>WEKX01023346.1:19793-53453 GCA_013390025.1 Pitta sordida
AATGTTTTCTCTCTGTAAAGATTTAAAAGAATGATCCTTCTCACTGGGTTTGTCAGTTCCTGATTTAAAAGCAAAGACTTATCAAGCATCTTGTCAATAAGCCAAGGGAAGGTGTGGGGGGGAAGGAGTGCTTAGAATGTTACATAATCTGATTAAATATGTCTTACCATTTCCATATATATATTTATTATTTGTTGACTTCTATATAATTGCTATTTTTGCCAAATTTTAGAAGACTTGTATTAATTTATTTGATATCCTTGTATTATTTGATGCCATTGTGATACCTTGTTCGTTTCCATTCTGAAAAGACTAAACTGCAACTCACATTCTCATAATTATTTCCTAAAAGTAGTTTATTTATATGTGCTATCAAAAGTATGATCTCAAATCCATATAAAAGTTTTTTTGATCATCCTATGCTATCTAAGTGTGTTCACCTAAATTAACCTCTAACTGACTGTTACCTACAAATCTCTCTCAATTTGGTGCTGTAAAGGGCAAAACATTAGGCTGCCATTGCTGGTGTTAGTTTAGTGAAATCAGTCTCCTATCATGCTCTTGTAGAAGACTGAGATGGTGGATAACTGACAGCACTAAATCATACAAAAATGCAATTGGGCTTGGGCGGGTTGTCTCACAGGCACTCATGGATCTACCACTAAGAAAAGAGAGAGTATAAGATTACAAAAAAGAGTTAGGCAGAGAGATTTAATGCATACAATAAATACAAGAAGATGGAGGCTGATCCATTCACTCAAGCAGCTCCCTTTGCAGAAAGGTTCAGGACCATCAATGATGATCTCACAGAGTAACAGTTCTGAAAGACCTGCTACATATTGAAAACCTACTTGTGTTAAGTGAAGTCTTTGCCCACTGGAGTATTTTGTGATAGGTACTTCCACCAGTATATAGCAAACTAAGCTCATAAGGCATCTAAATAGTTATTAAAACTCCAGTTTATCCTTCAAAATAGAGATTTTACTTTTCTTGCATGTCTTCATGTAGCAATAGCACAACTTATTCTCCCAGACACACTCTCAGAAGTACGTTGCAGTGTACCTGGCACTGTGAGGCACAGACTGCACTCCAGTCAAATACAAGCTGCGCAGTTCTGCATCAGATCAAATATTCCCCAGGGCTACAGGCTGCTGGCTGTACATAGAGAGAAGAAAAACTGTTCCTCCCACATTTCTGTGTCCATTGGACAGCTCTGCAGTTGTAGGTAATACAGTATTTCCACTCAGTATGAGCTGAGTAGGAGCAACTTTCTTGATGAAATAATGCATTATTCACAAGGAGAGAAATGGTGAGCTGGCTCTGAGCTGCTGAGTTATTTTGTTCCATTTCTGAGAACAGTGCTTCAGCTTAACATCTCCCTTGTTTCAGATTTTGTCTCCTGGGCCTTCTAACTGGCCCTTTCCAGCCCCTTAGAAAGAAAACCAAAATAAAACAAAACAGAAATCCAAAGAAACACAGAAAACAAGCTAAAAGAGGTAGCATGTGGCAAGATGAATCTTGGACAAGTGTGTCCATCTTGGCAAGGGTAGTATCAGTTGGAGAGGAACAGGGGTCACTGCTGAAAGTGGATCTGAGTCAGGATCAGTTCAAATGGAGGAGAGCTGGGGAAGAACTTGCTTTCAATCAATACAAAATGTGTGTTAAACAATGACTAGTACTTATTCTAACGTAAATGTGGAAAAGCAGTGTATTGTACATTTGATATACTTAGTTAACTATAAATACCTTTTCCTAGAGAAAAGGATTAAGCAATTTAAAGACAGATCTATACCTACAGTCATGATGTGAACCTTGACGTCTTGCATAGAAAGTCTATTTCTTTATAAAAGAAAATAGATGGACTTATCACCTAAAGGATCCTTTTCCCTTTGGGAATAGGTCTCAGTGATTAATTTAATGAACCACTGGGTGCAGTGTTTTCTTTATGGGCATGAAATTTATACAGCACTTAACAGAAAGAAGAGCCTTCTGAAGGAACATAACCCAAAATGACATTCACAAGTAGTTTTTCACAGACTGCAGTACTGGTATAATTGAATATATTTTAATCCTCATAAACTGATAGTTTCCCATAATCAGAAATCAAGTAACCATTGAAAATGTCATTAAAAATCAGAGTAGATTCAAGGAAAGTGAAATGGTTACACCCAAGTGTATCCTAGTTCATTTACTGCAAACTAGTTCTCAAGACAGAATATAAAAGACAGGTTCAAAAGTCTAACAGGAATAATCTTATTTCTTTCATTTTAAGGTGGGACAGCTCAGGCTCTTGGGTGTTTTTCTGGAGTACAGACAGGTTTGGCTGGTTGGTTGGGTTTGTTTGATGATCAGCATCTCCCACATTTTGTCATCATTGCAAAGCAGAAGGAAATAATTCTTTTACTAAAAGATCATGCAACTTTAAAGAGAAACTTAACCCCATAAGTAATTTTTAAGGAGAAACAGCAGATTGTGACAAGACCACAGATGACAAAAAATGTCTCTTAGGTTACATTTAATCTGATTAAATAAGAACTGTTTGTCTTTACCCATTCCCAAAAGCCTTTTAGGGGCTAAGACAGCAGATGTTTGTCACTGCAGCCAGTCACATGCTGCAATTTCACTCTGGTGAACATATTTTGGAAACAAGCTAATGAGGTGATCTGCAAGAAATATATTTGATCCCCTTTGGCTAATATTTCATTACTGATGTCAATTACCCTTCATCATTGGGTATAAACAACCTGTAATTACTTTATTCTCTAGAAAGAAATAAAAATAAAAAAATTAGTTCTCTAGGAATGTCTAAAAAGTCACATTTACACAAGTATCTGTAGTTCTCCATAACAACAAAATTGAAAAATCACATGCTTAGAAACAGAATGTTCCCATAAAAATTTGGATTAATTTTCTTTGTATACTTTGCTGTGTTGTAACGTGATTTCTTCAAAACTTAGTTCTCTCCTCTGCATTACATTTTCTCTGTGTATCTTTTACCAAGTTACCTATATATCTCTGTACAAGTTACACCAATATTTTCAAGTTTTGTACTAGAAGAGTTTGTGGCAGATTTGGACTTTTCATTAAGAACTGGAAATTTTCCAAGAATAAAGATAACTTTTCCAATTATTTCAAGCCATTACATTAAAAAAGTAAATTCTTTTATTGTGTTGATTACTGTCATCAGGATCTAATGGCAGAATTGAAGACACATGATATTTTGGATTTACTGGTCCAGACTAGACTCTTTACCTTCTCCATAAGACACAAAGTTGAAAAATCACCTGAAATTTCTGGCACTCCTTTCAAAGTAGAGCCCTTAAAGCCTTAGGAATAATTGTATGTTTACAATTATTATTATACAAATGTATAATTACAAACAAGCTCTTAGTGGTAAGACTATGTTAAAAACGAAAACCAAAATACCCAAAACAACCTTTGTCTAAAATAATTATTAAATTAGTGAACAGAATTCTAATAACATTACAGACTCTATGGAAACACATTCCTGAAAACTCCACACATTTTCAGCTTTAATTCAGGCTTTAATTTCTCTACTCATCAAGACAAGAAAGAACAAGAACTTTAGAAACAACAGGAGAACTAAGTGGATTTGTATTCTGTGGCTTTTTTTTTTTTGCAAATGACTTACTGTGCTTTCCTTTAATNNGACTTACTGTGCTTTCCTTTAATGGGATATTTTCACATTTACATCTAGTCAGTTAAAAAGAGAATTAAAAGCAGTATCAAATCTGCCCTTGAATCATTCTGCCAAATTTTGTGATTTTAGAAACACATTTTGCCCAAACATTTCCCTCCCCTTAGTTGCTCTATGAAGCAATCACACATAAAACAGATAAACTGAAAAAGAGCCTTTCATTTATGATCTTCCTGTCATTTGTAATGATGGTAGGGTAAAGACTTATTGGATGGAAATATAACATTTACATAGAAGCATTAACTTTAGGTTGGATATTAAATAATTTTCCACTTGAAAATGGGGCTGGAGAACACTTTTGAAACCAGAATAAAAAACTAATCTTACTGGGACAGTAACTGTGGCACTATTGAGTGTGATGAACTGAGCTGCAGTTGTAAAAGAGATCAAACAAAAATGGGTTAGCACTCAGCTTCACTTGTATATTGTACAATTTGTGTCTACTGAGATCAGACACAGTGAATTTGCCACCTCTGAGGGACAAGACAAGAGACAGGTGATGGCAACATCCCCATATCCAGAGACTTCATGCTTTATGTGGCAAATCCAACACTGTGAGGCACCAGCCTGTGGCAGGCAACAGAATGGCTGAACTGAAAGGCAAGCCACAAAATCACCACTGGAAAGTTTTGGTCCTTTCTGTATTTCTCTCTGTTAATGTTTTTTCCTCAAGTTTGTTGTGGTTTGTTTGGTTTTTTTTTACTGGAGTTTTTTGTTTAATGTCATATAAAGTTAATACTTTAAAGAATGGCAGAATAACAGCCAAAGTTTCTCTGTTTGTAACCAGCTGCTCAACTAGTAACTTTAAATGTACAAAACATTGCAGAATCAGTTTTCATGCTTAGATAAGAATAACTCTCTATCACTCCCACAGACAGCATCCAAAGATGTGACTCAGAAACATCACAGCTGGGACTCAGTGAACTCCAGTTTGTGACACAGCGATGGAGTCGTCACTCTACAAATCACAAGATTGTAAGTTACACTCAGATGCTTAAAATCTGTCTTGGACAAAGCAGCCATGGAAGGAAATAAATAGTCATTATAAATTGCTATTGCAGAGATTTTATAGAGGTATAAAATATTTAGATTCTCAATTAATTCCTCTGCACTCCACAGTTTAATGTGTTTATCTGCCCTGTGCGTTGGTTTCACTGGGTGCTGTGTAACAGCAGGGAACATGAACAAATGGCTTCCACATAATGAAATCAGTTGTTTAAACTAAAGCAAATGGCTATGTAATATGAAATAAGTGGGATAGATGGTTTGATTGATTTGTTGAGGAAACTATGAGGTATTAACTGCTTATATTATGAAGACAGTTTAATACAGTTGATAGGATTGCCAATTAAAAATACATTTGCAAAGAAAAAGAAAGGGGACAAGAACAGAGTACCTACTGAAAAATTAAATTAATCAAGAAACATGAAATCGATTAACAATTAGTAATACTCTCAGGACTTATTAAACTTCTGCTTAGGATGATGGAAATAGTCAACATAAATTCCATTAATTTAAATTTAGGCCTTGGGAAGACATCTTAAAGTGAATAACGTTTTACAACTCACTTATCATATCTAAATCTACATCTGTACCTTCCCATCAAATACTCCATAGACTATGTGGAACAGGTAAGAAAGTAACAGGGGAATTTGCAATAAATGGCTCAAGTCAGGTTAGATTTAGGTACTTTTCATATGCAAGAATTAAAATAATCTCAGTTAAACTTCATTAACTTAAGAAGTCCTAAAATATATCTTCAGAGCTTTCTACTCTATCAATTTTTAAATTTAAATAAAAGAACTAGAGTTCTTTTTAATCATGAAGTTTTAGTTCATCTCCTGTCATTATTTAAAAGTGTCTATTTTAAAGTGCTACAAGTTTATCAAAGTCATTCAGTTTGATATTACATGAAATAGACCTTCAAATTTATTAATATCAATAACAGTTGGCAAATTATTTTTGTTTGGTTTTCACTTTTTCCCTAGTTCATTCCAAACCTTTTTGCATAATAATATGCCTTCCCCTAATCTTCATTCCCTTCTACATGCATATGAAATTTGTATATTTGATAATTCATTTCTTTGAACATTACTATCATTAAATACATCATAAAATCAATGATGAAGAACTTCTTAAATTAAGGCACTTCACATCTTTGCTATTTTTCTAACACTGTGTGAATTCCAGTAAATAATTCTTGTATTTTTTCACATTTTTGGATGAAATCTAAAGGGAACTCAGTCTTGGTGACACAACCGGGGAAATACAACATAGTAAAGATTTATGTGATCATATAATTTTGCCTTCTTGATTTACAGAACATCACAGTATCTTTTGCACAGTAGCTTGGGGAGTTTACTCTTTTCTTAGAGTCGAAGAATGGATTGAGTAGGGTAAAAAAACAAAGCAGAAATTTATATTTTAAGTACCTCATCATACAACTTCTTGCAAACCAAGGGACAGAATAGGCAGATGTGGAACACAATAAGTTATTACAGAATCATAGGATCGTTCAGGTTGGAAATTACCTCTCATGGCACTGCCATGTTCACCACCNATTTTCCTGCACTGCCTATTTCAATGCCTCACCACCTTTCAGTGAAGATTTTTTTTTCTAATATCCAACCTAAAATTGTGCAGTTACTTATATGCAAAATGATGGGAATTAAACATCAATTCTTAAAAAGTTGGCCAATATTAGATACCTGACCAACCTCTCACCAGAGGGATATTCAGTGCTATCTGTGTTGACTTACACGGGCTCACCTGAAATAAAATGACACTGCTTGAACCAGGTCTACTAATATTTAGTAATCTGCTTCAGTTTGTGCTTGAAAAAGTAATTAGGAAAGAGAGAAACCTCATCTGTAACGAGTTAGAAATCAAGGTACTCAAGTCTATTTTCAATCGGTTCCAAAGTCTTTAATAATAACTTTCTAGAGGAAACGGCTCTTTGATAGACCAGATCTGATACCATCACCAATTGGCACAGCCACTGCTCAGCTCCAGTCCCAGTCCAACACCGTGCAGATCTGCCATGAGATTAAAACAATACCCCTACTCTAGCAAGATATTTACATCCTCTGACAACTTCCCTTTTAGTTGCTGAATTTTCTGAACAATGGCGTATATAAACGATGCACTTTGCTTATTTATATTCTCATATTTAATGACATGATGTTGCAGTAACTTCTGAAATTATAATGTATGATTCTTTAAATTACTTGCCTATTTCTTAAATATCTTGCCTATTTCCATTATATATGTACTTGATAGAATCAGGCAAAGTAATATCATTTCAAATATTTTCAGCAATAATGTTTTTTAAAAAAAGGCAAGCTGAAAAAATACTCCCACATAAATTATTCCAAGAGTCTTCCCAATTAAATTTCTAACTGCAAATTATATAATGATAAAATAGTCATGCCAAGAAGGCAAATTATTTTGTCCTATGTTGAAATGTTTGGGATTGTAACTAATATTTGAAACAGTTTACAAGATTTACTTGGATTTGTGAACATTTTTAATTCTTCTACAGGGTTTGGGATTTTGTTTTTCTCTAAGATCAACAGTTGTTGAACCTACCTCTTCAAGGTCCCTAAAACTCATCTTTGATGCAGGCCAACCGACCTGTGAGATGAGGTCCCCTGTAGGGCTGCCCAAATTCCTGAGTGCTTTACTGAAGCAATCAGCTTGGGTGGCATACAGGCTGGCCATAACATATTGATACAGAAACCATCAAAAAAATTGAGCAGATGTTAATTGATATTTTCAATTGCTACATATGTGTCTGACACAAATCTAAGATTTACTGAGGCAAGTATCTTCGTTCTTTTTTTTTAAACATTGATTATTGGGGTTTAGGAAAGGTTATAGGAAAAAAGTTAATAACAGGACAAAGTATATCTCTGAATTATGATCTAAAACTATCAGAAACTGAATGCTAAATAATCCAGAAATGCTAATTTAAGCCTACTTTCATTTCTAAGCAGACTGCAGTGTAATGAATAAGTAACAGGCAATCCTCCACAGAGCAATATACCCTATCACAAATCTGGAGCAGTATTTCCTCCCTTATTTTTAGTCTGAAATGTGATTCCAAAGAAGATATTATTAAGTTATAACACCTTAGTCCTTTTCAAGCTGCAGGCACTTAAGATGCTGAATTTTAGATTGCTTTTTTATATTCTGACTCTTCCTGGCTTCCTTACCGTATGTTAAGGTATTAAAACTGTCTGCTTCACTTTCCCCTCTGCTTAGGAAGATATGACAGAAAGATGAAAAAGCCTACCTTCAGTCTGGAAAAACTAAACATACCATAAAAAAATATAGAGTGGAAACAAACAGCACCTTACCAAGGTAGTTTACATCATATGGTCACTGAAAATACACTAAACTGAGTGTGTGTGATACAGCACAAATCTGGCAACATTTCTTCTAGAACTACAACTGCTATTCTGCTTATTTTTACCCTATAGTAGAGGCCTCTTATATGAAAGAAATTGCATTAACAATTTTTTTAAAAATAACTGGAAGTTTATTCAGTAAAGTGAAAGAACCATTTTGAAAATTTCACTTTCTACTTAAATAAAAATGATTTTGTGGGAGAGGGTTCCAAAATACCAATTAATGACCAAAATTTAGTCTGAATCAGTCTCCATTCCCATAGTTTTCAATGCTTAAAATTGAATCCTGGCAATACTTCAATGAGCAATTCTTGTTGTCTAGGAAAAATAAGGGGGAATCATGTATGGATCTCTATGACTAATGTACTTGAGGGGATATTTCTATTTGCAGGTAGAATTTGAGACTGCAGTATGTAATCTTACAGACTGTTTCACCATAGATGGCACAATTTAGGAGAAAAACCCCAAAGCAATTCAAGAAAACAGTTTTAGCATAGTTGTATATTGAGTCATTAGATGTAATTAAGTTTTTGTGTCACATTAACAGGGATATAACATAAGATAAATTTCAACAGGGTGGGGAATCAAAACGTCACAAACCCATTGGAGGAGAACACTATCAACTTTTATGTTTCATATATCAAATGAAATCCACTTTAGTACGGTGGTGAGTGTCCCCGCCCCTCATGAGGAGACCGCGAGTTCAATTCCCGCCAGGGAGGCAGTGGTACCCTTTAAGAGTTGGACTCGATGATCCTTGTGGGTCCCTTCCAACTCGGAATATTCTGTGATTCTGTGAAAGAACCGGAGAATGGTTTGGGTTGGAAGAGAGCCTTAAGATCATCTTATTCCAACACCCTGCCGTGGGCAGGGATACCTTCCACTAGACAAGTTACTTCAAAGCCCCATCCAACCTGGCCTTAAGAACTTCCAGGGATGAGGCAGCCACAACTACTCTGTGCAACCTGTGCCAGGGTCTCAGCACTTTGACAGCAAAGAACATATGTATAAACACCCACACAGCAGACTAGTTTCCAGACAAAAGTGACATTTGCCACCACAAACCAGTAGTAACAGTACTACATGCCATCAGGCCTTCTGCCTAACAAGGAAGAAACTGCTAACAGGAAACTATGAAATCCATCCTCTAGGCCATTAGTTTGTACCTACCCAAAAGGCTGATTTTTTCATTCTCCTGCTACTTCAGAAGAAATACTAGGCCATTAGTCACACCAAACGTAAATAAAATTGATGATTTCAGGACAGAAAAAAACCCGCAGTAAAAAGGCTCATTAAACCAAATGAGTTGGCATACCAGCCGGTATGAGCTGGAACAGGTTCCACAAGGAACCAGCCCACAGGCCAGGTAACAGAATGCTGGTCCATCTGATTGGCATCACAGAGTCAGACCTGGTGTCCATAAAGGCAGCATTAGCCCAGCCTCACACACTGGGAGACACACCAAGCCGCACAGCTGAACAGCTGCACAACAGAAAAAGGAAGCACTGAGTTCCTCTTCAAACTTAAAAAGTAGTTTTATAGTTCTTCCCTAGAGCTTTTGTCATTAGTGGTTAACAGTGCCTATTCCCCCTTGGCTGCTGAGAGAAGCTTTTGCAAGGAATGATGGCAGTGGGTGGCTTTAGGCCAGGAGGATCTCCTGCTGTTTCTGGAGAGCTGGTGACAGCAGCACAGCCGATTTTATGTGAGATATTTGCATTCCTTTGTGCTAACAGCTTACTTTTAGTGGTAAGGAAATCAAACACTGCAAGATGGAATAATCAAGTCACATTATCCTAAGTAAGGGACTCAGTTAATTACCCTCTTCCACAGAGGTGAAAACAGTGGTACCTCAAATACCTCTGTCAGGCAAAAGAACATAATAATTTGAAACAAGTGATTATTTAAAATATATTTATTTTATGTGTCAACTGGTAGGAAATTTACTATGTAATTGGTTGGATGTTTTTTCATTCTGAGAAGATTATTACTTAACTCAGTGAAACAGTTCTCCTATATTGATAAAGAAGGCGAAGGGGAAGTTTCTCTGAGCAAACGTGGAACATTTTCCTACAAGCCTTCTTTGACCCCATCTCAGTATTGATGGAAGTATGCTCCAGAATTTTTGCTAAAGTAACATGGTGCAATCAAGACAAATTATTTTTCTGCACGGCAAAAGAAAAATAGATGCCAGCTCCTAGTTTTTATTCCATAAGCAGCTCATCTAGAGGATCTGATAGGAAGAAGTTTCTTTTAAGTTGCAATAGAGAAATGTTATTATTAATATGCTGTAATTACCTAGGATAAAAATCTACCCATCCCATGGTGTACAATGATATATATATTCAGTCTACTCTGAGTGTCAGCTTAAAAGGCAAATGACCCTAATAAAGACTAACATGGTCGTCCTGTCATATCAAGGACAACATGTAGCACAGGGTGGAGCAAAAATAAATACAGTAAACAATGTGATTGCATATACATCTGCTTTGCATTCAACCTTTCTTCCTGCCTTACAAAGCATTGACTTACCCATACTGCCTTCCTGGGCTACACCCTGGTTCAGGAAAAATAATAAAACCAGCAAGAAGAATAATCAAGGAATTTAACTTGCAGGCATTCAATTTCACTATCACCTGATGATTTTCTGATATCTAGGACTTGACATTCCATATTTTCTAGTGCATGCTGCATTTAGGTGAGCACGCTATGCATAAAATGTTCTAAGATGACTATGGAAACAGATTTGTGCTGCCTTTACTTCTTTTGGAAATGGAAGCTCTCCACATTGTTCTCTGTTACAGAAACTCCAATGGAAGCATTTTAGAAAACCTTAACAAACGTCCCTCTTGCAAATTCTTAAATAGATTTTGAAAGAACTCTCTTGGCAATAGGCTTGATTATGGAAAGTTTCTTACCAAAAAAGCAGATACAGAAATGATGGCCAACAGTGATTTCATCAACAGGTCTTGAAAGATGTTCTTATTTTACACTAATAGGCAGCAATTATGTACTACACAAAAATAAAGTCAGGAATTCCAACCCTGACGAGCAGCAGAATTCCTGTGCAAATCATAAAGCTTGAAATCTGTGATTAAAAAAAATTGTTTGCTATATGTCAGTGGTGCATGTATGATAAAAACACTGCCTTAGGTATGCAGAAGTAAGAACAGCAGCACTGGAAAGGAACAGAACACGATGTCAAAACCACAAGTGCTATTTATGCTGTATATTTGCACTGTCTCTTTCAACTAGTCTTTTGTCATCCAGCGGAAGCAAGACGCATTCTCCAGATGGATCCTGCAGCTGTGCACATTTGGCTCAAAGGTGTGTCAGCTCCTATTTGTTCTCGAGTCAGCCAGGAGACACATGGCACAGGGGGAGGATCAATACAGACGTATGGTAAAAAGAGCAAGTCAATCTGTGTGGTGTGTGGGCAACTTATCCCCACGTACAGCTCTGCGCACACAGTATGGGAGTCACGTCCTGCTCCTCAGCTTTACTGGCTTAACCAGGTTCCTCTAAGAGTTATTGTGTCTCCATCCAAAGTTTTGAAGATAATTCAGACACTGAAGCTCAAGGACAGTAGGACAACGTGAGACAAAACACTTATTTTGGATCATTTCTCTTATTCTTCTTATTAAAATTATTTGCAGCTTTCATCCTTCATCTATGTAAAGTTTTCCTCATTCATCTATGTAAAATAATAAATCCTATTTCTGCTTTTAGTTGTCCTGGTTATGTACATAATTGTAAATATCAGAATAAACAGGAAAAAAAAAGAATAATCAATAATAAACCAAGAAGACAGTTTATCGGTTTAGGATATGGGAAATGGTACTTGACACTTTTTCGCAATGAAGGAAAATATTTAAATTGTTTTAGATGTTTTCATTTTGTATTTCAGCTTGAAGTACTTGAAAATTGTGCTGATTTTGCTTTCTTACTTTTTCCTCCTCTGAAATTTTGAAATTAAACCTATTTTCAATATAATTTAAGCTTATAAAATGGAAGATGTTCCTTCTTTTACTGTCTTCAGTACACACCATAATCAGTAGAATATTTTTGTGTATGTGAGCTTATGGAGGCAGGTAGCAATGACCCTCACACCCCTCAGCCCATTCCAGTAGCTTACTCATCTTGCAGAGCTCCACAACTCTGAAATTTAAGATATTGAAAAGTAACCCTGAGACTATGTTCCCAAATTGTAACTATTCAAATTGTAGCTACTCAGATTGTGCTGTTCCAAACACTTCCTTGTTCTCATATATGTAAAGATGACAGTTCTTCTCATCTGTCTTGCAATTCTCATTTATCATAAATCTCACTCCTGGCTTGATCAACTGAGAATCTCATATTGGATTTTTATTTAAATCGTAATTTCATGATTGCAAAATTTTGAGTAAAATCTGAAAAATGCAAACCTTGCATTTAGCCAAAACTTCAAGGGATATTCGCGAATTCAGATTTTCTTTTCATGTTTTTACCAGCTCTGATTCAAGGCCATCTCAGAGCTTTTAAGATCAAATTAATCAGTTTTAAATTCTTACAGTACAATTTTTTTTATCTACATATAAGCAAATATGAACCCCATGTCAGAAAAATATGGTCTGGATTCAGATGTTTGGCCTAAGACTATCTTTGTAGCTAAAATTACAATGCAATATTTATTTCACAACAGAGATGTGTAAATACCAGAGGCCATACTTTACTAGATGCATATACCATAACCTGGTAAGGAATATTTCTGCTGTGCCACATCCCCACACCCATTCACTTCCCATCTACCCTTCTTCAGTGTATTTGTTGATACACATGTTGCATCTAGGTTTCTCATCTGTTCTTCAAAACATAATTGCAAAGCTGAAGAAAAGAAATAAAAAATAATAGCCAAGCTCCATAAACAGCAATTCAATGCCTAGCAACCTGTGATAGACTGAAGGAAAAAATCACAAATTATCTGCAAGACGCACTTGGAACAAGGGCTTGGGGTAAACAAACACACAAACAACATGTCAGCCATGATAAAGAGTGTAAATTTGAACAGATGTCACTTCCAGAGCAGCAGCAGGCAGATTAAACAGAATTGGCTTTGGATGAAATCCAAGGAAGTGCGAGAAAATATGACGATTTCGCCCTGAGCACTTACAGAAATCTAGTCTCTAAAATCCCTTTCCTTTAGTAATCATCGCTGAATTGGTCTAAAATTAGGAAGCGACTTTAAGAAAGCCAGTTTAAATACATGCATTTATAGCATATACATCTTTTTCTGTAAATGTTTTATTTTCACAAAAAAAGAACAAAACCTCTCATCTGCTATGAAAAATAAATAGTACTAAATAAATAGCCTTCAAGTTATAATAATTTACAGTAGCAGAGACTTCAACAACATCTTAGTAGTGCTTAATGAATCTAGGCCAAGTCTCTGAAACAAAACCATGTGGCTACTCTTCAAATCAAATCAGTCATTATTTCTGCATTTCTGCTACACTCTTTGTTTTCTTGGATAATTCTAGTTACTAGTATTTTGCACACATGTTTGAAATCACTTACTTGCAAATATCAGTTTGTCATATATGATGAACCTCAGCAGAAATAGACAGAATATACAACTACTTAAAACCTGGGTTAAGGAAAAACAAGAATATCTATTTGAATTTCTAAAACTATTCTAAACAAATTTTGCCCTCTAATTCTGTTCACTTAAATCATTATCGCACTTTCCAAATTCCTAAAGACAGGCCTATTACATCTGTGTTTGTGGCACACAGCTTTGCGTGTTGGGTTTTGGTTTGCTTTCATTTCGGGGGGGTTTTTTGAGGTTCTTTTGTTCCAGCACTTCAATGTCTCCTTGGCTTTGAACACTAAACAATGAAAAAATCTTTATTCCAGTGGCCACAAGTTTAATGGAGACATCATCAGAAGAGTTCTGACGTATTCCCTTGATAAGCAGAGAACTATTCTATTAATTTCAGATCATAACCCTAGCAGAAACAAATGGCAATAAATGTCATCTGTCCATGTCTGCACACCGTAGAATTGAGAAAATTTTATCTCAATTCCATTAATAAAGCCAAATTAATCCATCCTCCTCATCATCACCAACAGTATTACATTTAAGTCTTAGACACAAACAAAAGAGAAAAACAACATTATGAGAAGTTGCAAAACAAAGAAACACATCAGACGTAGATTATGAAACCAAGTGAATTTTCAATTATTATTACAGAAATGAACTCCACCATATGTCTCAGGATTACAACTTTATTTACCTGAAAAGACCTGCTTTCAGGATGGCCTGCAGAACAGCACAATTATTTTCATGGAAGTAAAATGAATGACAATTATTATTTCTCAAATTAATTAATATCAGCTCTTCTAGTTAATACTCACTCCATGTGGAAGAGATAAAAATCACACACTTTTTTTAATATGCACAACAGAAGCCATCTCCACACATCTGAATAGTGTTTTCATAAGTCAGTATTTCAAGCCAAAACATTGCAGGGTTTTTCTAAGCCAATAATAAAAGCCTATGAAATTAAAATGCACTACTGGTGTCAAACACAACAAATCCATTGTTTGTTTATCTTTAAGGTGATAATAAAAAAGATTAATGATACTGCTGGATAATGAAACAATCTGCCACAAGGCAAGATGCAGAATATAGAGCGAAGCTCTAGCAACAATCCTAAGGAAAGCTTTAGCTTTCTCCCAAACACATTAAGAAGTCGCTTTTATTACCAGGTGACATTTTTGCATTTAAAAGAGAGTTGATTTTCATGTGGTTCTTAAAGGTCAAACAGTTAATCTACCTCTGTAAGGAGAGCGTATTCCTCTGAAGAGATTTTTAGAGGACATCAAATCAATAAGAGTCATCAGGCTCAAAAAGAATAAAACCCTTCCCTCTTCTCAAGGCAAAAGCTTATAGTACCAGTCCCAAAGAAATTGGATCCAGCTCATGAAAAAAAATTATGCAGCACTAAAAAGTAGAAACATTTGGAGTAGAACACAGTTATAAAAGACTTTTAGATCATTAATTCTGAAGAAAAAAAACCCTATTAAGTGTGAAACCTGGAAAAGTATTGGTTTCATAGTATGTATTCCCTGTGCCTTTACACTTGTAAGTGGTAAAAAATAAGGGAGTCAAAACTGAACTTACCACAGTGTGATACACCGAAATCTTCAATGGCCCCTTCTTCAGCTCTCAGTGACATGGTACAATCCCCTCACATTCCTGCTGGGGGCAAGAGAGACAAAAGGGAATGCCAATGGCCTTAACTTTGTCCTGTCTCTGGGCACCACTGAAAAGAATCTGGCACTGTCCTCTTGACATCTGCCTTTGAGATATACTCATCTACTTCAAATGTTTTGATCAAACTTCACAGAGGACACTGTAGTCTCCTTAAAATCATTTATGCCCAAAAATACAAGCTAAAGCATTACAGCTATATACTGAACGGAGTACATTCTCCAGCTTCCTTATGGTCAAACACTCGAAGAGCAGGTATATCTAAACATATAGTTGTAGCTACTTAAAATTTTACTAAATAACTTCTTAGCCTTCACTGTCTAACTGCTAGGGGCTACATGTTTCTACGACTGCATACCTACAGCTAAATTAATCACTAAGACTGTCCTTCGCAGCACGGTTTCTTTGTGGTAGTACAATTTTGATGCTCTAAGATTTCATGGTCATGGAGTCTCTGAGGCCCTTTCTACATTCCCCCATAGCTGAGCACAGCCCAGTCCTGCAGCCTGCCCAGGCACAGGGCTGCAGGCAGATTTGTGCGGCCCATAAAGCAAAGGCACATTGGTAATGGCCTCCTGGTGATCCCAGCCAGAGGATGTGTGATAACAGGAACAGCCCCTGCAAGAGCTGCCTTCCTTTTGAACTGCCAAAAGCCATTGCAGCAGCTGTAAGGCTCATAGGGTTGCTCTCCTCAAGGCCCTCTGACTGCTGTGTGTACATCCTGGCTTACATTCCTCTGTCCCCAACTTCTCCAGGTCATGAAGAGTGTTGGAACAAAACAGAGAACAAGCTGGAAAACAGTGACGCTAAACAAGTAAGCAATCTAGAACAAGTGTCTCTCCCTTCTGCTTTGGAGTTCAAGTATTTTGTCTCATTTTATATTTACATAGGGCTCACACTACAAAAGGAAAAAAGAATCAACAGATGCTTTAGAATTTTAATACCAGCAATAATTTACAAAATTATTATAGAGATATGACGTGAGTTGCGCACTATGCAGGAAAGACTGAGATTCTCAGCTAACAAAGTCTGAAGGTCAGAAGGAAGTTTAAGGGGAGAAAAGACTAACTCACATACAGTTTGGGATTAAAAAGACTGTAGTAATCAGTTCAGAGTATAGATCTTTTAATAGCTGTTAAGAAGGGTAAATGTGACTTGGCAAGAGAGAAAAGGAGGTAGATCAATCATATGCACATTCTTATGGAGTAAATTTAACAATGACTTGAATCTATTGGCTGAGCAAACACTGAACTGGATACAGCCAATGTATACTGAGACTTGCTGACTAGTCAATCAGTGGACAACTGAGAACATGTCTTAAAAGATCATACTCTCTGAGGTAATTACCATAGAACAAAGTTTCCCAAGTCCAAAAAGCAACGAGCATGACATGCTCATGTATGCTGGCTAAATCTGTCCATATTCTAATGTCAAGACGAAATTGAAGAAACCGTTTTCCTGTGCAGGAAAAAATCCTGTTTCTCTGGTGCAGCACCTTCATAAAAGTCCTTCCAATGGATGAAGAAAAGCCAACACAGATAAACATTAATATCTGATGCAGCAAATTATATCAGGAGAATAAAGCTTTAGAAATGGAACATGCCATCAGTGCAATGGCTCGAAATGACTACAATCTGAATGTTTTTTATCCTTTTCACAATTTAAAACAGCATGTGCTCTGCATTCAGCCTTGAGGATAACTTCACCAATGAAACAGACAACTGCTTTTTATTGGAGGAGATAAGGAACATCTGAATGGACAACAAATCTTTCTCTGACACCCCAAAAGTCTCTACTAGTAGTTGTATAGAGTCATAATTGTCATTTTCATAGGAAAGACAGAGTGTAGTTAAAAGTACATCTGTGCAACACAAAGAAGACATGAAACAATAATTCTCTTCTTAAGCCATTTTGGGGAAAAAAGTTATTTTTGTTTCCCAAATGTGCATGTGCATTAAATACATTTCAGCTTTTGCTCCCTCCAACACTTCACAGCAATAATTTTAGCGTGCTCACTTAAGATGTTGTTTCAAGTTTCAAAGGTCATCAGAGTTTTGTACTTGAAAAGATCCCCAGAGTTTGAGAATTATTACTAGATCTCATTATATTTTCCATATATGAGTATATCTCTTAAAGTTTGTGTTCAATTTTAAATAACTAGATTTTTGAAAGGTCAAATAAATAATGAGATGTCTCATTGCAGCAGGAAATCTATTCACTATTTTGCCATGAAGTTTTCTAATTCAGTGACTCCTGGAGGAAAATACTTCACTGTATTGCCCAGTTGCATTAAATTCTCACCATGCTTATCATTACAAGATATACAGTATAAGTCCATGTTAGATGGAAGCATAATAAAAACTGGAGCTATTGTTTAGCCATGATAACAAAATTAGTAATTTTTTGGAATAAAAGGCAAAGCCTTTCAGTAAGATTTTTCAACTCTAACTTTTTAAGAGTGTTTAGATACTCTGAACTTGGCAGCCATATACATGTTATCTTTTACTATCTATTACCTTTAGTGCCGTTTTAAATTTTAGTACTTTCAGAGTAGCTGTCTAAACAGTTTAACTGTCATATAACTTTCTACTTGCTAAAGCTCTCTTTTAGATTTAAAGCTGAAAACATAAATTTAACTCAGCTTTATGTTCCATTTTTATTTTTTTAATAATTCTACTCATGAATATCCTTTTATATTTTGTTCCTTTGCCATAATTGTGTAGAAGAGCCTTTGGGCAAATTAGAAATGTAATAATCAATAAGAGTTTTATTAAGAAATTGAATTTAGATAGACATGCAAACTGAACATTCATGTACTGATTTATTCTGCTGCTCAACTTTCAACGTAGGATTTATTCAGAATTATGCTGAGTGAGACAAAAGCATTTGTATTGGTGAACAGCAGTTTTTCTACTTTGGAACTGGTTTTTGGTGTTTTTTTTTCACTCAGCTACAATATTCCACAGACAACTTTCATCTAACTCAAGATTTTCTATGCTCACAGGATTTGCTCTCAAAGAATCTTGTTTACTAGCAACTTCTAAGCAAGGTGAATGACCAATATGCTGCCACTTAGTGAATTATCTAGGGGGGA
The DNA here is from genome assembly GCA_013390025.1 of Pitta sordida. Lineage (NCBI taxonomy): Eukaryota > Metazoa > Chordata > Aves > Passeriformes > Pittidae > Pitta > Pitta sordida. Next base: position 38,264 of record WEKX01023346.1, read on the forward strand.
CTGTAGAAGGATGAAGGCAAGAGAGACCTAATTTAAAAAAAAAAAAAGGGAAAACAAAACCAAAAACCAAACATCTCCCCTAACAGCCAAAAACAACCAATCAACCAAAACAAAAACCCACTAAATCCCTCTGTCTTTCTACATAGCTAATTCTAATGAATTAGGAAGCAGAAAAACGAATCTAATTATTTAAGTGCCTGAGAAGCAGCAAGAAAAAATGAAAAACTTTTGGCGTTGTCATAAATATAATAAATATCAATATATTTAAACATTTTGTTCCAATTAGCTTGAGAAAGAAGAATATCACAACTGGAGGTTCAATCTCTTGTGAAGTTACTACAGTCCAGTCCAGAAGCATGAGGAGGGCCTCAACAAGAGCTATTAAGCTAAAAAAAAGCCCATACAGAATCACAGAATCAGTAAGGTTGGAAAAGACCTTAGAGATCATCGAGTCCAACCTATCACCTATTACCTAACCTAGCCAAACCTGTTACCTAACCTGTTGCCGTCCTGCTACCAACATGTAGCAGAGCAGGTTTAGTTGTACTGTGGGGGACTGGGTGAGCCTCTGGCTTAAACCAGCACTGTGGTTTGCCCCCTGTGTAGCAGGAAGTGACCCCAAAAGAGGTACCAGAACGTAGGTGAGATCAGAGTAGCAGGACTGATGTGAGGATGTTTGGGAGAGCAGAGGATGCAGAGAAAGGCTTTCAACCCTCGGACCGTAGAGCCATACCCATCCTGGCTTCCAGAAACCTTGATGATTCTTTTTCATTCCTTCTTCATTCAGCCTCTCCAGAACCCGCTCTGCCACTACAATACAACTCTGCCTATGAATCATTCACCTTTGTAGGGGCCACTCTCCTACATCTAGACAGCACCATAGTAATTTCACAGCAGCAAAGAGCTGAGCCTTCAATCAGGCTATCACTGCCTGACAGAAGACATTTAATCACAGAAAAGTTAAAAGAAAATATGCAGAGAAGTATTGCCTTTTCTTCACTTTTAAATCTCTCAGAAACATGAACAAACTGTTGCCTATTACGCCAGACCTGTCTAAATAGATCTGTATGTCTGGGAGAAAAAGTCTGATGCAAAATTGGAAAGACAAAAATTGAAATAGATAAATAATGACCCAGAGAATGCTGACATTACTTTAAAAAGTGATCAAACATTTCAAATACATTCGAACAAAAGAAAGGTGTGGTCTGAGCTAATATTATTTTACCTTTAAAATCTGTGATTAAGAAATGTGTCATTAAAAGTAAAATCAATACCTGAAGGCTTTATGAGGAATTTCTCAGTGATCCTATTTTAAGTTAATTAATGCAATACAAACTAATGATGAATGCATGCTACGGATATTTTTTTGCTAAACACTTGCAAATCATGCTCTCTAGGTCAATGTTCTCACAACATCCCCATGTTAGAGATAAGATGGTAGCCACAAAAATAATGGATAATACTGTATAGTGGTAAAATAAGAATGTCTAAAAAAATTATAAAAAATAATTAATTTTCTCAGTAAGGTTTCCAAGTGACATTTCCTTCTGTTGTTTCAAATGGGTTATTTTACCTACTTAGTGTTACTATATCGAGCAAATAAATCAGATATTAGGAAATATTTCTTTGCTGAAGGGGTTGTCCAGCAGTGGCACAAGCTGCCCAGAGCAGTGGGCAAGATTTAATCCTAAAGAGATTTAAATGACATGTTGATGTGGCACTTTGGGACACTGTTTAGTGGTGGACTTGGCAGTACTGGGTTAACAGTTGACCCTGATGGTCTGAGAATTTTTTTCCCACCTAAATGATTCTATGACTCCGTGATTCTAAATGCATCCATTCAAATGCAAGCGCTGTGAATATTTAAAACCCTTTGTTTCAACTGAGGAAAACCAACACACTCAACTGTTAGCACATATCTTAGGTCACTGTATAGTGGGGTAGAGCTATCTGAAGTTACCTTATGTGATGCATACTAAATTTAATTGTTTAACTGAATTTTCATAACAAAATCTATGATATACTGAATAGTTCCATTAGGTAGTCATCAAGAAATGATAATTTTTATTAATTCTTTAGTGCATTACCTGAACATACTAATTTCTCATTGCTTTACTCTAGTGGCTTTGCACATTTTTCATAAATAATGTCTCAGTTCTGTGCTCAGTGTTCCATCTTTAATGCACTGGTATGGTATACAATGTGCTGTATTCAATTCTTTTTGTCCAATTTTTCACTTCCAGACTAGAAAATTCAAAGCCAGGCTCTGACTCATCAGTCACACAATCAGCTAAATTAGGCTACTCCAGTTGGTTTAACTGGCAACTTTCAAGCATGCAAAACAAAGCAGCAAGGTTTTAATGGTTTAAAGCCTCCAAAGTGGATCATAATACAAATGTATTGCTCATCGGCTGGCATAGAAGGCAAGGGATGCCATATGCTTTCAGTTTCATTTGTGTTGTTTATCTTTAATACTAAATCCTAATGCAATACACTTTCTATTACTCTGCCATGTCAATCTTTTTTATGTGTTAGGGGATCAGGAAAACAAGGCAATATTTGTTTCAGTAGTCACAAGCCAATATAGGCTCTACTAATTCCGAGGTAGCTGAGAGACATGGAGTAGTAAATTATTGCTCCATGCACAAGTTAGAAATTACAGTTAACCACACAGTTTGGCTGGCTGATGGTTTGGAGTTGATAGTTAGACAAATCTGAAAACGAAAGAGCAACAGGTCAAAAATATGGATGAACAACTCAAGTTTTTTAAAGTGTTGATGCAAATCCTTCATATGTAATTACAGTTTAAGTATTGTGTGAAGAAGAAAGTGTTCCGCAAGACAGCACTGCATTTGTAGATTTAGGAGACAACTTTTTCTACTTACAATAGAGGACAAAAGACAGTGCCTTGGTGACAGTGACTCCTCACATTGCAAAGCAACAAGTCAGTGTTCATGAAAAGCCAAACTCACTAAAAAACACTACCAAGTTACTGGTGCTTACTTTTATCATGCTCAACACACACATAGACAAACATCCATGTAGAGAACGGCAGCAGTGAGCATCTCAGAGATAAAATTTTAAAAGGTAAAATATTTCATTCCAACTATATTATGGTTTAATAACACTGCCCATCTTTGAAGTCAACTAAGAGGAAGACACAAACACATTGAGGTGACTCCCTGAGGATCTCTCTGCCCTTTGATAATCCTTTCAGTCACCGTTTTTTCCTCCCTAAGAGATGCTGGATGTTATCTCTTGACGACAAGGTATTTTCATAAGTACACTAAAATCACCTTACAAAAGGTATTACATTTCAACTTCGCTCCTCTTTCTATTTGTGTAGAATTTGAAGCACTGATCTTGATTCCATTGCAATCTCTTTTAGTCCTCTATCTTTTGCTGAACCTGAACAAGAAAGATGCTGCCACATGACATGATAAGAGGTGAGACAAGGTAGATTGCCAGCTGGCCACTGTCCTGAAAACTCTCCGGGAGAATGACAGAAGGCAGCAAGTTGAATTGCTAAAAAGAATCATGAGGAAAGAGAATAATAGAGATGCTGTAGAAACTAAAGCAGGAAATACAATGAATTGGATAAATTTGATTATGACTGGGAAAATAGACACTAAAAACTGCACTCATACTACAGACCTGAGATGCTCATCTTGACTCAGGAAACAGGTAAGTGTCTGGTAAGGAAATGGGATGAGATTTTTAACCAGATCAAGTTTTATGATGTGTGGATGATGGGAACCTGGCAGATATGCAACTGAAATAGGAGAAGAAGGGTTAAAATATAAAGTAGATTTTGCTGAAGAGGAGGACGTTATCTTCTAAAGAGAATTAAGTCCCTGTAGTCTTAAAACTTTGAACTGCTTTGAACAGTATTTCACTGAGGTAAGGTCAGAGAAGGAACTGCTTTGTTCTCAGTTAAAACATAAAATAAAAGAACACAAACAAAACAAGACTCTCACAAAACAAACAAACAAACAAACAAACAAGAACAAAAAAACCCACACTGAAAACCTTGTACTTCCTAAACTGCCTGTTGTACTTTAGACAAAACAATAAGAAATTAAAATTAAAATGCCATTAAAAGACAAATCTCAACCATCCTTCGCGTATCTGTGAAGTATTGATAACTGAACTATATTTGTCCAGTATGGCTTAATAGCTTCTAAATAAAACGACAAACAAAATCTAAATTTTCTTCTTGTCTAGGGGCCACATCTGCAGACAAAGATGACTTTCAAAGAATTTGCTAGGGGTGTCCAAGGGAGTTAAAGCTTCCTAGTCTTTGCTTTGATGATTTTAAATAAGACACTGGTTTGGTCTTACCCTTGAAGGTTATGACACAGCATTTTCTGCAGGTTTTACAATCTTCACTGCTTGTTTCAAGACCATAACCTAAGAAAGATTTCACTATATGTAAATGTGCTAAGACACAGATTAAAGTTTAATTAACCAGATTCATGTTTTGCAGTGACATCCTTGCAGGGACAGCATATATAATTATTTATAGGATTTTAAAATTACATTTCAAATAGTGCAGCAGGAATATTTTTCTTTCTAAAAACTGATTTTATTCTTAATCTTAAGGTGATGTTATTCAGTCCTATCCAACTGAGAAGCCTTGAAAGGTTTTCACTTGCATTAATAAAATATCTGCCTTTGAATTAAGTTAATTTTTTTTGTAAAAATATTTAATTCTTGGTGTAAAATCTCCATAGAATTTATCAAGATCCTTGGCAAATATTTAACAATTAATTTCCTTCACTTAAAAATGTCCTTATGGTCTGAATTTAAATAAATTCAACTTCTGCCTAAACAGCCGTATCACAGAAAACTGAGACCTCTGGAGATCACCCAAAAGAGGTCTAGTAAAGTAAGTTATCCAGGATTGTATCCCATCGGGTTTTGAATTTTGCCAAGGATAGTGATTAAACAACCTTTACTATTCCAGGCTGTCGTGGTTTGACCCTGGCTGGATGCCAGAGACCCACCCCAACTTCTCCTGAAGGAGAAAACTAAAAAGAACAAACTGGAAAATAAAACTGGAAAATAAAATAAAACTGGTCACAGGCAAAAGAAGCAAGGCAAAACTATAAATAAAGAACATAAAGGGTTTATTTTCTAACTAACAAGCTCAGAACTGCAAGGGAAGCATCATTTAGAAGGCAACCTTTCTCCCCCCACCCCTCCTTCTCTTACAATAGATGTAATATTCCCTTTTCCACCAGGAGAAAAAGGGGGAACATAGGGTAGGGGTAAACCAGGCAGGTTGGTATTTCTGACCAGATCCAGGGTAGGAACCATCTCTCTGCCCTTCCATAAAGTTCTCTCTCTCTCACAAGAGGGAAAGGTCTTTCATGACCCCTCCCAAGTGAGATCTCGACCTGAGGACGACAGTTCTTCTGAAAAATTCTCTGTTGTCCAGAAGTCACAGCCAGGATTGCAGCTTTTAAGTACTGGTTTTTATCTGCTTCATAATAAGCCCACCCAAAAGTACACAGGTTCAGATCCTACTACAAGGCACAAAAAAGTCTGTCCAAGGATCTCTGCCGAGCTCTCAGCTAGCTCCAGGCTTCTGTTTCGGGGCTTCAAAACCATCAGCAGTTTGTCCAGCGTTACCTCTCCATCTTCAGTCTTAATGCTTAGACGGATTCTGCGGTCCTGGTTCTCTCTCTTTGGTCCATAGGTTTTCACCATGGTCAGTCCAATTCACAAGCAGCAGCGGGATGCCTGGAAGAACATCTCTACCCCTTCTCTCGTGGGCCTGGGGGCCTTCAAATCTCTCAGCCTCCCGACGCAGGTTCTGAGCTGGCACGCTACATCTTACTACTGAACTTTTTTTTCTTCTCTCCCAAGTATGTTATGTGCAGAGATGCCTTTATCTGTAACCTTGAAGGCCATGGCAGCACGGAGAGCTCAGGCAAGAACGGAGCTGTTAACCCCCTCGCTACCAGAGCAACAGAAAAACCCCTAAACCATAACACAGGCTAACCCCTTCCAGCACTCAGACACCTCCAGGACGTCAGATGCTCCACTTCCTTACTCATCTTCCTGGCCTTTTGCAGGACCTGTCCAGTATGTCCATGTGTTCCTTAACCAAGAAAGCCCAGAACTGGGCCCAGTGTTCCAGTTGCAGGGTCACCAGTGTATTGCCACAGTGCATATATATGTGCTTGTAAGCCAGAACAATGAGTTTAAGACTGTTTTAGCCAGGGGTATTCATGGAAGTTCACCCTAAACTCCCTTTTGCATTTATCTAACGCAATTACAAAAGACTTTTGTCTCTGCTCTCTCAAGTGCTCAGCTGAGCTGAAAAACATTGCCTGTTCCTTTTAGATGGCATTTTAGATCTCCATTTTTTCTCTAAGAATCTTTTTTTATATCATTGAGAGATGAATTTCTAGTATGCATGAATTCTGCTTTGCTGACTGGCTTCAAGAGCTGTATTCTCTGACATGAGATTTTTAGCCCTGGATGGGCACAGCTGTTGTCTCTACTGTTCTGGCAAAAAACCACAAGCACTAACAGGTGCTCTATTTGCTTGGCCTTTAAAACAAGAGCCAAAAGGGATCAACATCTCTAGGATTTTAAAATTCCCAAATCTTCCATCTCTCTGGTAATCTGCAGCTCTAGTATGCCCAGAGTCTCAACCCTGCCACTTTTCTGAAAAAGAGAGAGGATAAAAAATTTCACATGCTTCCAAGGGCAGTGTCTGCTTTGCAAAGCTATCCTCAACACTGCATTTGTATAAAAGACTGAGCATTCAGGAGCCATCTGTTCCTCAGTCTGCTCCCTGCTTTTCATGCCATGGCCCTGCAGGAGCAGCCATGGCCCAACTCTGTCCTGAGTATGGGGGGCTTGTACTCACTACCCGGATCTCTGCAACCAGTTACCACCTCACCTGAACTGTCCTGGCAGTCTGAGGTGCAGCTGGTTTCCATGAGTAGAAACTCATCTAGCTACAGAATTCCCTTCTCCGGGGAAATGAAAGAAAAGAGTCTGACATTAGAGATCTATAATTCAAGTTTTGATTATATGCTGTCATACATCTGTGCCTGAGTGACCTGGATATCACTGTGAGCAAATTCACAAGAGGAAACTAAAGCAAGCTTTGGAATTTTCTTTCCTTGTATTATCAAAGTACTAGGAGTAAAGGTAAAATTATATCTACTTATTCATCGATGCAGTTTGCAATTTCTGTAAATCCACAGAAGGTGGTGTAGGTTTCTGTTCCTCTCATGAACAACAATCCTCTTTCCAGGTTTTATTTTACTGACTCATCAAATGCAGAATGATATGCACATAAATTAAATGTCAGAGTAAATCCTCCCTATTATTGCCATAATTTTGGATTAATTTCTCAAGATAGTTTATACCGTCCTAACCACCATTATTCTTGTCTATGTTCAGTTAGAATATGAATACAGACAACTCTAAGAAAATTGAGCGTTAATTTCTTCCCAGAAGAACCCTCACTTTCTGTTAGTTTTTGTTTGGCTGCTTGGTTTGGTTTTTAGAATCACACATTAGATCCCTAGGATTCTTATTCTTCCAGTAGTTTTAAACATGGACTGACTCTTTTAGCAAAAACATTTTGTCATCTTTCAAAACGAGATCTAGGAAATGGATAGAAAACACTTTCAGTAAGACAGAATTGGTTTTTGCAACCTACTCTTTCTTTCCTAAAAGCTCCAACATCCATGGAACAGACAAACTGAATCCCTCATAATAAATAAATCTAAATACATTAAATCCTTTAATAAAAGATTTATTTTTCAGTCTCCATGGAATTGTGAATTTCTAGAGTCCCTTGATGCCTCTGACAGAGAAGCTAGTTCATCTACAGTAGCATCCCTGGGCATTTTACGTGCCAGACACCAGGACAAGGACCTCTGATGAGCTGTTCTGTTGTCCATGCTAGAGCTCATCAGCCAGACAAAAACACCTGCTGAAGTTTGAAGCCTCGAGACCTCCAGTTTTCAGTGCAGCCCTGGATCCTGAGCTCTGCACTGCAGCTCTCAGCACCAAGGCAGCTTTCTAACAATGTGCTGGAGAACATTGAGAGGATTCTGCTTTTCCATTGAAGCCACTAACGACTCCTGTTCAATCGTTTTTTGGGACAGAAACTATGAAACTTTTTACTAGGCTTTGCAATGTACAATGTATGATACTTGGATTTCAGCTGCTTTTTCATGATGGTTCACCTCCCATCCCTCTCTGTCTTTTCAGGGACTTTAATTTGCTTTACTAGTAGAAAAAAAATGATTGTATTGAACAGAAAAAAAAATCATTATCCCACCATATAAATACATGATGAGCCTGCATCTTGTGTGCTGCATGCAGCTCTGCTCCCCCAAACTCAGCAAAATTATACACAAGTGGGGGGAAAAAAAATAGCAAGTAATGCTGATGAATGATGCAGAACTGTTTCTCAACAAGAAACCAATTAAACAGACCAGAATTCCTCAGCTCAGACAACATATGCAGAAAATGTACCCACTGTACATACACTTAAACTACACTATTCCCTTTCTAAACCAGGTTTTGTGGTATAACACAGTTTATTTTTCAGAAATTTTGTCTAACAAATTCTACAAGTTATCTCCTTGGGGAACTTGAGTGCCAGAGAAACTTCTGGAAACATTCCTAATTAAAGCAAAACCTTAACTCAGTATTTTCAATTCACACAGTAATAAAACAGTATTATTGAATGAGCACTTACATAAATTGTTAGTTCATCATATAATAAATTAATTAAATTTCAGATTACTGTAGGTTGCACAAAATCTTTTTTTTTTCCAAAATCTTTCTATTCTCATCAGCTCATCTTTCTAATGAAGTCACTCAGGATTTGTTTGTACAAGTTTTAAATTAAGAAAATAAACTTTTCCACCATCTCAGTATACGAAGGAGTGTTATGGCGAAAGCTAAAAACTCACTGAATATTAATGAAAATTTTCATAATCTCCTATGTAATCTTCTAAAAAGAAAAAATATGACCTTTAGATGAATACAATCCTTAGATTGTTTTATTTTATATTTCCATGAATGTGTATATTAATTTGTTGACAAAGTAGCTTTGAAAAGTAAAAGGTATTTACTGAGAAAGATCTGAGTAGCGTAGAGGTAAAAAACATACAGTGAATTAGTAAGAGTAGCATGTGAAAGGATCCAGTTTAACAGACCTATTATCTCATAATTTCTCATTTTTTCCCAAGATCATGAGAACGAATACAGCAAAAAGCAAATGTCAGAAATAATTTTAATGGACACTGACTGAGCTTAATACAGATTGCTTTAATTGCTTTGAAAGAGAGCTGAGTTATAACCTTACATGTCTCCCTGTTTTGAGAGAACAAAGTAGCTTCAGAGGATAACTAAGTAAAACAATCTAAATAATCATTACCATTTTCAGAAGGAAAGGATTGGATTTTTAACCATATACCTTCAAATCAGTGCAGAAAGCTGGCCATTTACTAAATGCTGTATTACCAGCTTACAAATACATCTGCTGTTTCAGATAGAACAGGTGGTAATAAAAAATCCATCTGCTATCCCACACTGCAGATAAAATTCACTTTTGAGTCTAGGAATCATTACAATCAATAGAAATATTTTCAAATATGTATTTCCTCTCTTAATAGAATATTTAATTAATGGTATGTAACCTTTCATAAGGTCAAAATAGAGGTCAGATGAACAAAAAAAGCTCTTTGAGGCTGGAAGGTGCAGCGTGGACCACAGAAATCATCTAACCACAACCTTTCCAGTGCCCAGCTAAGCAGAGGCATCCCAGGAGCAGCTTGGGGGCAACTCACAGAATCACGGAATATTCTGAGTTGGAAGGGACCCACAAGGATCATCGAGTCCAACTCCTAACTCCATTTCATCCTTGAAGCGTCATAGACAGCTGACGTAAAACGAAACCTTTCTGATTCAGAATCACCACAAATTTTCTCTTTCATATCTACAAACTCACTACTATGATCCCACTTAATTTTTGCAGTTTTTTTCTTCCTGAAAGAGAGGTAGCAATGCATAACAGAAGACAATTTGTCGCATAAAATTGGGCTGAATCCAATGGCATGGGATTCAACCAGTCTAAGTGTCGGGTCCTATACTTCGGTTACAATAACCCCATGCAGAACTATAGGCTGGGGTTGGAGTGGCTGCAGGAGGATCAGGTGGAAAGNGTGTTATAGGTAGGATGATGTGATGGTAGTAGGATGGCAACAGGTTAGGTAACAGGTTTGACTAGATTAGATTAGGTAACAGGTGATAGGTTGGACTTGATGATCTCTATGGTCTTTTCCAACCTTACTGATTCTGTGATTCTGTGATAACAGAAGACAATTTGTAATACTCTTTATAGTCACTGCTTGTTATTTGAACTATATGGAAGCCTGTGGGTTTGACAATGAAGTAACATATTTACCATATTACAAGGACAAAACAAATTTCACTGTTAAGAGACTTCTCTTCACCTTCATGGTTACATAAAGAGATACGGCTATTTTGCCGAACTTTTCAAACAGAAACACATACATATTCTTTTTCTCTGATTCATTCTTTTTGAGCTATAGAGTGTCTGAAGACTTACTACAATAAGCTGCTAATGTTGAATGAAATTAAAAATTCCCATTCAGTACATAGAGACACTTGTATGCATTCACTACAGCAATAATTGTTCTAAAACTCAAATACAGTGTATCATAAACTGTGTAAGAAGTTTCTCTATGCCTCTGTTAAAGGAATCAGGTATGGGGAAGACATAATAAGATAAGTAAAGCATACTGAAAACCAGACTCCATCTCTGTCCTGGATTTCTTGTTTTCAAGGACAGCCATTGACCTGGCAACATAGTGTTAACTTATATGGAAATGTAACAAAATTTAAAAATATGTGAACAAATTCATGTTTGACTATAGCCCCATTGGCTACTGCAGATAACTATTAAATAAAGTTCTGTATAATGGAACACTGGCACCACTTCTGCATCTTTCTGTGTCTGGCTGTGCAAGTTGCATTACTAAGAATCAAAGATTAGTAAGATTCTCCATGCCTTGGTTATGTGTTGACATATGTAACAGAACAAAACAAGAAAAAAACCCCAATCCCCAAAGAACAACAATCTCAAAGCTCAGGGAGCTCAGTTTGAGGAAAAGCATCTCTCCTTCCTCTGGGAAGCATCATTAGCACGCCCAGACAATGTATTTTCAAGCCCAAAGGTTTAATTCACCAGAACACAAGATTACAGCAATAAGATGGATTTCAGAGTGAACACGCTTACCCTGGCACCAGTCCTAAACATATTTCTTCCATAAATACTGATCTCAATCACAGTATTTTTTTTAACATTACACAAGTCTTTCACATAATCATCACACAAACGTAGTTAGGAAAATGCATACAACTACTTCAGAAAAATTCCTTGGTGTTTCAGTGCCTGACACATATGTAAATTTATATGAAAGCTTTACAAGTATAAATATTTAATTCAACCCTATTAAACTTTTCCCAGTATTCAACTAACTTTTTTTCCCCTCATCTCACATGTGTTTCTTTCCATGAAATCTGACTCTGGACACTAAATAATTTTAAATACGGAGCTTACTTGCGCAGAATTCCATATTCTCGTGTTTCTTTGATCATCTATCAGATTCAAGCTTTCTACTCAATCCTTCAGACATGAGAACATCCAACATGAATATTAAAGAAACTGCAAGATCTGACTGCAGTAGCTCAACAAAGACTATAACACCAGGTTATTAGTAAAGGAACTGTACATGGCACAGGACATCAATCTTCAGACATACCAAAGAACAGATCAGGCATATTAATGATCTCACCTAGACACCAATTTTTGAAAAATTGTTAGTTTGAAAATTCAAATTCTACTGAGTTGTTTATCCTCTCTTCTAGTTTAAGAAAATATCATAATTCAAGCCTAGGCAAATTTAGCTTTTGGCAAATATTTTATGTTACTAGCAAACCGTTATTAAGATGGGAGCTCTACAGTCTTGTTTTTTACTCTTATGCCATGTCCTTTTTTACCCTTTGCAAGCCAGAATTCAGGAGCTGGGTCTTTCCAAGCAGTACTTAGACGGTCCATCATCTCTCATCCTAACCACAAGTTCAGTCTCTGACACTCATGTAATTTCACTGCATCGTTCCACAATCCTCTATCAATATTCCTTCCTCACATCACAATTTCCTTTCCAATGATCCCTCGTGCAATATCTGTCTCTTGCATGAAAGCCAACCCACTAAAGCAACTTACTGAAAGTAGTACTGATATCAACCAAAGAAACATAACAAAGAAATTCAAAAACTTTCTGTATTATCTGTGGGGTTTTAGGGACACTTCCATTGAGCTGAAATTTGGTTGATACACAAAGAGAGCTGAATGAATCTCTAAATATGTGAAGACAAGAAAATAACACAAATAGAAGGTAAGGAATTATTGCATTCTCAAGAAACTAATAGCACTCATCAGGTTCATTTCAGTCCCCTGGAGAAGCACAGCTAGGGATGGTAGATAAAAATGAAGCTGATAAAGGAAATGAATAGAATCTTTTGGAAATAACCACAGTCTTTCAGAGCTCTGAATTTTGAACACAGGTAGATGAAAATAACGCGCCTAACCTTAAAGGTAACAATTTGCTTTATAGATTGGGTTATTTGTGTTAGACTTGTCAATCAAACATAACATGAATATATTTCAGGAGCTGTGAAATTTGATTAAAACTTATTGCAGGCTTTCTTTTTCCTAAAGTCTGAATGCATTTAAATGTTCCATTACCAGTGAAACTGATTTTCCTTGTAAACTCTGTATTATTTTTACTGTTAGGGAAACCTATTCTTGTTTGGCTTTTAACTGAAGAGCACTTTAAATCAGACCTTTCATATTAACCCCTTCATATCTTGAGGCAATTTTTAAGATGCCTTATACAGTAAGAATCCTGACTGTATATGCTGATAAATTTTATGCTTATATGTTTTTAAACTTATATGTGCTTATTAAAAAAGGGGAAATATTCCAAGAATTTAATTTTAGAGTTAATTGTATCCTTTCTTCTGTCCTTTCAGAAGATGATAAGTGTTTTTAAAATCAAATATTTGGTCAATATTTTAATACAGAGAGGAGACTTAGACTACTATGTACTCTTAGCACTGGTAATTTCACCTGTAGCAGGATGTCTTCATAAACACTGTTATAAATAATCCTGGCCTCTGATTTCAACACTTGGTGTCTCATTGAATATGATGGGTTGCACTGGTTTTTCCTCGAGGTTATTTGGAGACCTGTTCCTATACAAGACCTTGTTTCCAATTGCTCAGAGCAGCATCAAATCTCAGCACTGCAGGCCAGTTATCTTCAGGCTCCAAGATGCTCTGGAAGATGTGTGGACAAGAAGGCCAAAACAATTGAGGCACTCAATTCCACAATTCCCACTGAAATAATAAATGCAGTCACTCTGAAGCCTAAACAGGAAAAAAAAAGAAAAAAGAGAAAAGAAACAGGGAACCTTTAAAGAAACAAACTATACCTTAACAATCTTTAAAATCAGGGATTTATGCACTATTACAGAGTTATGCCCAGAGGCAGATAACTGCAATTTCAAGGCCCTAGTCAGGGAAATGACAAGCATATCCAACAATGTAGAGGTCAAAATAGAGAGCTTTAATAGGCTCACTGTTCATCCACACTCCTGTGGTGTTTGTTAGCTGTGGTCAGGTGGTGTTCTCTAAGCATTCACTATGCTCATGTTCCAAGTTATTTTTACAAAGCGGAGTCAGACAGGCCTTTTATGAACACAACACTGTCACAAGGATAAAGCCACCAAAAACTAATACCACTTTTAATAGAAATATCACTCAGTCAAAAATTTATAAGAATAACTAAGCTGTTACACAGATCACCAGCATCTTAGTAATTTGGCAGCTGACAGTGCATTTTAATGCATTCTGTGTGCTGTCCCTTTTAATTGTTTGATGAAGGAACATCATAGATTCCACCATTAAAAACTGTATTTTCTATTTCCCTTTGAATATTAGAGGTTGGATAATTACATATAAAAGATGTTAATATGTCTATCCATTAGTCATGACTTGATACAGGAGGATGAATAAGTTATCGCATTTAAAATAGAAAGATACTTCAGATTATCAGCAGGAACTAGATTAGTTTGCAAAAGAAACTTCCCCAATTTATATGCTCATGAGACACACTGTCGGAGTTCCATGAGATTAAAGACAGATGTCCCACTGGAAGGCAAAGCAGATGTACACATAAATGTACCATCAACGTGGATAGATTCACATTTTTCAAAGAACACAAGGTCTGAATGCTCTTCTCCAAAGTGTAGTAACAGTGGGAGTGCTGAGTATTACCCCTAGAATTTTCTCGTGGGAGTTTTAGATTGACTGGCATCCTGAAATATTCTTTTTTGCTCCTTGAACTGAAGGAAAGTATTATTATTCTGAATCTGATAAAAAGTACACAGAAGTCATTTGGGATGAAAAAAGCTTTGTTCCAAAAGTTAGGACTGAAGTGCAATGAAGTACACTGGATCACATCCACATAGCCACTCTCATTCATTTCAGCACAATAAGGGAGCCATAGTATTCACTTGTTATGGACAGACCTTCAGTCTTCACTGTGACCTCTACAGAACCTGCTAAAGTAAAGGCTCTAGTGACTTATGTGTCAGAAAACGTACTTCTGATTGATTCATTCTGATTAAACACAGGGACAACAACACATTACACAGAGGAAACGTGTGGGGGTGGAAAGTTACACATCAGCAAATGCAATGTCGGGTATCAAGCCATCTTAATCTACTGCAACTATGCTGCTACAATTCATGTGCCAAGACACTGGAAGAACGTGCTTTATTTGAAGTAGAAATATACAATATTAATATACATTTGAAGTTCTCCTTCTTCCTAAAACAGGATGCCTTGTTATATAAATAAATATAAGAAGCCTGGACTGGTATTTATGTAGCTCAGAAGTGGCCTCTACAAATCAATAAGTGAGAATAAGTCTGAACAAGTCTAAGCTTGTCCAGTGGAAATTGTTGAAGGAAAAGTGCAAGTTATAATTTCTCCTGATTGCCTTTGAAACTCAGCTTTAATATCCTGAACTGAACAAGTGCAGGCAAGGTTCATA
>WEKX01023355.1:0-13612 GCA_013390025.1 Pitta sordida
AAATCTTACAATAAAAGGTGGGAAAGACATGAACCCTAATTTTGATAAACTAAACACAGTAATAATTCATCCCACTGGCAGGAAGTGGGACCTTTAGTTTGAGTTTTTGGAAGTGTTTGGAAATTTCTCACAGTGTTTCAAGTGACAAAAGATATCAGATCATGAAACTATATAACAGAACCAATTGACTCTTGAGGGGAAAAAAAAAACATCTTCAGAAAAAGAACAAAACCAAGAACCATTGCAGTAGTTTGAAAGTGTTTGGAACAAATGAATCATTGGACCAGAGCTAAGTTATTAAAATATGCATGTTAAATATATCCAAAGTACACTATGCTAATGCTGCCTTATGCGTAGTATATTTACTATATGGCTGATCTATATGAAACTACACAGCTATGGTAAAGAAGCTGCTCTGATGAGTGACTGAAAAGCTGACAACTTCAACATTTCTTGTGGTTACAGCAACATACCAGAGAGAATTGTTATGACTTAACATTGAACTTTTTACACTTTCTCATACTGAAGAATCCTACAAAAAATACCACAAAGTGTTGAAAGATTGTTTGGCCACCTGGCTACAAAATTAAGAAAACAGCTTGGTTTGACTGAAGCTTGTCAAGTATTTCAGCAGTGCTTTTCAGAGAACATTGAGTTTGTTTTCCATGCACTTTGTCACTTGTCAGTGCATGGTGACATATGAAGAAAGAAGGCGAGATTAGTTTTGGCACATTAGTTCCTGCTTTTAAGATGATATTATTGGTCCATAAAATAGTCAGGAGTGGTCACACAGCTGTATCACACAACCACCAGGCAGTTCAACATGTGAACCCTGTTACCTGGAGACAGACCTTCATCTTCAAAGGCTGTGAGCAATACCCAGTGAAGCCCGTAGGTCCAGATATCATCTCAACATATTCTGTCTATCTAGGTTTTCTCTCAAGTCATTGGAGAGACATAGATGAGAGCTAGTGATCTGAAAATGTACCCCTATCTGTTCTTAGCACTATTTTTTTTTCTTAAGATGAGTGATCTCTTGACAGCGTTTATTTACAGATCATGGAGTAAACAATAATTACCTTCAATTAGAAGTCTGACTTTTAAACAGATTGAAAAAGGTGACTTCTAAGCTCATTAAATCTTCTGGGAGTGAATTGGCCTGAAGACACCTTGTAATAAGTTTGAGGGAGAACTCTATCTTCTGACAACAGAAGATTTAAAACTGGTAGTATGTATCCATTTCACAGAAAAATAGGAACAAGATCTTACAGTATTGGGATATCTCGCATTTTGTTTCATAATTTATTGCATTACATGCATTTAATGTGTAAAATTTCTTGCATAAAATGTTCCCTCCACATGGTTATGTTGCTAATGGTTATGTGCACATATCTCAAATGGTTCTGACGCAGAGTGTGGGATAGCTGCTCCCATGAAGGAATAAGGATTGGCATGTAGCATACTGAGATGGCATATTAGTCCAAACTCTCAAAGGAACAAGATTTACCTTATCATACTCTTGTGTGTCTATTCCAACAGGTAGTTTTTGAATAACTGCTCGATGGTAAGAAGAAAGGGCAGCAAAGTACTTGTTCAAAGAAAACAGATTGGTAGGGTAATTATAGGTGCAGAAAGGCTTCAGCAGCACTTAGCCTTTGTTAGTTATTAGCAGATATTTTGGACAGAACACATTTTTAAGAGCACACATGAAGAGCCCAACTTTGAAAACAAATCTGTAAACTGTTTCCACTTCACTGGAGGAGTGGAAGAATCCAGCTATGAAACCAGTTGTATGTATGTGGACTAACTGGAGAAATCAAATGTAGGGCTCAGTATGAAAATATTCATGCCTTCTAGTCTAAAGGTGTAGATTACTCTTTAATACATCAACAGTTATGGTTGGAGTACAAAAGAACAGGCTGTCATTAGATTTGAGAAGAGAAAGCTGTTATGGTTGATAGCTGTCAAATGTTTGCTGATCATGCTGAGCCTGTAGTGCATATCCTACATTATGCACACACATGTCTGCGTGCACATATTTACTTTTCATAACTCTACTGCAGAACCAACGAGGGAATGATATGAGTAGTGATTTGAGATAAAGCACTTCTACCATCAGGCCTGAAAATTCCACTGGGGTTTGAAAGCCAGACTGTATACTTGTATTATTCTTGGTTCCTGCTGGTGTACCACTTCCAGCAGTAAAATACAAAAGATGATTGGAGATAAAGTCTAACTTCTGCAAGTCTTACTTTGCTTACTCGTCTTTTGATCAGATCCCAAGAAACCTTCTGTTTCTCCAGAGACACAAGTCAGAAAAATATTTTGCCTTGCATCTGCAACTCAGTTAACAATTTGAACAACAAATGAGCCAAATCTACAATATTTTTTTCTCTAGTGTTGTAAAGAGAACTCTGAGGAGTTTACTCTTGAATGCTGGTTTCATAAGCAGAGGTGAGGAAATGGACATGTGCATTATTCATGGAAATGTAACATTTCCAGTCACATTTTCCTTTGAACTCACAACCTCCATTGTGTCCACAAAGAACTTCAAGAATTTGCAGAAATGGAAAATTACATTTTCCCCTACCTTACAGCTGCAAAAGCAAAAGTCAATATTAACTTAGCCTTATTTATTACTTTACATTTAAGACTAAACTCTTCATCTTGGCCAACACCTGGAATATCACAAGTTATCTAGGAATGGATTGTCTATTGTAAATGCCTTAGTATTGTACAGATCATCTGTAATTTGTTTTTGTCTAACACCTTTTAATATATCTCTAGGAGACTCCTGGAATTAATGCAGCCCTCAGACTATGGTCTATTATTTATTGTCTAGGCTGCCAGTGATGAACTTGGTAAGAAGGGCTCCAGGGTGATTAATAAGGAGTTTAAGGAATTAGATTGGTTAATTGGTGGAGCAGGAGAGCAGGTGGTTTTTTGCTCAGTCCCTCTGGAAATACTGAGTTAAACACTGAAATGAACAAGAGAATCCACACTATTAACAAATGCCAACAGAAGAATTTTGGGTTCTGTGATTATGGGGCGACTTTTACTGCACCTGGCCTGCCAGACCTAGATGGGTCCTATCTATCTAAAAAGGATAAAAGGATCCTAGCCCATGAGGTGGCAGATCTCATTGAGAGTGCTTTAAACCAGTCCTGAAGGGGGAGGGAACTAGGCTCACCAGAGATGAAACTGAAGAGTGTGAGACGTTATCAAGAGTCAAGTCAGTATTCCAAGTGAAGTGCATGTATACTAATGCAGGTAGTATGGGCAACAAACAAGAGGAACTGGAAGTCCTGGCACAGCAGGGGAACTACAATATATATATAGTCACTATTATGGAAACGTGGTGGGATGACTCTCATAACTGGAGAGCTGTCATGGAAGGCTACAAACTCTTCAGGAGAGATAGATGTGAGAGAAGGGGTGGAGGGGTAGCCCTGTATATTATGGAGGCTCCTGATGCTTTGGAAGTTGAGATCGAGATTGATGACGACCAGGTTGAGTGATTATGGGTAAGAGTCAGAGGGGTAATCAACAAGTCTGACATCCTGATTGGAGTCTATTATAGACCGCCTAACCAGGAGGAAGAGGTAGATCTATTGTTCTTTAAGCAGCCCGAGGCTGTCTCAAGATCAGCTGCCCTTGTTCTTTTAGGAGACTTTAATCTGCCAGATATCTTCTGGGAACTTAACACAGCTGAGAGGAGGCAGTCCAGAAGATTCTTAGAGTGTATTGAGGATTGCTTTTTGTCACAGCTGGTGAGTGAGCCTACCAGGGGTGAGGCTGTGCTCGACCTGCTGTTCATTAATAGAGCTGGTTGGTGATGTTGTGGTCAGAGGCTGTCTGGGGTGCAGTGGCCATGAGATAATAGAATTTTCAATAAACAGTGAAAGTCCAGTACAGGCGTTCCACTCTTGTCCTTCCTTGTTTCACTCAGCTCTATTAATGAACAGCAGGTTGAGCACAGCCTCACCCCTGGTAGGCTCACCATCCTCTGTTCCATGGAGGCTCTACTCTCATGGCTTGCTTGATTGTTTCACAGGTTTCACATTCATGAATAACCTGTGTGACAGCCTCTATGGTTAAATCCACCCCTCAATCGCGAGCCCACCAGTAGGTTGCATCTCTTCCTAGATGGTCTGATGTTTCATGGGCTCATTGGACTATAAATACCTCACCTTTTCATTTCCAGTCTAAGTCTATCTGACCTATTTCAATCTTGGCAGCCTTATCCGCCTGCTCATTGTTCTGATGTTCCTCAGTGGCATGACTTTTGGGCATGTGAGCATCTACATGAGGTACTTTCAGAGTCATGTTTTCTGCTCGTGCAGTGAGGTCCTGCCACAATGCAGCAGCCCAGATGGGTTTACCTCTATGTTGCCGATTGCTTCTCTTCCACTAATGTAGCCACCCCCACAGGGCACCAATTACTTCTGAGGCAGCTCAAACCCCCTCATAGGCTGCCAGTATCGCCTTTTCTGTTGGAGTGTAGTGTGCTTCTGATGCTCTATAACCCGGGCTCCAAAACTTAATGGTCAACCACGGGTTTCTCCTGATGTTCTCTGCCAGAGGCTCCAGTTGAGACCATGCTCCCTAGCTGCAGTATATAAGATATTTTGCACAGCTGGTCCTCTCTGAACAGGCCTAAGAGCTACTGCATGAGCTATCTCCTGTCTGACCTGCTCAAAGGCCTGGTGTTGCTCGGGGCCCAGTCAAAATTCTTTTTCTTCTTGGTCACTCAATAGAGACAGCTCACAAGCTGACTGTATGCTGGAATGTGCATCCTCCAAAATCCCACAAGGCCTAGGAAAGTTTGTGTTTCCTTCTTATTAGCTGGTGGAGACATAGTTGTTATCTTATTCACCACATCCATGGGCACATGATGACGTCCATCCTGCCATTTTATTCCTAAAAACTGAATTTCTNCATATTCACAGTGGCTACACCACAAACCCACCGATATCCCTTTGTCCTTGGCAATGTCAAACAAATGGTAGGAGATTGTAGCTTCACATCAAAGTTTGGCTAATTATCTGGCCTTAACTTCTTCAAGTACAGGATTTTGTTGTATCAGAAATCTCCCTGTATATTCTTTCACTTCGTGATTTATCATATTTACAGAAGTAAAATGTTAGATAGAGAAGCTATCTATGAAAGCATACCTAAACTTCAACATTTCTTGTAACACTTTTGGTGTCCTTTTGGTTTGGAGTCTTAATTAGAAAATTACGTGTCTTCATTCAAACTTCCCCTCAGTTGTGTTCTATAATTTCATCATTGTAAAATATTTTTGCAGGGGATCAAGACAGTATTTTGAAGATGTATTATTGCAATTTTTGGACATCTTTTCTGAGTTGCTCCAGGGTTTTTTGTGATGTCAGATTAATTGTCTCTGGATTCAGCTCCTTAACACTTAAATATTTTAATTCTTGCAAGTTTGTCAGCAAAGTAAAATAAAATAAAAGAAAAATCAGGAAACCCACAGGAATTTCTACCAATATAATGAGACATTTTGTCTGATACTGTGGTTCAATATCTACTTCAAGTTAACTGTCTCCCGCACAGTCCTTTTTCTTTTGTGGGAAATTATTTTAAAATTAAATACACTTATTTCACAATAGAGAATTATTTAAGACATAAACCATTTGTCAATATTATAGTATTACATAAATATAATAATACAATTAATCCCCGCTGCATTGCGACCTGTTATGACCCTGCCCATTTGCAAAACAAATTTTTCACAATTTTGATTCAGCCATCTGCGAGTTTAGCCGGCTGACGCATGCACCGTGCCTCTGCTCTGCCGAGGAGTGGTGCCTCGGCACCTGTGGGTCGGTACTCACCCCGCCCTGTGGGGAGGGGGCTCGCAATGGCGGCACCATGCCCCCATCCCTGACCCAGGAAACTGCCCCACTTTAGAAATAAAATACTACCAAGCTCAGAATGGTTTTCTTCACTGTTTTTGGTGTCATTTAGGCAGTGACATATAACAAGGGATGAGATGACCAGCAACTTTCATCATTGGTGGAATGTTATCTGGTATACACATATATTTTCCTTTGGAGTTAAGTGTTTCAATATGCTCCCGATATTTCTAAGTATTTAGTGAGTCCCACAACAAAGAATGGGATTTCTTCCTAAAGCATCACCTTCCCTAAACAAGAGTCTAAACTTCCCAAAACAAGAGCTTAAGATGGAATTCTAGCTTTCATTTTTAAAAAAGAAATTTTAAAAATGCACATTTAAAAAAATTACTACAGTCACAGCGGAAAGTTGAAAATCTTGACTTGAGGCAAGAAGTCAGACAAAGAAGCACAACTGTTTGCTAATTAATTCTTTTGTCTTGGTNATAATGAGACATTTTGTCTGATACTGTGGTTCAATATCTACTTCAAGTTAACTGTCTCCCGCACAGTCCTTTTTCTTTTGTGGGAAATTATTTTAAAATTAAATACACTTATTTCACAATAGAGAATTATTTAAGACATAAACCATTTGTCAATATTATAGTATTACATAAATATAATAATACAATTAATCCCCGCTGCATTGCGACCTGTTATGACCCTGCCCATTTGCAAAACAAATTTTTCACAATTTTGATTCAGCCATCTGCGAGTTTAGCCGGCTGACGCATGCACCGTGCCTCTGCTCTGCCGAGGAGTGGTGCCTCGGCACCTGTGGGTCGGTACTCACCCCGCCCTGTGGGGAGGGGGCTCGCAATGGCGGCACCATGCCCCCATCCCTGACCCAGGAAACTGCCCCACTTTAGAAATAAAATACTACCAAGCTCAGAATGGTTTTCTTCACTGTTTTTGGTGTCATTTAGGCAGTGACATATAACAAGGGATGAGATGACCAGCAACTTTCATCATTGGTGGAATGTTATCTGGTATACACATATATTTTCCTTTGGAGTTAAGTGTTTCAATATGCTCCCGATATTTCTAAGTATTTAGTGAGTCCCACAACAAAGAATGGGATTTCTTCCTAAAGCATCACCTTCCCTAAACAAGAGTCTAAACTTCCCAAAACAAGAGCTTAAGATGGAATTCTAGCTTTCATTTTTAAAAAAGAAATTTTAAAAATGCACATTTAAAAAAATTACTACAGTCACAGCGGAAAGTTGAAAATCTTGACTTGAGGCAAGAAGTCAGACAAAGAAGCACAACTGTTTGCTAATTAATTCTTTTGTCTTGGTAATGTTTCGGAGGACCTCTCAGGATGGAGTTGACATACCAGTTCTGGGATGCAATATATATACAGCAAGTGTAAGGAATGTCCACACCATCATATTCCAGTTTTGTTCATAGCAGGATAGGCAAGGGAAGGGAAAGTATTCCTGTGCTGAGATTTTTTGCATAGTAGACTGAAACAGTCTGGATGTGCATAATTGCCATAAGAGGCAGGAGCAGCCAGTGTAATTACCCAGAGCCCCACTGGGTTAAACCAGGGACATGCAGAAGGCATCTGTTTTACAGATGGAGGCAAGGATGGGCCTATGCCCTTGTCTTCCACAGATTTAAGACTATCTCTGGCCATTGAATAACTGCTGAAAGAATGTGCTTGTAGATTTGAAACTCATCACTTCCCTAACTCACCAGAAGTCTTACATATAAACCACGGGTATGCAATGCTTCGTAAACACGTCTATCTCCAAAAAGAGTAAAATCTTTGAAAAGGGAAGGAGAACAATCTAGCATAAGGGCACATGCCCATTAGCCCAGATGTCTTGATTTCCACCTCCTGTTTACACAAGTATAAAATCAGGTTCCATCCCAGATGCTATTCTCAAGCCTTCTTTGCCCACTCTGGAGCAAGAAGCAAATTTCTCCAACTTTGCTGACTTGAGTTGCCTGGTCTAAAATGAAGACTGTCATAGTGTTATATATATTTTTAGAACCTTTTCTTTGAAAAAACGTGCTTAAGATATCCATAAGCAAATACAGTCATGCCTCACCTCTTTGTACATCAAATTTTGGGGCTTCATCTCTTAATGTTTTTTTTCCAGCGAAGACCTCATAGACTTCCCTTGATTCTTTGTGGCATTTTTCCATATCATATGAGTAGTGGAAGGCCGTGAATGCACAGAGTGCCTTTGTCATGCTGGGGGGTGGGACCGGCTCACCCTATGGGGCAGGAGGGGAGTGTCTCTTGTTTGCTCAGGGACCATCCAGAGTTGCTCGTCCCAGGGTCATGGAGGGAGCAGGGCTGGATGGAGTTCTGTGCCATAGTCACAGGGTGCACCGCACCCCTGCTGCCACCCTGTGCAGTCTCATGTCTGCACTGAAGACCTGCTGACGTCCGGAGCCATGCTGGTAAGGTGTGCCCAACTCACTGGGGGAGGGAAGGGGTGGATGGAACCCTCCCACATCAGGGCGTGGTAGCAATGTCCCCTCCACTCCCCTGTCCCTACCCACCTCACCAGGGATGGGTAGAGAAGACCCCCTTCACTTCCCTGTCCCCTCACATGGCTTGGGAAGGTGTTGGGAATGCCCCCCAATGCTGAGGGGCTGAAGGGGTTGGGGTGATGGGCATGGCTTATTTGTGGAGGTATGATTTGCCACTGGTCGCAGATTTTGCTTTTGTGGCAGTCCCTCAGTCCCGAAAGCCCATGAAATTTGAGGGATTACTGTATAAATAACAGAGAAACACTGATGAGAGAGCATGGCTGAAAACAAGTCAGAAAAGTTACAAATGAGGATAACGCAGCAGGGAATTCTGCAGCTGGGAGAGAGAGGAGGGGTGTGTGAAGAGAAGATAGCTCTTATTTGAAACATGTGCACTGGTTAATGGCTGGAACCTGGGATCGAGTGAGACTGTAATGGAGAGGGGATGGCAGACACAGGGAAATTATTTTTTATTTCAAACAGATGTATTAACAATGGCCTTATGCTGATGAAACTCAATAAAGAAGAGATTTAAAGAGGGGTATACTGTTATACTGTGATGGGAATTTGTAGCTGGGAGGCAGAAGGGAAAAGGATCATTTGCAATAGACCTATGTAGTCACTATGTGCACTCAGTGTTGAAACAAGGGTGGGACTGCAGCTGCCAGAGCAAGTGAAATGAAAAGCCTGGCTGCTGCTGCTGCAGGCGAAGATGGGAGAAGGGGAAGGGATAGGCTGGTCTAGCAGGAAGGGAAGGGGAAATGTGGTAGAGGATTTATATATATATTTACAAATAAAATCTTGCAAAGCAAAAATTGTTACTTCAATGTGCTACATTAAAGAAATTCTTTGCTTAGTCCTGTAACTGTTTTCTCTCTTGTTCATGCCTTCTTAACATTTATAACCTGATGCCTGAATATGTTCCTTTTGTGTTTTAATCAATAAATTCAGTATCTTTGTC
The DNA here is from genome assembly GCA_013390025.1 of Pitta sordida. Lineage (NCBI taxonomy): Eukaryota > Metazoa > Chordata > Aves > Passeriformes > Pittidae > Pitta > Pitta sordida. Next base: position 9,367 of record WEKX01023355.1, read on the forward strand.
ATTCAATGTGAAGTTAAAATTTCACTTGCTCTTCACATTTTTTTAGCTTGCTTCTTTGCTTTCTTTTAATACTGTGTTAGAAACTTATGTTTCTAATTTAGTTTAAGGCGAGCACTGTTATCAGCTTTGCCTCCCTGGGGAATCTCCAACCACAAGCAGCAAGGGATTTTACTTAAAAACATAAACACATATTATTATTAATAAATGAAAATCAAATTCAGTACATTCAAGACGAGAATAATCTACCTACAACAGCAGCAGAAAATTTGTGAAAATCATGATTATATAGATAACGTTCAAAACTAAAAAAATGTCTATACCTACTTTAAGTTTTGTCTTGGAGAACACCAGCAAACAAAATGAAAGTGAAAATATCTTCCCTGAGTTCTGAGGTACCCAGAATCACAGCATTAACTACGTTGGAAAAGACTTTTGTGATTAATCCCATTCTATCCCCGTTGACCACATTAACTCCTGATTTCTCACAAGGATGTATTTTGTAATATAGGACGACACACAATGCTAACACTTATTTTTAGGCATCCAAGGCCTCAGATACATGGTAAAGTTTGAAGAACAAAGGGCACATACTGTGGGTAGATGGATATGATGACTTGGCACCCCTAGAAAATTCATTGCATCCAAAAATCTCTCATAAAATTAGCTGAATTTTCAAAAGCTTTCAGATAGGCCACAGCCTTGAAGCTTCGTAGAAATAAAACTGTGAGCCAATTTATGCTGCTTTATTCTCATGCATGGGTGAAAAGTACATTTTTCCTGTGTCTTGCAATTGACTCAGTAAACAGGGGAAATTAGTGGTGCATGATGCTGGTCTGCCCTGGAATGGGAAATAGTTGGTCTGACCCTCCAGGATGCAGATTCCCTCTTGGGGATCCCTCTGTTTTGCTCCATGCTCCAAAGAAAGCTCTCTGAAGGGATTTTATTTTACTGAGACAGGTTTTATTTCTATGTTTTTGGATGTCAAGGAGAAAGTACAGCTTATGAAAAAAAATATTACTTAAAGGAGATTTCTGAGTTTGATTTTTGTCCCATCTTTTTAAATAGGTAGTGCTGCCAGCTTTCAGCAAAAGGCAAAGTAGAAATCCATGGGAAAGCAAACTGAACTTATATTTGAGAAAAGCTGTTTGCTATCAGCTTCTGCTGGTTTCAATCTACTGCACAACTAGAACAAGGCCATTTTATGCTCTAGGTTTCCTTTCAAAATCCAGACACAAGGGAAGTGCTTGTCAAAAATTATTAACATCTTAAACAGGGTTTACTATAGACAAAGACATTGACATACATTTGAAAATGCCTGTATACATTATAAAAGTTGGTAAAATGTGCTTTTTCCAGTGCTCTTTTAGGACAGAAAATACAAGTGTGTATTACATGTTTCTCTTGGGACAGACTCACCAGCAGTGATTTGACCAGAAAGAACTCTCCTTCACTTCAGCAATGTATAATGAGGGAAAACTGAGCTGTAAGTTAAAGATGAAGGCAAAAGCCTGACCCAAGTGAAATTAAGAGGAATTCTTCTATTGATTTCAAAGCGGCCAGTGTTTCAATCAAGATATAAACTTTGTTTTGTTCTGCTTCATTCTGGGAGTTACTTAGGAGCAGTGCTATGTACAAAGTTGCTTTCTCTCTTTTGTGTGCTCTGCCCAATTTGGGGAAAAGAAAAAAAAAGAAAATAGTCTTACCAAACCCCATTGTTTGTTTTACTAAATGGACAGTAACTCAGAATACATTTTTTTGTCATCAGAGGTATTCCTTCTGACACAATGTGTATTGTTTATGGGACCCAAATCTCTCAGTCGTCTGTCTTCATTTATTCTTATTATTACAGTTTTTCAAGAAAAAACAAATAAATGTCTTTGTTTAAAGATGTCAAAACAAATTGTTCAGAACCAAATAACAATTTTGTCAAAAAACAATCATCAAACCCAAAACTAATTCCTTTGAGTTCTTTGGGAACTTTATATTTTTGATATAAACTGGTTTTATGGGGAAAAAATACCAGATGAAACAACACAAATCTCTTGAGGATTACATTCTGGTCAGAACTGCAAAGGGAATTTAGATCACTTTTGAAAGAGTGAGCACATTAAAACTACTTTACCCGGTAATGAATTGCAAATATTTTCAATATGGAAAGTTGACATTTATTTTTTGTGTGCCTCACAGCTAAGAGAGAATGTGAGAGAACCTTTGTTGCAAGCAACAGAAGCAGGTACAGTCAAGATCCTTGTGCTTCTGCAAAAAAAGCATCCACTTCATTCAGTTATGGACTTGAAGGAGCAATGTCACATTAGCACATTGTGCTAGCGCCACAACATAGCCCAAATGCAGATGTGAACTGGCAGTTTGCGGGTTTGTGACTGATTGGGATCTTTAGCTTTTTGGGGGAGGTTGTTGGGGTTTTGAGGGGATTTTTTGGTTTTGTTTTTTTTTTGTTGTTGTTTTTGGTTTTGGTTTTTTGGTTTGTGTGTCAGTATAATGTAGGTTTCAGCAGTTCAGGGTTTACACAGCCCTAGTAGAAATGGAAAGTCCTAACCACAGATTTAATCATCTGTATTGTATTATGAATAGTCAGCTCTGTTGAGAAAGGACATTTGACTTTGCAATGTGGTAGATATTAGCAAACACTTAAGAGAAACCACAAAACTTCATGTATTTTCTTGGAGTAAGCCTGCAACATCTGCTCGAACCCTTCTGGGTCTACACTGTTAAGAACATAAGTCAGCTTGCTGGTCATTCCTCTGAACTTCAAGCCAGATGAGCAAATCCAAGCCATTTCATGGTACAATCACTCTAATCATTTCAGCATGGTTCCTAGGGTTTTTCTGCAGCGGACATGAGCTTCAGAAAAATATTAGGCAGCATCTGCAACACTTTCCTCCCTTACAAAGATTAAGTTGTGTGAGTCGTAGAGCTCTGAGAAAAAGCCCTTCTTATCTGTGTCTGGTTTATTATTAATTTCTTAGGTCACATTCCCAGGCCATGTAGTTCAGTTTCATGAATTTAGCACCACTGACTTTTTTGTGCATGACCATTTGTCATTTTCACTCAAATAAATTGTTACTATATATACATAAAGATTACAAGTTATAAGGATTTTTTTTAGCTGTATAATATTTTCATAATTGCTATGAAATTGCTACAAATATCTTTACTGAGTGTAAGGATTTGTTCAGCTGGCATGGTCAGCCCTGACAGGTGAGTGAACAGGAATTGTTTTCCTCAGCTGTTGTTGTTCGTTAGGTGCTGTGCTTCTGAAGTCACAAGGTAGACACAGAAGCCAGGGACTATCATCATAACAACTGTGAACATACAAGTAGCCACAATTGTATCATCATATTTATACAGAACAACTGATATCCACGGCAGCCTGCAAAATTCTGAAGGCAGGTTCTGGTTCTAAATACTTCACAATCCAAAAAACACGCAGGGTCATAAGGGATGATTGTGGCCTATGTTGTATGGCAGGGATGAGAGAGGAGCATTACAGGAGATAAAAAACAGATTTGCTTCATACAGTTTCAGCCGCTTTTTCAAGTATCTCCCCTTTTATCTAGCTGATTTCTTTCGGAATATTTAGGTTTCCTCATCACACAGATATAACTTAATGGTAATGGGAACAAAATTTGTTGTCCACTTAAGACAAAAAAAGAAGTTCTCTGAATACGGAATGATAAGTTTTTCCAGTTCTGTGTCATTTTGGAAATAATATTTTCCAGGTGTCTGCATTCAACTTTCTGTTTTGAAAGGAGGTACACAAAGTGATGTTCCTTGAAACCTGGGTATTATTGTGTTAAAAATATATTCTTAGGGGAAATTTTAAAATCTGATGCAAACATTTCTTATGCAAGGTTTCTGCAGGGCCTGAAGTAAGATTAGAATTTTATTTGTAAAGAAAAATCTTTCTGTATGAAGTAGAAAACCCTAACCCTTCTGAAGTTTTCTTCTAGTATAGGAAAATTTAAAAAAATGAAAAAATTAGAAATACCTTTTTTTTTTGTCCTCCCACAAAGGAAAAATTGGGAGAGCAAAAAGGAAGGAAAAAATTTGAAAATTCCAATATATTTTAAACATTCTCTTGTAACTAAAAGAATTAAGTGAGTATGTAAGTATGTCCCACAAATGCCTTCCCTCACAATAATCACTTTTGGAACTCTGTGACCAAGTGGATATCTCATAAAAACAGTATCAATGACTGAATCACAGAAACACAGAATCACAGAAT
>WEKX01023355.1:19317-32176 GCA_013390025.1 Pitta sordida
ATTTCATCACCTTTTAACTGCAGAGGAGAGATTCTTGCCCAGATCCTCAAAAGAAGCCTGTGACATCTTTAAACGTTTGCACCCAAGTAATGTGAGCATATCCTTTTGTTTAAGTTTTTTACTACATATTATCCAAATCCTTTGATTTGCAACTGGTGCTTTGAGAGGGTACATCTTCTTTCAAAGCTAGTATTAAACCCATGAAGCTAAGGGAGATAAACAACCAGCTAGGTAAGTTTCAGAAAAAATTGATCTTTAGTGAGAAGGGAAAGGAGGTAATAGTACAGATAAGTTTGCTGCGTTGCTGACTGGTTTTCTATAGCTTAAATTTTCCATTTTAAAAGTGACTTTGGAACAGCAATTTTTAACAAACTAGTAGCATTTTACAGGCAAATAGGTAGCATTAGAATAGTGTTAGAATAATTATCAATAAAATTCTTTCTTGGAAGAAGAAATATTCACTCAAAGCAGTCTCTTCATGAAAGGAACAAGAAATCATATTTCCTTGACCATATTTTTAAGGATACCTCTGTACAATTTTTCCAGCTCAGCTAAAGCCAAAATTGCAAAACCAGAAAATCATTATCCAGTGCAAAGCCGAGATAATGGGATATGGAACTGCAACCAAATTTTATGATGATTATGACACAGTAAATGTCAAATATGATCAAGTTTTACCATAATTAATTTGCATCATGCAACATGAAAATAAATTTCTTGGCTGATTCACATGGAATAAAGAAACAACCTTTACCCCTCATTTTTGTTTAATTGGGTTTGAAATAATTCTACTTTGTTCTTGGTCCATAGCCAGGCTGAACAGTGTTTTCAGCTGATTTGGAGGGTTTTCTTCATTATTTTAATTTGACAGTAGAATGAAAAAATTCACTTCCCAGCTATATTACTGTATAGATAAGCCTACACATACTGTGACAGCATATTTCTGAATAAACTTTCTATAAGCAGTGTGCAAATGTTTTATCAGCTCTCTGTAAGCTATCTGCTGGAAAATAACATTCATTGGTCTGCTTTAAGCATGATGTACATATGTTTTGAAATGTCTTTTCTTACTCTGTTTCAAATTTTCTCTTTCTAATCCTTCCTTTTCTGATGGGAAAATGGCAAGAAATTCTGCAAGTCCCTGCCAGCTGAGGGACCGGCTCTGGCTACCACAACCACTGCAGCATTTCTGCCTCTCATTCGCCCCAGGAATCCCTCACAAGACACGAAAACACATCCCATATTGTTCTAGCAGGATTCATTCACAGTTTGTAGGAGGTTTTTGAACTTAAAGCAACAACAGCTACGTATTGCTCACAATGAGTATCAACTTTAATTGTACAGGCTGTCACAGAAGGGAAAGAGTCTTTGCTTGATCACAGTTTTGCTTACTTTACATTTTTGATCCTTTTTTTAATTCATATTCATTCATTAACCAAGTTACTAAAATAGTCGTACATGAAATTCTATTTCAAATATAAAATTGTAGAAAAATAAGACAACAACATTAGGTGGGTGCTTTCCTCCCTGCATGCTGTATTCAAATTAAATTGCAGACTGTAGAGTGAAAGACAAGTCCATTATCTTTGTATTACTCCACTAAACAGTTTAGAGTCTCCAAATTTAGTTTAGAGTCATCTAATGTCTGCCATCTGTGTGATATCCACATTTTGTTTGATTAGGTCAGCTCTTTTCAGTCTTCACTTTTTATTCATAGAATCACAGAATCCTAGAACCATTTAAGTTGGAAAAGATCTCTAATGTCATCAAGTCAAACCATAAACCTAACATTGCACTTCTAAGCCATGTCTGTAAGTCCCATATCTACATATCTTTTAAATGTCTTCAGGAATTGTGACTCCACCACTCACCTAGGCAGCCTATTCTAATGCCTGACCACCCATTCTGTGAAGCATTTTTTCTGACTGTCTATCCTAAATTTCCTTACAACACAGAGCAATGTTACAGAGAAAAATGATTTGGCACAATTCAAAGCCAGATCAAGATCAAAGTAGATTATTGATCTATTAGTGGCAGAAATCAGCAATCAGAGAAGTATAGATAACACTTAACAGTGTTAAAAAAACCTAAACAGCAAACCACCTTCCTTTCCAGACCCTTGCTCAACACGTTTCTCTTAATCTGATTATTGGTGAATCTTTTACCTGGTTCCATTTCCTCCTAGTTGGCCCTGAAGAGGAAAGTGCAGAGCTCTAAATAATAAATGAGGGTACTCTGACAGCTCTATTTCTCCAAAGTGAATAGGCATAGTTATTCGATTGGGACTTCTTGTTTGTTTTTTGTGGGTTTTATTTATATGTATTTTCAAGTTCCTCATTCCAGCTGTGCCTGAAAGTGGAGGGGACAGTTTAGTCCCATTTAAGCCAAGTTCATGTGTGGTATCCACTCTGACTTTATCTTCTCAAAATGGGAAGACAGCCAAGAGACATCCAAGCAGTAGGAAAATCATCTTCAAGGATGCTTGAGTGAGGATCCATCAAAGTAAGGAGCCAACACAGCTGGAAAAACTAGGAGAGAGCAAGACCTCATTGAAAGCCAGATGTTCAATGCACATTTTCCTTTCTATTTTTTTAATTAGAATTTTTTAACAACAACAGATATTTATGCTACTTTTTTCTTAAAATGCCGGCAGGAAAGGAAATGGCTTGTGAATTTAAGTTAATGAGTTTTATTGTTGCAATTCCTTTGAAAAAGTTTAGACATAAAATGTTATTGACTGAGAAGAAACATGCTTGTTGGCTCAGCAACGTTCAATGCAGCCAGTGGTAGATTTTTTTTCTGTGTACTTTCACAAGATGTCTGATGGTTTTGAATTACGTAGTTGTATAGTAGAGTTAAATTTATATGAAGGGATTTAATAGACAAAACAAAGACTTCACAAAAAATGTTTTCATGCAGATTTTGATGGAAAAAGAGATATAAAATGATGGGAAAGAGTGTAGTAGAAGAATAACATGTCTATAGGGAATGTTTCCCTTCATAACTTAAAAGCTTGGTAAATCCAGCACTGAACTAATTTACAAGGAACTGTGACTGAAGCAATGCCAAAAGGAAGAAGCAGGGAGGATCAAAAGTCAAAAAGCCCAGAGTCCCATTGAAGAAATCAGTTTGGGGGTAGAATGGTAAAAGAACTTGGAAGCAGAGATGCCTCGTTCAGGCCAGATGTCTCAGTGTCTCTGTACAGGTGTGACTAATATTTCCCCTGATACACAACAAACTTGAGAAGAAAGAGCACTCAACAGGGATTCAAGAATTCAACTCTTGGTTCTGTTATTGACCTTTTCTGTGTGTACATCAAGTCCTGTTCCTCCCTTTTTACGTCAGTCTCAGCTCTGAGCTCCCCTGGAAATAGAGTGTGTCCTGTTGTGTTCACAGCTACTCAGCTGTTGTATTCANTTCTTTTTGTATTCATGAGATGTTTTCAGAAGCATGGCCTAACAGTTCTATTCAGGAAAAAAGTGATAAATTTCAGGTTTTCAATCAAGAAGCAGGCACAAAACTGGACCTACCTCATCTACATGGATATCAGTAAGCTTTTAATGAGACATTACTAGTGGCAATAGTAAGTGAAGGCTGCAGAGCAAAGAACTTTGAGAAAGCAAGAAACAGTTTTGAAACCCACAAAATATAACATGAAAGAAGCATATTTTGAATTCTGCCACCTTGGGACAGGTTTGTTTAATCACATAATCAATTCACGTTTCAAAAAATGTCGGTTGGCAATATGTATTTACAAAATCTGCTGGTCACATCTCCAAATTTTGTATCAACACAGACATGACAAACATCACAACAAAAGATGCCTGAGAATAAGAATCACAGATATGAACTGAAATCAAATCAAGTAGCACAAAATGTATCATTTGGAAAGAGTTGAAGATGAGGAAATGTGTACAGGTTTTTATCAGTGGATGACAATGAGGTTGTTGGTCACTGATGTGGAAAGGTGATGCAACTCTTGGATGCATGGAGGAATTGTTTCAGGCCCACACAAGGTACTATTGACAAAAGTGATGCTGCTGAAGATATCATCTTTAGGACACTAGAGGTATAGAATCATCAAGGCTGGAAGAAACTTCTAGGATCATCCAGTCCAACCATCAATCCAGAACTATCACTGCAACCCTTAAACCACTAAACCGTGTCATCCAGTGCCAGATTCAGATGCCTCTCGAACACCTCCAGGCAGGGTGACTCCCACCTCCCAGGACAATCTATTCCAATGCCTAACCACCCTAACAGTGATTTTTTTTTTTAATATCTTATCTGAATCTCCCCTGTCTCAGCTTCAGGCCATTTCTTCTGGTCCTCTCACTGCAGGCACAGCAGAAGAGACCAGTGTCAACCTCCTTTCAGGTGGTTGTAGAAAGCAATGAGGTCCTCCCTGAGCCTCCTCTTCTCTAGACTAAACAAATCCAGCTCCATCAGCTGTAAGCTATGTTTTCTAAACTTTTAATCAGCCTTATTGCCCTTCGCTGGACATGCTTCAGCACCTCAATGTCCTAAACTATTATCCTCCTATTTATAAAGAGATTTAGTGAAAAATTAAAGGAGCAGAAGGAACTTGAATGATACAGGGAGCATACAGTTTGCATGGAAAATAACGGCTAAAGAGCTTAGGTAGTCTGCTCTTGTAAATGAAAAGCCCAGTTAACCTAACACATAACCCTCACCTCCCCAACACCTACACATCCTCATGCACACATCCCCCCCAGGTGAGAATACCTACTTGTATTGAAAGCAGTGTCAGTTTAAGAACAAGGTCATACTAGCAGGTCAGACTAGCAAACAGCTAGGCAGAATTTAGAAATCAGAAGAAATAATGTTGAAAGTTCCCAACTGTTAGAAAAGTCAATTTTTAGCAAGCTAGTAAATGGATCATAGTAAAAATGAAAATTACAATATGTATGTTATCTGCTTTTAAGATAAGATTCATTGCATTTATCAAATGGAATTGAGTATGACAGAGACTAAAGAAGGGAACCCAAGGGATCCTACCCCAGACTATCTTTCAGCTTCCTACCATAGCTTCTTTTGTCCTCCAGGAAATGTTCCACTGTCATTTTATCTTCAAAGCCATCCAACTCCTAAATTATCATTGGCTCCCTTTCAAGATTTTTATAGCCCTTTCTTCAAGCTATACAATTACCCTTCCAATCTTCTCCACCCTGAGATCTTCATAGCCCTCCTACATTTCAAACTTCAATCCTTCTGCCTTTTAACTCCCTCACCAAAGAGAATAAGATTCTCAGCCCTTCCCCTGAGAACAGTATCCTGGCTAAGGCCTTTTTTTTCTCCTCAGCAACTCAAACTGAGATCAGATTTCCTTGAAGAATCATCCACCCATTCAACACCTTTATTCTGTTCCAGGTGATCTAGCTCCTCAAAAAACCTTTTTTTTTTTTTAGGTGAAGAGGGCAGACTTTTTCAAGGCTTCTGGTCCTGAAGCCTTGAAGGACTCTTCTATTTCTAAACTCCATCTTTTCCTTGGGAATACATTCCTCTTTTCCAAGACCGCCGCTTTTCCTCCAAAGACTCCCTCAAAATAAGCAGATCTGGGCCTTCACGAGTCTTTCCATAACACTGGATTGGGGATCATTGGTGTCGGACACCTCCACTAACTTCAGAAAATCAGTACCTTATTATTGCACATTAAGCAGTTTATTTCATATCAATGTTTGATTATAACACTTACTGAAAAATATTCTTTTGTTTCAACCTCTGACACCAAAATGTATGTATATTTGATATAGAATAATGTAAATCACAAAAATATTTTATCCTTCAGCTTGTGATAAACACTTCTGGCAGATTCTAAATGGTAATTCTGCTAGAAAGGGTGATGTGGTTATACTTAGAGTTTGGGATTGTAATTATTTTAATTAAGATCAGTTATTTGTAGCAACTGAAGTTTTCTAGGGCAACACGTAACTGAAACGGCAAGTTTAGAGAGCTTCTTTTTTTATACATAGAGTGAGCTGTGCACAATATTAAAAGAGTTCTGTGATTATTTTTATCCAAGTGCTCCCTTTTATCAAAAAAAAGTAATGTACGTGGTGGATATTGTGAGATTCCAGGGGAAAAGCAAAAAAAAAACCCAAAATAAACAAAAAAACCCCAAATCAACCAAGAAAAAAGAAAATTATGGTTGGAAAGAACTGAGGAAGAATAATGCCTCTACTCTTTCCCATCTCAAGGAGTAAACAGACTCTCCAACTGACTGCAGCTCTTACAGGGATGGAGAATTTGCATAGGTCTAGATTTCATTTGCCATTTTTTAGATATTTGTCAGATGTCTTCAGCATTCCAGAGTACAGAATTATACAGAATTACTATTTTGGTTGGAAAAGACCATAAAGGTCATCCAGTCCAACCATAGTCTAACCTCAACCCTATCAACACACCTATCCTAAGGCCTAATATCTAACCTAACACCTGATACCCCACATGCCATAACCTGATATCAACATACCACAACCCCTGTCCTGATATCAAGTCAGACTACTAAGTGCATCATCCAACCTCTTCTTAAACAGCTCCAGAGCTTAAACAGCTTCCATTGCATAGCTCAGCCCTTTAGTCAGACATTTTAAGATTTTAAAAAATCAATGTCTTCACAAAAGCTGATTTAGGTCTCAGATTCAAAGTTTCCAGCCAATTTCTCCAAACCTTGTTTCTTGAAAACCTCTCAATCCTATTAGTGCTACTGCCTTTTCATTTCACTTGGGTCACCAGAGCTATGATTTCATGTAAGGCTCTTATTTCCCTATACCGTTTTTAAACTTCATGTTTTAACCACAAGCAAGTGCCTCATTTAGTGAAAAGCTAGCTATCCCTTAGAGAAAGAGAAAGGATAGAGAAGAATTAACCAGATAATAGCATCAGCTCCACACCAGTTGGTACGTCACAACACCGGGACCCTTTGTGTCGTCTGCTGTAACTTTGGGAAAGTCACCTCATTTCTATGGAGTACAGTGTTTCAAGGATAAAAAGCAACAATAATGATACAATGTTTTTATGACCTGTCCTAGAAAAAAAGATGCCATATGAAAGATTATTATATACAGTTGTAAAAACTGGAAAATGTTCACATTTTATCGGTACAGCCAATGTAAAGGACTTCATCTCTGGCTTATGTAGCAGGTATAAGGCCTAGACTTGCTGTTTTACAGAGAAAATAAATCTTGCCTTCAAGGGGGCAGTATGGAACCTTTAACAAATATGACAGCTTTACTAGAGACAAGTAGATAATGTATGTGAAAGAGAGATAAACAAAGCATCTGTTTCACCCATCGTAAGTGTTTCTAGACTACCTGTCATTTTTCTTTGCTGGAAGATATACAAAATGATAAATCTCTGCTGATAAATCCCTGTTGTGCACTCTGGGCTCCAACCCTTGCAAGATTTGAAATTTCAGGATTGTATAATTTAACCACTTTATCAGACATTACTGAGAATGCATGAATGATTCTCAAATACGTAACTCATAGATATTATTGTCAAAAATAAGATTCCATGGAAGATACCAATAATCATATGCAATCAATGCACACAACTGGCTCACTGGTGTGCTATCACTTTTAACAACCAGGAAAGTCCTAGTCCTAGCACCTCCAACTACCCTGTATAACTCTGAAATCTGAGACTGGCTTTTTTCACTCAGTCATTAGGGTATCACTTTTAAAATCTGCTTTGCTATTTTATTTTTTCTTAATTAAAACAAACAACCACAACAAACAAATAAACAAACCACAGAAAACACACCAGCAAACAGATTTTGAACCAGTACTAACAAATCTTGATATTTAGTTGGTCAAGCTCTGTAGGTTTTCTGAGATGATTGACAGTCTCCCACATTAACAGGTCTAGCACTGAACCATTACTTCAATAATCCAATGTATTCATACACTTTGTGTCCTGATAATCAGATCAACTGGCACTACACATAAATGATCACAAGATGGATTTCAAATGTTATAGGATTTTTTACTGTGAACAGTGGTATCCTTAAAATGAAAAAACATTCTAGTGTCGACAGTATAAATGTTTTCATTCTTCCATAGGTACTTCTGGTGTAATATAGCATATGTGGGTAGTGCAATATTTCCAAAGTGAAAAATCCTGAGTCACTGCATGGACCACATCCCCATGGACTGGCTCACTCATCTTGCCATATGATTCTCCCTTCCAGCACTGAAAGTAGTCACTTACCATCCAGATTTGGCTCACATCAGTGTGATCACAGAAATGTCGTCTGAATCACCATTTGAACATCCAGATTCTCGAGCAAGAAGAACTGCTGATGTTTCTCTCAGAAACCTCTGCTCGGATGGATAAGTGACCACAAATGACGAGAGGGCAATGACAGATTTTCCTTTCAATAGCAGTGCTTTCTGGCACAAGTTTGAGAACATACAAATATATTGCAAACAGAGCCTGCGCTGCTCTGCTGAAGTTGGTGCTTTAAACCATGGGAAAAAATAGGAAAACCAATAGGAAAACAGCATGCTTAGCACTTGAACATCAGTTTCTTTCATCTAGGATCAGCCAGTCTGCACAAGAGCCAAGGTGCTATGGTATGGGCTGAGGGACAACTGAACTGTGAGAGAGAGTTCACATAGTTACTGGCCAACAGCTAGGATCTTAAACACTCCCTGGATAGCTTTATGGTGCTAAATGTTATACAATTTCACATTCACAAAAATGTCATCATCTTGGTGAAGATATTACACAAACTCATCAGAATCCAAAACTCCTGCATCGTGCCCACCAAGGAGATCACCTTTGAACACAAGATGTGGCAGGAAGTCCTAAGAAATATTTACCCCACATTCTATTCTACCCCACATTCTACTCCTATTCTCATGAGACAGCAGCCATTCTTCCAGCATAAGAATGTCAAAAACAAAAGTAATTAGTGTTCAGCAAGTGCTGACGCTGCCAAGGGATGGCTAATTAGCTGAAAATACCAGCAGCAGCTCAGTTGGAGCAGGAGGTGTCACCAAAATTTACATTAAGAGTTAATCACTATGGTTGGGTTTTGCCCTCTACCCTACATGAACCAAGGTGTTTCAGCAATTATATTTGATGTGAGCTGTTTTTTTTAATTTAAGCATTCAGATATGGGGGAAATTGTATGAAGACACGAGTCAAAAGAGGACAACACTTTCAAAAGCTGGAAAAAACCCACTGTTCCACAGAATGCATGCGCTTGATGTGGGATTGTAAAGTCCATACCAAAAAACACTAATGTAGCAGGGTTAAGGTTATTGTGTTCAAATACATTTATGAATCTGGTTTTAGGTGCCTAAAATTTGTCCACAAATTTTAAAACAGAATATTCACCAATAAAAAGTAGAAAACTCTGAGATTTCATGTTACTCATCTGAGACCCACTAGTCCTCACAGAAAGGGCAACTCTTTCAGGCAACCTGATGTTAATGAGCAAAATGTTGCATCATCCAAAGAAGAAAATAATAAGTTGGTAATAATTATGTAAAAATAGTAATTTACTGTGTTAAATCAGTTCAGACGTTACCACTTACACTTTTAAACCACAATCATCAACTTTTAATGGAGAGTGAAGTGTGTCATAGCTATCATATGGGAGTATCTTGTTGGCAGAGGACACATTTTAACAATTACTTTATTATGCAATAATAAAATATGAGTACAGCAAAATATTCACATAATAGAATATAGTATGTGCATAATACTTTACAAATGGTAATTTAAATGCCATAATTTTCCTTGTTCTTGTTAATGTTCGTTGTCTCATATGCAGAGGACAATTTTGAATGAAATTACTAGTAAGGGAATAACGTTGTACTGAGAGCTATTTTTAGTTAATATTTGAACAGACCCAATCAGGATATGTTCATCCTCATTTCTCAAATAGACATTTAGTGGGTCATAATAATGAGGTTTATTACTACATGATTCATTTTTGCATAGGGGGTCTCAGATGCCCCAGTTACAACTGAAGTACTAATTAGACTCTGTGCATAAATTGAGCTTCAGGACACTCCAAGTATAAAAATGGGAATTTCCTCTGCCATTTATACTTGTTTCCCCTACATCCTGTTCTGCCTTCTCCTCCCCTGGGCTCCTTTACTCTTGGTTTGGAATCACCACAACTCCCTGCCTACCTCTGCTTTCAGATTTAGAAGCTGCAAGTATTATTTTCAGATACTGCTTTTGTTGAGTATAGTCATCCTTTTCCCCACCCCTTGTCTGTAAAAGATTTTATACTTTCTGTGTTTCACCTCCACATTTCCTTTTGAGAGATTTTCTGTCTCAGCAGGAGTGCTGGTGCAGGAATAACCTAACATTGCCAATACAGGTGTTCAGCTATAAATTTGACTAAATAACTCAGCGATGGTTATTTCCATCAGCATGTGGGCATGGAAAAGCCCATCAACACTAATAAAGACTTCCTGTAGATTCAGTAACCAATTATATAATTACTAGACTAAAAGGTATGAAATCTCCTATTCATACTTAAAGCCAAACTAGAAAGCAGAAAACTTTCTAACCCATCACCTACTCTCTCAAACCTGATGGGGGGTGGGGGGATTTATTAAGTATTCATTGATCCATATGTTTCCCATATTTGGAGTTTAACTGCAGGTTCTTTTGATTTTGTTTTTTTTTTCTGGAATCCTGTGCAATCAGCCAATCTTGACATGTCAGTGATAAGTGCACTACACTTCAGTGTTCCCAAAACAATTTTACCCTTTCAAATGGTTTCCTGAAAAGAAACAATAAAGACTCATTTGAAAAAGAAATGCAAACAACAGTAGTCACTTGAGTTTCTTTCTTATCCTAAACTAATTCCCCAGAGGCAGTTCTGCAAAAGAGTCAACAGACACTATAAATCATGAATGTGCAACCACAGAACGGGCTCTGTATTGTAGCTTTGAGAGCAACAATCTCTCTCTCTGAGTCAGGATAGACCAGTCCTAGAGGAGCACCAAGAACATGACCTTTAATCATGACCTAAGACCACTTTTCCCCTTTTTCCTTGATTTTTCTTCTTTCAATGAAAAAAGCTGTAAATGCTCCACACTTAGGCAGAATTTTGGGAAAAGTCATGTTACTTTGTTGTTGTTGTTGTTCCTGGTCCTTATTCTTCAACAATTAATGGTAAAATAAATAAATAAATAAGTTGAAAAATAAAGCCATTTTTAACCAATCTTACAAACATGGGCATATTTTGTCATTCAAAACATCCTCCATCATGCAGAATCACAGAATCACAGAATCNGATACTTATTAGCTATTTATACATGCCTAGACTGAAGTAAGGAATTTTTGACCCATTATTTTGCAACACAGAAAAAAAATATGTAGAATTTAACAGTTTGAAAACAATTATTTCTGCTGTTTGTAAATCATTCTATTCTCATTTCTGGTTTTCTAAGATTTTATGTTTAGTTTATGCTCCTAGGAACAGATATAAGCTGCATTATAGTCTTTCCACATGAAAAAGATAACCTTGAAAGGCATCAGTAATTCTCTATTACAGAGTCCATATTATGATACATTTTTAGGAAGCAACTCCTTGTTAAAATTGAGTAACTTTTTTTTTAATGCTATGACTTAAAATAAATCAACTTATTTTCATGTACCACAATAGGATGTCTGTCATGGTTACAGGGCTAATAAATAACAGTACAAACAATAAATAACATAGGTATATGAGCTTAAGAGCGTGTACTTTCCAGTTCAGGGACTCTTTCTTCTTGTTACCTCAGTTCTCTTCAAAGGTTAAATATTTTGCAATAGAAATTATTGGTAACACTGCAAATGGCTCATGGTAGAACAGCTGCCATGCACTTCCCCACTTGATAATACGTAGTTCCCCTGAGCACATTTGGTGAGTTTGGAGCCATGCTATTATGATTAACTTGATTCAGGCAATTTGGACCCTTAGAGCTGTGCTGTTGTGTTAAAATATTATCTCAAAATGCTATATGTGCGGTTTAACTCATACATATACTGTGTAAGGAAATGTTAAAACTTGTACACTTTCTGAAAAATGTACTTTCATCAACCATCCAACACACAAATAATGGAAGAATAAAGCATAATAGAAATTAATGTACATACAGCAGCTTGAACATGTTATTACCTTTTTTCCTTCTGAAGGGATTAGTCAAGGCTCGTTCATTGTATGCAATTTAGTGCTAGTCATAATTATGGTTAGCCTTACAGCTAAAATACTTTCCTCTCAATACTTAAACCAAACATATTAAATTCTCTGCCCCTACCTTATTAAAATGATTTTTATCTGGAAAATTGAGCAGGTAAGTACATAATAAAAGTAAAGACCAAATAGTTGCAGCATGCTGAGTTATCATGGGACACCCTGGGATATTATCACAGCCAAAGGAAAATCCACCTCCTGAAGAACTTCATGTATGTTATAAAGAGGACTCGGGCACCGACACCTCAGAGCATATTGCACAAAGGTCTCACTTATATTCTAAGTAATTTAAAAATCAAGAAACAACTAAAATTTTGCCTCCAAAATTGCATAGGCGTTTAACATATTGTCACAGTGCCTAAGTGGGGGTACAGTAGCTTAACATTTGTCTTTGAAGTTCATCAGTGATGGCCTGAGCAAGTAGGGTCTGCTGCTCTTAGTGTTGAAAAACGTTGAGACCAATTTGACCAAACTATTAGACCCCATCACAAAGACATGCAAGGCATTCTCCCTGACAGAAGCTGGGAGCAGCAAGGGTTTGCAAGGCCTGATACAGCGCTGAGAGTCAGGAGTGTCTAGCAAAAGAAACGAAAGAGCTGCTAACACCTCTTTCAGCACAAAGCCTATTTT
>WEKX01023355.1:42308-65478 GCA_013390025.1 Pitta sordida
TTTTTTTTTTTTTTTTGCTTTCTTGATAGTGTTTGAATGCTCCTCCTCAATTCTTTCTTCTTCATGCCTAACAGGACCGCTCAAATTAAAGTGAGAAGCTCCAGACTGAGCACAATATTCCAGCTGAGACCTTACCAGCGGTGAGTACATCAGGAGGATTACTTCGAGTCTACAGGCTGTTTGTATTGTTTGCAATGGCCGCTGTAATGTTTAAAGAGCTTTGCAATAGCAAGAAACTTTTTAACGGTAGAAGCCATGTGACCTTCTATAACTTCAGATCATTTCTCAAGAATCATCAGCTAATGAGTTGTTCCTATCAGGTCTTTATATGCAAGAGACTACTTCAACTGGAATATACCAAGTAGAAATTTTCCCTCGGTTTTTAATTACTTAGCGATTTTTAATCCTGAAGGCATCATGTCCTTGTAGATTTATTAAGTTTAATCTCTGTTTTGCCTTCTGTATCATTAATGAAAATATCAAATGGAAATAGATGTAAGACAGGAAACAGTGGAATTGACAGCACACTTCATCTGGATTCAAGAAAAATACAGGACCCTTGTTTCCTTAAAAAGGGCAACATGTAGNTTAGAAGAGACCTACACCTGCCTGACTACAACCTCCTTTCAGGTGGTTGTAGAGAGATACAAGGTCTCCCCTCAGCCTCCTCTTCTCCAGACTGAACAACCCCAGCTTCCTAAAATGATGGGGTTGGACAAAAGGAGGGAGAACCAGACATCTGTGCATCTAATGATTATTTAGGAAACCTGACCCTCTTCCCAGTTGTCTGCATGGTTACAGAAGTGGAAATTACCTTAGTAAGTCAAGCAGCCCACTTCTAGGTATGAAGGGATATTAATGATTTGCTTCTTGAAAAAAGGAATGATGGCACTAAACTTGAGTTGATGGTTTATGGCAGGACTTGGCTGCTCATATTGTATTCACTGTAAGTGAGAGGCCCCAACACTGGAATGAAAAGGCAGTGGAGAGCAAGTAAGGTCTAATTATGTCAATTGGCTGAACAGGTTCTATGTTAGCCGTTCCAACAACGTCCTTCCAAAATCCATTAGGCTCCTGTACTCTCAATTTCAATCTTGGAATTTTCCCCATGCATATGTAGAAATCCCTGAAATTGCTTGTACTGTGTTTTACTCACCATAAAGCTAAAGGGGTATCTAAAATTAAATGCTATTGAACTGCAAAGCCTAAATCCTCTCAAGCATCTAGCCCTATCTCTTTGAAACTCCTGCTATCAAATAATGAAGAAATTTAGCACAAAACTGCACCTCTTACAAGACAGGCTGGTACTCCCTGGATTTTTCTGCCTTATGATATCATTAAAAGCCCACAAAGAGAAGGTTTTTGTCAACTGTTTCAGAGGCCTGAACAAAAGCAATACATAATAGAGAAAGGTTAAAAATAGGAAAACCAAACCAAAATAATTATGTAATTTAGATATTATTTAACACAAGGAGTGACAAAGTGGAAGAAAACTGATATTCTGAGGGAAGGGAATAATACATGATAATACGAAGGGGCAAAAGAGGGTGTCTTTGGATGGGCAAAAGTTTCCAGGATGCAAAGCTGAAAAGCATCAAAGTGCTAGGAATCATTGTCATTCCTGCCAACAGCATAAAGCACCTTTGGAAGAGGAAAATAAAATGGAAGCAGTATTGAATATATGACAGCAAGATTGAAAATGTTCCAAGATCAGTAAATTTATAACTCATTTGCATGAAGTTTGTTACTGCCATACTCTCCCAGAGAGAATTTGCGCCTCAGGGACTCCTCTGAGCTCCTGCCAGCACATGCGGGGACAGACCCTTCCACACAGCAGAGCTGTCTCCCAGCCAGCAGCGCAGCTGTTCGCTGGTTAACAGCTGTCTGTGCGACAATATGGATGTTATTATTAATTAATACAAATTCAGTAGATGACTTCCAAACAGATTACAATAGTCTATGAAAATGCTGAATAGTCTCAGATCCATGACAGAAAGAAGTGTGGAGCCTCACTGAGTGCACATTGATAGCAAGCTGTAGCAAATCATTTTCAGAGCACAGATTTTTACCTCAAGACATACTATGTTTTTGCCCAGACCAAATTTCCCCAGCTTGCTTGGCAGTATATAAAACAGGAGAGCTGCATTAAAAACCAAGATGTTTAATATTCAGTGCTTATTTCTTTCCATAAAGCCTGCTATCAAACTATTCTTAGTTCATTTGGAACAGCTTTACAAATGTATATGAAAAGTAAGTATCCCTTTCCTTCTTCTTTCAGATAAACATCATGTTTCAAACAGCTTGGAACAGATGTGTATATGGTTCTCAGAATAATTTGCACTATTGGCCAGTGCTGAAAACACTGGCTTAGGTTCTAGTGGGGCTGTTTTGTGATGAGTGCCTTATACTCACCTTCACCTTTACAATGGCGCAACTCTTTGATGCTAGGAATATTGTTGGTAACAGAAGTGACCTTTGCTCTTGAGATAAATTTTTAACCTAGCTGATGAATAAAAGTGATGACAAATTTCCCATTAAATTAAAACCCAGAAAGCTTCAGTGCAGAAGTGCACGAAATTTGAATTGCATAAAACTCAGTTTCATTTCTAACAAAAACAATCTTTCTTCTTCTCTGGAGTACTTGCCCTGTGACAAATCAAAAGAGGTAATGGTCTCACAAGGTTGCTAACACTGAAGGGGAACTGCCATGGACACATTAGGTATCTTCACTCTCAGGCTGCTCAGAAACTTAAGACTTATTGAACCCCTTAGACAGGCACAAATCCAAATAAGTAGCTGGAGACCTAAGTCAGCTTATACCCTTTGATTATTCTGTGCAGTCATATATGTCTTACAGGGATTAGAAGTTCCCTGTGAAAAATTAAACCAGTACCACTTGCACTGAGACAAGTGGAGGAAGAAATATAAAAGCACCCAGTTGGCTGATTTCTAAAATATTTTGTGGGCATTCAGTCAATTTTCAATTTTAGAAGTGCTTAAATGCAACTGGATACTTTCCTCAGGTACCCTGTTTCCACTTATAGCTATGTGAATATGCATATAGGTCAAAAATATATGTGAGTTGTTTAGAGGACACTTCAAAGTTTAAAGGCTAATACAGCAAACCTATCTATTTCTTCCATTAGAAGGTACTGCCCATGGGATTCCCACCTTTGAAAGTTGCTTTTTCTGGGTGGCAGGGATAAACGCCCCATACCCTGTGCATACAGTGCAGTGTT
Source organism: Pitta sordida (assembly GCA_013390025.1). NCBI lineage: Eukaryota > Metazoa > Chordata > Aves > Passeriformes > Pittidae > Pitta > Pitta sordida. The sequence continues at coordinate 45,548 of WEKX01023355.1, forward strand.
TAAGTGTCTCTAAATTGCCTTGGGGATTTTGCTCTTGGGACAAGAAGGTACTCTAGAAGATAAAACATTGTGCTGGGTTTGCTGTGGCCGTTTCTTCCTGGCAGCAGGCAGGGCTATGGGGGAGACTTTTCTTCAAGAAGTTGCTGAAAGCCTCCCTCACAGCTGGCAGAGTCAATGCCAGCCAGCTCCTAGCTGGGCTCACTACTGACCAAGGCCAGGCCAGTCAGGAGACACAGAGGTGCCTCTGTGATAACATATTTAGGAAGGGAAAAAAAAAAATAACAGAAGAAGAAGATGGCTGCCGTAGAAGAGCTGTGAAAGGTTTTAACAGCAATGCAGGCACCAAGGCCAGGGCCAAAGGAGGGGGAGGATCTGTTCCAGGCGTCTCCCTGCAGCCCATGGAAAGGAGAGAACACAGGGATGCAGAAGATCCACCTGTGGGCCCGTGGAGGAGCCCACACTGGAGCAGGAGGATGCTGAAGGGAGACTGCAGCCCGTTGGGGCCCACATGGGAGCAGAGTCCCAGGAGAGACGTGTAGACCATGGAGAAGAGTCCACGCTGTGTGGCAGAACTGTACCTGGGAGGATCTGTGTGCTTTGGGATGGGGTGCAGGTTGAAGCAGCACAGATATTGTTCAAAGACCTGCACCCTGTAGAGTGACCCCTGGGTAGTAGAATATGGAACGGCTGTTGCCCCTGGGATGGGACTCACGCTGCAGAAAGTCATGAAAGACTTTCTCCAGTGGTGGGGGAATGCAGGGAAATGGCTTCTTCCCCCGAGCAATGGCAGAAAAACACCAACTGTCTGATTTACCCCTACTCGTGTCTTCCCCTGCCTCCTGGAGGAAAGGGGGAAATGTGGTATCTGTTGTAAAAGACAGAGGAGTGGGGGAGAAGGTTGCCTTCAAGATAATACTTCTCATGTTAAGCTCTGTTAGAAATAAATCCTTTAAATTCCCCATCTTGAAGCTTGTTTTGCCTGTGTTGTGGTTTGGGATTTTCCTCTGGTCGTGAGGTGGTTAACAGCTCCTGCCTGCGCCTCCGTTGCTGCCAAGGATACCAAAGTCATGGAGCAGATAGAGACACCTCTGTGAATAACATATTCGAGAAAGGAAAAAAAAAGCAGTAACAGAAAAGTAGATGGCCAGACCAGAGCCTGTGAGAAGCTGAGAGCTATGAAGGCACGGGGGCCAGGCCGGCCAGAGGAAGGGTAGGAAGGGTTCCAGGCATCTCACTGCTGCTTGTAGAATGGACCATAGTGAAGTAGACTGTCTGCCTGCAAACCAATGGACTAGAGAGAGAGAGAAACCAGAGGTGCAGAATCCACCTGAGGCCACGCTGAAGATGGAGGATCATGCTGTGAAAGCTACAGATGTCTCGGAGCCTAGAAACATGGAGTCAGAGCTGAGAGCTCGGCAGAGATCCTTTGGACAGATGTTTTGTGACAGAATTGCATTGTGGTAGGTTCTGATCTATGTATTTTGGGATGGGCTCATATATGAAGTAGTGAAGCTAGTGCTTAAAAGGCTGCATCCGCAGGCAACAAAGAATGGAAGAGCTGTCGTCCCTGGGTTGAGATTTCACTTGGGAAAGGGTCAGGAAAGAATTTTCCTCCCATGAGAGAGAGAGACGACTTTATGAAATGGCAGAGAGATGGTTTCCTATCCTAAAACTGGTCAGTAATACCATTTTGCCTGTTTTTTCCCCTACCCTTCTTCCCCTTTTGATCTGGGAGGAAAAAAGGGAATATGAGATCTGNTGAAGGTGAATCCAGCCGGAGTCAAATCACGACAAACATTTATCTGAGTCATCCTCTGGTGGCAGAGGAAGAATCAATAAGGTTTTGCCATGTCTCACTCTTTTGTACTTCCTTGCAGGCGCAGTCTGGAGTAGCCTGGTCTCCCTAAGGCAGTGTCATCTGCTGTTGCATCCTTTGGGAGGAAAAGGGCTCTACTGAGAAATATACGATCCCAGTCAGAGGAGGCAAAGACATCACAACTTCTGCTTTGGCTTCATTCATGATTAGTTACTATTTTGAGTTACAAAACAATTTTTTTTGCTAGAGCTTTGTAAGGGACCAGGCGGGAGGATGCATGGGGTAAAATGTGATGATTAGAATTCTCTGTGCTAAGAGGGAAAAAAAATAAAAGGAAAAAGGGAAGAAGAAAATTAACAGGAAATAGAAAAATTCCTCTTCTTGAGGTAGTTTAATTTAGTTCTTCTGAAAGAAGAGGGGGAGCAAAAAGAAAAAGAGCCCAGAGCAAATAGCCTACCATAGATTTCAAATGACAGAAAATAACCTCCATACGGATATAATATCACATAATTGCTGGGATAACAATTAATGATTGTTTATGCAATACTTCAAAACCTTTTTTTTAATTGAAAACATTTCTTTGTGCAAGTTATTTTGCTTTTCCCTTTCAAATGACTTGGCTTCTCTGTGGCCTTTAGAGAGAGTCATAAATCCAATTTGTTTTCATCTGGCAACAAAGAGGAACTGGGAAAAAAGAAGCCTTCCTTCTGAGAGGATGGGAAGGTTGCTTCTGTATAAGTGCGAACACAGAAAAGTGATCCAAATGCTTAAAAAAACCCAAAATACGGCAAAAATTACATTGATTCCAAAGGAGTTTAGTTCAGGATCTTAATGCTGTTGAACTCTGCTAGGCTTGGGGTCAGAGTTCCTACCCAAACCCCATCAAAGGCTCCCTTCACATGCATTGTGAATGATGTGAAAGTGAATTTCTTCCTGCACTGTGCAGTCTTCCCATTTGGACAGGAAGGAATACACAGTTTATGACTCCAAAAGTGCCAGTTGCAGAAGGAAGAGCACCACCAGATCTGAACACTGCAGCAATGGGACATACCACAAAGGGACCTGCAGTTGGCTGTTTGCCAGGTAACTGTAGTCTCAAGTCTGAAGGGCACAAATCACCCTTTTTTAGAAGATCTACTCCTTTCCAAGGTGTAGAGAAAGACAAGGACTGTACTGCTCCTTGTAAAAAAGGTTTCAATAAATTGTCTTAGCTTATCCTTACTTCTTTTTTTTTCTCCTTGATTATCCTATACACATTTCAGTAATCAAGGGAATAGCAAGGTGAGCTGTAAGAGCGGTGCAGGCACCAGCAAACTACCCATGGTTCTATCAAAGACTATATTAAAACATCTAGAATGGCCTGTCAGCTGCTTTGAATTGTGTTTGGGCACACATATCACTAGAAACCAAGCAGTCTCCTTTGATGACCTTAGCAAGGTGCAAAAGATGGAAAAAAACAGGCTTTTAGATTGCAGTATAACTTAATAGTATGTAAGATATGAACAAGCACAAAGTCAAGATGATACTGGGCTGAAATACTAAGACATGTCAGCTGTTTTCCTGTTGTGTGGTTTACATACCAAGACAGCTTTAATTTAAATTATGTTCAAAAGCAGCTTTTCAGAGACGGGCCTGGGGGTCCTGGTGCTGTCCATGAGCCAGCAGTGTGCCCTTGTGGCCATGAAGGCCAATGACATCCTGGGGTGCACCAGGAAGAGCATAGTCAGTAGTTCGAGGGAGGTAATACTGTCTCTCTCCTCAGCTCTGGTCAGGCTGCATCTGGAGTGCTGTGTCCAGTTCTGGGCTCCTCAGTACAAGAGAGATATGGAGCTCCTTGTTGGGTTCGGTAGAGGGCTACAAACATTAAGAAAGGCTCAGGAACACCACTCTTACAAGGAAAGACTGAGGGAGCTGGGCCTGATGAGCCTCAAGAAGAGACAAGTGAGAGGAGACTTTATCAATGTGAATAAGTATCTGAAGGGAGAGTGCCAAGAGGATGGATCTAGGCTCTTCTCAGTGGCTCCAAGCAATAGGACAAGATGCAACAGGTAGAAATTGATGTACAGGAAGTTCCCCCTGAGAATGAGGAAGAATACTTTTTATTTGATTGATGGATAGGTAGATAGATAGATAGATTGATACTTTACTGTGCAGGTGACCATGGACTGGAACAGATTGTCCAGAGAGGTTGTGGAGTTTCCCTCACTGGAGATATTCAAGTACCGTGACCATGACTAGACTGTCTGCTGATGACTACAGGCTTTTCAGGAGAGACAGAAGAGCAAGGAGAGATAGAGGGGTTGCCCTTTACATCAAGAGGTGGATTGAGTGTGAAGTTGTCTCTGAAGAACAGACATGAGTAGTTCAAAAGCCTGTGGGAAAGAATTAGAGACTAAGGCAACAAAGGGAACCTTGTGGTGTCTACTACAGCCTGCCGGATCAAAGGGAGCGAATTGACAAATCCTTGTTGCTCCACCTGCAGGGCTGAAGTGGTCATGCACAGGTGGAGTTTGCAGTCCTAAGGGATATGGGTCAGGTAAGGAGTAAAATTAAGCCACTGAAGTTTAGGAAGGCAAACTTACAACTCCTCAAGGACGTAGTCAGTGGGATCCCCTGGGAGACTGCCCTCAGGAACAAGGAAGAGAAACAGACCTGACAGATATTTAAGAAAGTTTCCATTGCAAGAGCTAGCAATCCCCAGGAGCAAGAAATCAGGCAAATGAAAACAAGAGGGCATGTCTGAGTAAGGAACTGCTAGTCAAACTAAAAGCAAAGAAGCAAATTCTGTAGAAACAAGACAGGTAACCTGGCAAGAGTATAGGGTTGAAGTCCAGTTGTGTAGCAATACAGTGAGGAAGGCCAAGGTGAAGCTGGAACTGAGCTTGGCAAGGGATGCCAAGGAANACCCATGGTTCTATCAAAGACTATATTAAAACATCTAGAATGGCCTGTCAGCTGCTTTGAATTGTGTTTGGGCACACATATCACTAGAAACCAAGCAGTCTCCTTTGATGACCTTAGCAAGGTGCAAAAGATGGAAAAAAACAGGCTTTTAGATTGCAGTATAACTTAATAGTATGTAAGATATGAACAAGCACAAAGTCAAGATGATACTGGGCTGAAATACTAAGACATGTCAGCTGTTTTCCTGTTGTGTGGTTTACATACCAAGACAGCTTTAATTTAAATTATGTTCAAAAGCAGCTTTTCAGAGACGGGCCTGGGGGTCCTGGTGCTGTCCATGAGCCAGCAGTGTGCCCTTGTGGCCATGAAGGCCAATGACATCCTGGGGTGCACCAGGAAGAGCATAGTCAGTAGTTCGAGGGAGGTAATACTGTCTCTCTCCTCAGCTCTGGTCAGGCTGCATCTGGAGTGCTGTGTCCAGTTCTGGGCTCCTCAGTACAAGAGAGATATGGAGCTCCTTGTTGGGTTCGGTAGAGGGCTACAAACATTAAGAAAGGCTCAGGAACACCACTCTTACAAGGAAAGACTGAGGGAGCTGGGCCTGATGAGCCTCAAGAAGAGACAAGTGAGAGGAGACTTTATCAATGTGAATAAGTATCTGAAGGGAGAGTGCCAAGAGGATGGATCTAGGCTCTTCTCAGTGGCTCCAAGCAATAGGACAAGATGCAACAGGTAGAAATTGATGTACAGGAAGTTCCCCCTGAGAATGAGGAAGAATACTTTTTATTTGATTGATGGATAGGTAGATAGATAGATAGATTGATACTTTACTGTGCAGGTGACCATGGACTGGAACAGATTGTCCAGAGAGGTTGTGGAATTTCCCTCACTGGAGATATTCAAGTACCGTGACCATGACTAGACTGTCTGCTGATGACTACAGGCTTTTCAGGAGAGACAGAAGAGCAAGGAGAGATAGAGGGGTTGCCCTTTACATCAAGAGGTGGATTGAGTGTGAAGTTGTCTCTGAAGAACAGACATGAGTAGTTCAAAAGCCTGTGGGAAAGAATTAGAGACTAAGGCAACAAAGGGAACCTTGTGGTGTCTACTACAGCCTGCCGGATCAAAGGGAGCGAATTGACAAATCCTTGTTGCTCCACCTGCAGGGCTGAAGTGGTCATGCACAGGTGGAGTTTGCAGTCCTAAGGGATATGGGTCAGGTAAGGAGTAAAATTAAGCCACTGAAGTTTAGGAAGGCAAACTTACAACTCCTCAAGGACGTAGTCAGTGGGATCCCCTGGGAGACTGCCCTCAGGAACAAGGAAGAGAAACAGACCTGACAGATATTTAAGAAAGTTTCCATTGCAAGAGCTAGCAATCCCCAGGAGCAAGAAATCAGGCAAATGAAAACAAGAGAGCATGTCTGAGTAAGGAACTGCTAGTCAAACTAAAAGCAAAGAAGCAAATTCTGTAGAAACAAGACAGGTAACCTGGCAAGAGTATAGGGTTGAAGTCCAGTTGTGTAGCAATACAGTGAGGAAGGCCAAGGTGAAGCTGGAACTGAGCTTGGCAAGGGATGCCAAGGAATAGCTTCTACAGGTATGTCATCAAGAAAAGGAAGGTGTGAAAACCCCCCAGAAAATGATACTGGAAAACTGATAACAGTAAGGAGAAGGATGAGGTATTCAACAATTTTTTTGCCTCAGTCTTCAATAGCAACCTCTCTTCCCACACCTCTTGAATGCCTGGACAGCAGGATGGAGACTAGGGAAGTAAAATGCTTCCTGCCATAAGAGAAGATCAGGTTTGTTACCTCCTGAGGAACCTGAACATACATAAGTCTATAGGACCCAATGAGAAGCATTCCAGCATTCTGATGCCAAGTTACCGGCCATGATATCTGAAAAGTCTTGGCAGCTAGACGAAGTCCCAAGTGTTTAAAAAAGAGGAAACATTGTACCCATCTTTTAAAAGCGTAGAAAGGAGGACCCTGAAAACTACCAACCTGCCAGCCTCACCTCTGTTCCTAGGAAGAGCCTGGAAGAAGCTGTGATAAGGCTCATGGAGGACAGGGAGGTTTTTCAGGACAGCCAGCTTCACCAAGGGCAAGTCCTGCCTGACCAACCTGGTGTCCTTCTATAATGGAGTGGCTACATCTGTGAACAAGGGAAGGACCATAATAAGCTTCAAGAGAAACTCATAGAACATGGCCTGGATAGAAGCATTTTATGCTGGGTTAGGAACTGGTTGGATAGAGGAGCTTGAAGAGTGTTGGTGAATGGTGCCACATNCTGAAGGGAGGTTGCAGTCAGGTGGGTATGGATCTCTTCTCTCAGGCTGACGACACCAGAACGAGAGGACATGGCCTTAAGCTATGCCAGGGGAGGTTTAGACTGGATGTTAGGAAGAGGTTTTTCACAGAGAGAGTGATCTCTCAGTGGAATGGTCTACCCACGGAGGTGGTGGAGTCGCCACCCCTGGAGGTGTTTAAGAGTAGGCTGGACGAGGCATTTATTGCCATGGTTTAGACAATAGGTAGGTGTTGGGTTACAGTTGGACTTGTATAATAGGTTGGACTTGATGATCTCCAAGGTCTCTTCTAACCTTGCTAATACTGTGATACTGTGATACTGTGACTATAGATATCATTTAGCTGTACTTCTGTAAAACCTTTGATACGATCCTTCTTGCTCTAAATTGGAGAGAAATGGGTTCAATGGGTGGATTGTTAGGTATGGGTGCATCCAGAGGGTCATGGTCAACTGCTCAGAATCCTGATGGACATCACTGACAACAGATGTCCCTCAGGGGTCTGCATTGGATGCTATTTAATATCTTCATTATTTACATTGGTGAAGGTACCAAGAACACTCTTAGCAAATCTGGAGATGTCACCAAACTGAGTGGGACACCTGACATCCCTGCAGGATGTGATGCCATCCAGAGGAAACTGGACAAGCTCAGGAAGTGAGCTCATGGGAAAACATGAGGTTTAACAAGACTGAGTGCAAGGTGCTGTACCAGGGTTGGGGCAATCCCCAGTATCAGAATAGCTTTCCGGGTGAACAGACTGAGAGAGTAGCCCTGATGAGAAGGACTTGGGGGTGCTGGTGGATCAGAGGCTGGACATGACACGGCAAGGTCAAAAAGCCAGAAGTGTCCTGGGCTGTATCAAAAGCAGTGTGAGCAGCAGGTGGAAGGAGGATATTCTGCTCTGCTTTGTTTTGGCAAGACCTCAGCGGGGAGACTGCATCCAGCTCTGGGGTCCCCAGCATAGGATGGACATGGCCTTGTGGGAGAGAGTGCAAAGGAAGTCTACCAAGATGATCAGAGGGACAGAGCACCTGACCTATGAGGAAAATATGAGAGAATTTGTTTAGTTCATTTTGGAAAAGATAAGGCATGACCTAATTGCAACCTTGCAGTACCTGAAAAGACTCTACAAAATAGATTGAGAGAGACTTCTTAAAAGGGCACAAGTGGCTATGGGTATAAATAGAGTGACTTTAATTAGATATTAGAAATAAATTCTTCATTGTAAAGGTGGTGATTCACTGGACCAGGTTGCCCAGAGAGGCTGTGAATGCCCTATCCCTAAAAGTGTTCAAGGCCAGGTTGTATGAGACTTTGAGCACCTGGCCTTCTGCCCACAGCAGAAGGCTTGGAACTGGGTGATTTTTAAGGTCCCTTCCAAGCCAAGCCATTCTAGGATTCTATGATGACTCACTGTCATCCCTTCTAAACTTACCCATTCTGTGATTCTGTACTTTAATCCCCTTGGAATAAATTGTCTTTCTGGATTAAATTGTCTTTCTGGATTAAATTGCCCGGAAGATGTCTTTTTCTCTAACTTGGAAAAATATTGTTTTTCTAACTGTGGTAAGAGGATTTCTGGCATTATTGCACTGTAGTCACTGTAGTGACTCTGAAAGTATTGAAAAGACAGATATCATATTAAAGAAAGGAATGTTGACAAGGTTATTGTAATTAAAGAAAGAATTTTAAATCATGCCAAGTGTTTAATCACACCTGTGTATTCAGAGCTCTGGAAGAGAGAAGTAGGGAGTTAAGCACCATATAAATAAATGGAATATACTCCAGGTTTATATATTATGGAACTAGAAATAATAGAATTGAGATTAAAGAGTATCTGCAGAAGAGCCACATTGAAACTCAGCAGCTCCCTTATGGATTTTGGATCACAAATACAAAGTTGTATCAAGTGAAATGCTTGGCCGAGGTGTTGTTTGGACAGGATCTGAAGAATCACAGACTGTGATGTATGAACAAAGAAACAGATTACAGACTCACAACACTAATTGCCAAGGCCTCCGGTTACCATTCTCCATGTTTTGATGTATTCTGTAGATTTATAATGGCCAAGGGCCTGATTCCCATTTGCATCCCCCAACAGTATAAAGTGAAATAATAACAGAATAAAGGGACCAAGAGAGAATCTGGCCAAATACCTATATGTATTTTGAAGTTTTGGCTGGCACCCAGAAATAATCTGGATACTAAATCTTCCTTGTTATTATGCAGTTGCTGTAACCCAGATGTGCTCAAATAAGGGCATAAGCCTGCAGATGGGGAAGGACAGTCCCCAGAGGGGTGACAAATCTGGCAGACATGTATGGATTATGCTGATGTTCAGGTGGCTACCATAGACATGAGGGTTTGTACAATGCATGAGGGTGCTCAGAAACAGCATGGTACTGTGTTCCTTGAACTCGTGTTCATCTCCCTTACAAGAAACAAGAGAGGAATCTGAAAAGCTGATAAAAAAATCTACATTTTCCCCTAGGAGGGTTGGCCTTCTAAAAGCGCTGGAATATGTATGCCATAACAAATTTGTCAAAAGTTACTATTACAAAAGCCAGTCTACAACGTATAGCAAAGCCTTCCCCACATTTGTAAAACACTTCCAAACCAAATTGCTGCATACTATCCTATGTAATGGCCTTTACAACAATAGATTGTTCAAAAATTTCTTTTTTCTCCATTACTCCTAATGAATAAAAAACCTGAATCTTTTAATCTCAAACACCGTACATACATAGCCCTGCCCACTTTTCTCAAGAAAACAGAATGTTTTCTTCAAAGTAAAATTTGTATAAGTTAAAGCCAACTCTGAGCTCATAGCTCTAAATGATAAGGCTGACATTACCCTTTTAAACCACCAGACAAAAGCAGAAGATTTATATGCTCTACCCGGCCTGTGTTTTAGATCTGAAGAAGGGTCTGCATATACCAAAAAATATTTTTCCAATTATATTCAATGTGGTGATGAAAGATGTAGCTTCATTTGAGTCCTAGGTCACCACAGCAAAGTGGGGATTGAATACACCATCAGTAAATTTACAGGTAACACTAAATTGGATGGGACTATTGATCTGTTTGAGGGTAGCAAAGCTCTATAGAATGACCTGGGCTTAAATATGCTTTGACAACCGTGGCCACTTCCCCTAGGCAGGACATCTGGTCCACCAACCACTAAACGCCCTCCAGGCAGAGTGAGAGATGCGGCAGTTAACCAGGAGCTCCAGGGGGTGTGGTGTGTGAGGGTTGCCAGGCAGGCCTTCCTTGACAGACCAGCCACATGGTCCTGGACCATGGTCCTGAGCTATTTTGGACCACTTGCTTGTGGACAGGTCTGGTCAGAGCAGCAGGCTTGTCATGAGCTCCAAGCCAAACCATGTGGCTGCAGGCTTCTGGCTCTGACACATACACACAAACACACACAGTGGTTTTTTTCTCACCCAAATGATGTGAGATTCAGTTCCAGGATCTCACATGGGGTAAGGACAATGGCATGAGGTTCAAACAGGTGAAGTTTCAGGTCCTGCACTTGGGTTACAACAATCCCATGCAGCACCAGAGGCTTGGTGAGGGGTGGCTTGAGAGCTATTTGGCAGAAAGGGACTTGGGGGTGCTGGTTGACAGCCAGCTCTACATGAGTCAACAGTGTGCTCAGGAGGCCAAGAAGGCCAAGGGTACCTTGGCCTGTATCAAGAATAGTGTAACCAGCTGGACTAAGGAAGTGATCATTCCCCTATGCTTGGCATTTGTGAGTCTGTACCTTGTGTACTGCGTTCAGCTTTGGGCTCCTCACTTTAAAAAGGACATTGAGGTGTTGGAGTATGTCCAGAGAAGGGCAATAAGGTCTAGAAAATAGGTCCTATGAGGAATTGCTGAGAGAGCCAGGGATTTTTAGTCCAGAGAAAACAAGGCTCAGGGGAGACCTCATCACTCTACAACTACCTGAAAGGAGGTTGTAGTGGGGTGAGCACTGGTCTCTTCTGCCACATCTACAGTGGACCAGAGGAAATAGCCTTGAGCCGAGACAGAGAAGAATCAGATTAGATACTATAATATTAGCTGGTGGCCAGGCACTGAAAGAGGTTGCCCAGGGAGGTGGTGAAGTCACCCTGGTGAACACCTTGGAGGTGTTCAGGAGTCATCTGGATCTGGTGCTGTGTCATATGATTTAGTGCCTTAGGGGTTGCAGTGGTAGTGCTGGGTGGACAGTTGGACTGGATGATCTTGTAGTTCTCTTCCAAGCTTGAAGATTTTGTGAAAGCAAGATGCTTAATAGTGTTCTTGAATAATCTCTGGTTTTCCAGCAAGGAGTGTTCTTAGTCTTTAAGAAAAATCTGCGTGACTTCTACTAGGCTATCGCAATCACTTCTAGCCATCTTTTTCCTGTTATGCAATGTTTGAGGATTGCTTTCTGCTGTCTTCATTACATTCAGAGAGACTACAAGATGACACAGTTCTCTTTCCACACGTAATGTCGGAAGACAGAGACAGGAGGTGACCTTTCAAGAGCTGAAACATGTCTGGATGTCCTGACTTGCCTGGGTCAGAGTCCGAGACCCAGCTGAGACACTGTACACAAGACCAGTAGCACCAAACATCAGCCTACGTACATACACCAAACCTCACTGAAAATCAATTTATTACATAGTTAGCAACAAGTAAGAAAAGCAGTGATCATAACTTCTTTACAGGGGAAAAATCCTCTGGCTGCAAAAACATTTGGTTCCTCTCTTTATATCTATTCCTGTGAGTGTTTAGTTCTCTTATCATCTACCATGGTGACACATGCTGTAATGTGAAGCACTTCACAATAAAGACTGTTTTTCCAATTTGTTTATTTACACATTTCCCAACTTTGTGCCTACATAACCTTACTAATGACAAATTAATCTCAGCAGTCCCTGTAGCGAATCAAGTATATACATATCTGTAACTGCATCAGCCTTAATCCAATAAAAACGACCTTCATGTATGTCAGGACCTTCATGCAATGCCAGTCCTCATAAAAAATTTAATTTCATGTTGAAGGAGAGCATATGGTGGCCACAAGGTTCAGATTTTCTTCAAGATAAAGGAAAAAAAATTATTACATGTGATCATGGGTGACTGTAAGAGCTTGATGGGAAATCACAACACTCGCTGTAGTGACTCTGAGTGTTCAGACAAACAAAGTCATAGCTTTTGGTCAGCAAAGGACAGAACTTAACCCATGAAGTAGGGAGTTTCTGAAACCCTTTACATGGACCTCCCTGCAAAAACACTCTCTTCAAGGAAATACTACCAGGAAAGTAGCCTGGCACTCAGTAGACTTTATATAATGGAAAAAAAACCTCCTCTTATAGTTCAGTAAGAGTGGGTGAGTACTTTGGGTGGTACTCTGTGAACATGACATGTAATGCCCAATGCTTTTCAATACCCAACAATAGTGTAGTTACAATTTCAAGTGTGCTGCAGCACATTGAGTGTACTGCATGTCTTCTACAGGCCATGTAATACTGGCTCCAAAGGAGAAAAAACACATTGTGTTCTTGGTGAATTGTCCTAGCAGATTTCAAAGTATCATAGTATCATAGTATTGATGAGGTTGGAAAAGATCTTGAAGATCATCTAGTTCAACCTAAGATCATCTAGTCCAACCTAGTCCTTTCTATAAAGAGAAAGCAGGTGGCAATTTTATTGACAGTTCAACAATTTCTTTCACAACTAAGCAAAAATTAGTAAGATAAATATGCATAGATATTATTTTCAAAAACTATTTCTTAATTTACATTAATAATATTCTTCATATGGAACAGATGAAACTGAAACCTGGAATATATGGAACAGGACTTCTTTTTTGAAAATCCCTGGTGTCTAAATGACAATCTCAGATGTGTGGCTGATGTGTTTGCCCTAGCAGATTTTATTCTGGATTTTTTTCTAGCATGCACTTCTGGTTTGACCAGCTACTGGATGACCCTGGGCCCCTTCCGGCTCGGAGTGGCCTGCTAGACTGTGAGGGATCTAGGTTGGTGTTGTGCTCTGGGATGTGCTCTCGGTCTCTGTACGGGTGTTAGGTGGTGAGTTGGACTAGATGATCCTTGTGGGTCCCTTCCAACTCATAATATTCTGTGATTCTGTGTGTGTGTGTGTGTGTGATATAAAAGATTATGAAATGATTGTGAATATCTCCGGAGTGGTAGACTACTGAGTGTATATCCATATTTTATCTTTGTGAGTTGGGAGACCATTTGCAAATTTCAAACACTTATAAATAACAGAGAAATCCAGATCCTACCTGGGTCTTCTTTACAGTGAACATACAGACAGCTAGATTATGCTCTCCAATTCAAAGGGGGAAAAGAGCAGGACTTCTCACTTTTGTTTTAAGATAAGATCCATATTCCCAACATGAGTGTGACCAAAAAAACAAACAAAACAAAAGTCAAATGAGTACATATGACAAGTTTAGCAACCATCAAAGAAGACCCAGAACAACAGAACTTTCATATTTCTGGCAACAATTTATGTCTAAATTACCTTGCAAGATCTTCTAGAATATCAAAATTATCCCACAAGGTGGCAGAGCCTATATTTTAATTTTCAGTCTTCCCAATTCCATAGACTTTCACAGACAGTTGTTCCAGGCACTCCTGTGCCCGTGTAACATGGTTGCATATTAACACTGAATGCATGTAATTTGACGAGGGTTATATCTTGATATTAACTGAAATTAAGATTGTCAGAAAGTCCCATCGTCTCTAGCTACTGGAATGCCCTCCAGCTTTAGCACTAACTAGAAATCTGCATATACTCTTGTGTGGGAACAAGTTAACTTGACTACACCAGCTGCCCAGCTGATTAGGACAGAAAATAATCTTGGCCTTGAGGCCATGTTTTGAGAGAGAGTGTAAGGAAGAATGGATGGTGGTATGTATGCTGTGTGGTGGAAAGCAGCCACAGACTGCATGAGAAAGTGAACATGTGAAGTGGAAACTTGGAGCTGGAAAGTTGTGAGAATCCTAATTAGCTGTTTGGCAATAACAGGCACTGCTTTACAAAGAGAATAATAAATGGGTACGTGGAGCAGGGGTTCTACACAAACGACAGAGAAGAAGAGCTCATGTGAAATCCCCAATCCTATTTGTGTGTGTGCAGTCTCATTCATCCATCATCAATGGACATAAATTGGACAGCACACTCAACAAGAGCCAGCAGTGTGCCCAGGCAGCTAAGAGAGCCAATGGCATCCTGGCCTGCATCAAGAATGGTGTGGCCAGCAGGGCAAAGGAAGTTATCCTTCCCCTGTACTCGGCACTGGTTAGACCGCATCTTGAGTATTGTGTTCAGTTCTGGGCCCCTCAATTTAAGAAAGATGTTGAGGTGTTGGAACAAGTCCAGAGAAGGGCAACAAGGATGATAAAGGGGCTGGAGGATAAGCCCTATGAGGAGTGGCTTAGAGAGCTGGATCTGTTTAGCCTGGAAAAGAGGAGGCTCAGGGGTGATCCTATAGCTGTGTATAACTATCTAAAAGGGGGTTGTCTACAGGCAGGGGTCGGTCTTTGCTCTCTGCCCATTAGAGATAGAACAAGAGGTCATAGTCTTAAGCTCCAGCAAGGAAGGTTTAGATTTGACATTAGGAAAAAGTTTTTCACTGAAAGAGTGATTCAGCATTGGAATGTGTTGCCCATGGAGCTGGTTGAATCACCGTCCCTGGAGGTGTTTCAGGGTAGACTGGATGAGGTGTTGAGGGCCATGTTATCAATGTTATAGCTGTTAGGTTTTAGCTGGATTATGGATTGGACTTGATGGTCTTCAAGGTCTTTTCCAACCTTATCAACACTGTGATACTGTAATAAATAATGAATTTTGCTGATAATAGTTAGTGACCCCAATACCCTTGTGTGATGGAAGGAATCATAGGAATTAATGAAAATATGTCTAAAATAGTTTTACATTCACTCATTCTTTACCTCCTCTACTTTAAAGTGGTTTAGTAATGAAGAAAAACAGGATTAAAACTCTGCTTTATAATTAACATAGGACGACAGAAGATGGAAATCTTCTAGGGAGCATCTGTCCAATAAACAACTCTGTCTATGGTAGTTATATTGTCCTTCCTTGTCCCTCCTTGTCTCCAAGTTTCTCTTCTATAGCTTAATAACTTCAGTTCTGTTTATCCCTCCTCATGGGTTATTCTGTCTGGTCCTCAGATTACTGTTGGTGTTTCCTTCCAGCTGAACTGCAGCATTCTGAAAATATCATGCCACAGCTGGGAAAATAACTTGTCATTGCAAAGTGAAATTGAAAGATCACTTCATAATTTTACTTCTGACTCCATACTTCAGTAATTTTTCTTTTTTTCTGAAACTGGATGAAATGCTTCATTGGTGATTCATGGACAGAATGTAGATCCTTCCCCAGATTACTACTTCACCATTGTTTCCTGTTCTCTACTTGTCTAGATGAATCATCCTGACAAAGAGAAATATCATGTTATTGTTCCTTTGAATTTTGCCCCATCATTTTCTTGATTATTTCTGCAGCTAGTCAAGACATTTTGAATTTCAGCTATGTATTCTGATGTACTTGTCAATTTCATATCACTTACAAATTAATAACCACACTCAATATTTAATCACAGATTGAAAAATAATATCACAGAATGAAAAATATGAACAGAGTCAGATCTAGAGGAAATACCTGAGTATTCAATATCAGCTTCCTTTTTAAACAGTCAACCATAGGTAAAAATTCTTTGAAGCAGTTCTTTTTCTCATACAAGTGCTCATAAAAATTTTTCTCATAAAAATCATACGCTCTTCGTTGCTAGTGAACGGGACGTTTGAAACAGTTTTGTATCCCTTACTGCTTTTCCTTTATTCCCAAACTCTGCTTCATGTCACATAAAAAGGTGACTGTTTTGACATGAAACTTTATTGAAAAATATATGCTGGCTAATAGTCGTTTCTGATATTGAGCAGGTTTTGTTTTGCAAGTGTTCTCAACTTGTTTGACCACGACATTCTTTCTCCAGGAAATGATGTTACACTAATAGGTTCCCTCTTGACTTTTCTTTTTGCTTTTAAGTTCCATTTAAAAAAAAAAAAAAAAGTAGATTCTTTTTCCTAGACTTCTGCAACCTTCCCCAGCTATCACATATTCCTAAAGGTCACTAACAATGGTGCAGAGCCTCCTTCAGATTATTTTTATGGTATACCCTTAAACAAGAGTAAAGATCAGCCTGGAAGCTTGTTCTAATTATGATTGTGACACCACAGGCTCATTATATAATGGACAGGAATCCTCTGAACACTAAATTTGTGCAACTTGCACTATTTTCTCACTCCTCTCTATTTCTCTATTTTCTCTCTCTCTCCACCACCTCCTTGGGCAGACCATTCCAAATGAGAGATCACTCTCTCTGTGAAAAAACTCTTCCTAACATCCAGCCTAAACCTCCCCTGGCGTAGCTTGAGGCCATGTCCTCTTGTTTTGGTGCTGGCAGCCTGAGAGAAGAGATTTACACTCACCCGACTGCAACCTCCCTTCAGGTAGTTGTAAACAGCAATGAGGTCACCTCTGGGCCTCCTCTTCTCCAGGCTGAACAACCCTAGTTCCCACAGTCGCTCCCCACAGGGCTTGTTCTCCAGTCCTTTCACCATCCTTGTTGCCCTTCTCTGGACCCGCTCAAGGAGTTCAACATCCTACTTAAACTGGGGACACCAGTATTCTGTGACCTAGGGCAAGAAACAGCCCGGGTACCTACAGCCCATGTTTGTGTTTCTTTGAATGTTGCAGCAACCTAGTTCTGCTCTGATGCATGTCTCAGAAACCAGAGCATCCCTCCTCCAAGTCATTTCTCTCCTTTGCCTAAAAGGAAGTGAACCACTATCCCTCAGTCTGCCACAGAGTACCAAGCACTGGACTCAGGCTCTTCTGGGGCAGATCTGAAAAGGTGAGCCTTCCTTGGAGATCTCTCAGTTTTACATAAAATTAATTGATTTACTCAGCCAGAAAGATAACAAAGAATAATTTGGTCTATTATAGTGATTTATGATATTCATCCCTTAGAAATTGGATAATTCCTTCTTTAAGGTCTGACCATATATTTATTCAAAGATTGCCTCATATAAAATATACATGCATTGTAGAAATGTAGAAAGACTCTAGGAATAGTTGTCTTATACCCAGCAAAGAAATACAGAAGACTGGGAAGATAACACACCCCCTTTATGTCAGCCTTCAGAGGAGGTAGAGAACAGTGGTTGCCATTACTGAAGAAAGGTCTCCCTCATCATGGCTGAATATCCCAACCACTGAATGTCAGCACACTATCACCACACATTTTTTCATCCTTTTTTAGAAGCAAGATCTCCTCATCTATCTGTAGTTAGTTATGAACAAAAAGCCATCGTGTGGGACATGCAGCTAGAGAGAGGCACAAGCTGTTCAGAGTGCTCCAAATCCCGCAAAGAGGAGGAATTGAATCCTTGTCATTGTCCTCTGTGTTCCTATAGCCAGCAGGTCTTTCTACAGGCTGCACCATGTTTTGTGGGTCACACTTAGAGGCCCCCTCACACTGCACCCAGTGACAGTTTCAGATTTTCCCGTTACAACTAGATGGCTAAAAATCAGTGTAACCAGACTCAGAGCTAAAAACATGTTCACAACACAACAACAAAAGTGCTTTCAGACTGGAGGCAAGTCTTTCATATTCTTTTCTTTTTTACTTCTTTGGTTCCTTCCCTTCATGTCTTGAAATAAGCTTTTACTTATGCTTATTTTTGTAAGAAAAAACTGTATCTGTTTTGCTGAAGCTTCCATTTCAATTTTTTCCCCATAGCAGAAAGTAAAATCTTATTCAGAGTGTTCTCTCAGTGTTTATTAGCAGACCTCCCAATGCTGTCTTTGATTCACACCCTTGATACAGAAGTTTTTCTTAGCAGACTTGCCCCACACACATAGTGCTCTCCTATTATTCCTAAAGGGCTTGCTCCCTCCTTGCTCCTTTTGAATATCACAACATCTCTGTGCTCATTTCCTTCATCTGCAGACAGGAGCCAAGGCTGGCTCAGGTGCAGCTCTCTCACAGGGCTTGCCCTTCCTCCTGCTCCAGCCTGACTCATTCAGATGTCACAATCCAATGTTTATGAAACATCACCATGACAGTGAGTTCAAACGTCACTGACACTGCATCATCGAGTGAATCAGACAGGAGAGGGATATAAAAAGGGAGAGCTGCTATTTATACACAGATCACAGATATTACAGTAATCATTTCCAGACGCGTGGAAGGCAGTCACTAGATGTCATATCCATCACCTTGGGGTATTTTCCAGCAGGTATCTGGAGTGGCAGGACTGCCCCACTCCTGCTCACCAGCATTTGTTTAGGGAGCTCCAGTGCTCCTGGGAGGGAACAAAGTGAAAAAGCAGCTGACTCGAATAACCACAGAAAGAACCATGGCTCAGTGTAGGAAGCACTTCAGCCAGAGGCAGCTTGTAGAAGCCCGAGGGAAGTGTCCTGATGGACTTCCAGCTGTCTTGTTTCATGAAATCTGCCTCTGAGGGGTTTGCTCCTCTTTGGAGTGTTCACTAATTGTAATAGAGGCAGTTTTCTCTCTTGTATAATCATCATCCTTGAGCGTTTCCAGAGAAGGGCGACAATGTGGTGAAGGGGCTGGAACACAAGCCCTATGAGGAGCGACTGAGAGAGCTGGGATTGTTCAGTCTGGAGAAGAGGAGGCTGAGGGGAGACCTTATCGCTCTCTACAACTACCTGAGATTTAACAAGTCTCTACAACTACCTGAAAGGAAGTTGTAGTCAGCTAGGTGTCAGTCTCTTCTCTCTGGCTACCAGTGATAGAACAAGAGGACACAGTCTTAAACTGCGACAGGGGAGATTTAGACTTGACATTAGGCGGAACTTTTTCACAGAGAGGGTGATCTCTCAGTGGAATGGGCTGCCCAAGGAGGTGGTGGAGTCACCGTCCCTAGAGGTGTTTAAGAAAAGGTTGGATGAAGTTCTTGGTGGCATGACCTAGATATTAGGGTAGTGTGTTATAGGTAGGATGATGTGTTGGTAGTAGGATGGCAACAGGTCAGGTTAGGTAACAGGTTTGACTCGATTAGATTAGGTAACGGGTGATAGGTTGGACTTGATGATCTCTATGGTCTTTTCCAACCTTACTGATTCTGTGATTCTGTGATCATTGATGGTTAAAACATGTAAGTTTGCAGGGGAAGAGGGAAGCAAACATTCCTCTAAGAATTTGCTTTTCTCACTTAAATTGGTATCATACTGGAATAACTCCACCTAATTCCATGAAATTATTACTGAATTACACCAGGACAAACCAGAACCAGGCCAGTTGTCAGTCAAAATTCCTCTATCAAATTTTGTTCCTCATCTGTGATAGAAGAAACATTTATGGCATGAGCCAGTAGTATGTGCAGATGGCCAAGAGGGCCGATGGCATCTTGGCCTGCCTCAGGAATGGTGTGGCTATCAGGACTAGGGAAGTTATCCTTCCCCTGTACTCAGCACTGGTTAGACCACACCTTGAGTACTGTGTCCAGTTCTGGGCCCCTCAGTTTAACAAGCATGTTGAAATACTAGAATGTGTTCAGAGAAGGGCAACAAGGATGGTGAAGAGATTGGAGCATAAGCCTTGTGAGGAGCGGCTGAGGGAGCTGGGGTTGTTTAGCCTGGAGAAAAGGAGTCTAATCTCCTTCTGTGATCTGGTGACTCACCTGGTTGATGAAAAAAAGGTCGTGGATGTTGTGTACTTGGATATTAGCAAAGCGTTTGGCACGGTTTCCCATGGTAAGCTTCAGAAGAAATTCTTAGAGCATGCAATGGATAGAAGCATTTTATGTTGCGTTAGGAACTGGTTGGATGGACGAGCTCA
>WEKX01023355.1:73361-208222 GCA_013390025.1 Pitta sordida
GAAGCAGCAGAGTAGCACTTAAAACACTGCATCCTGTGCTATGACTCTCGGACAACAGAGAATGGAAGAACTGTCGTCCCCGGGTCAAGATTTCACTTGGGAAGGGTCATGAAAGACTTTTCCTCTCATGAGAGAGAGAGAGAGAGAGAACTTTATGAAAGAGCAGAGAGATGGTTCCTACCCTGAATCTGGTCAGAAATACCAACTTGCCTGGTTTACCCCTACCCTATGTTCCCCCTTTGTCTCCTGGTGAAAAAAAGGGAATATCAGAACTGTTGTAAGAGAAGGAGGGGTGGGGGTAAAAGGTTGCCTTTTAAACGATGCTTCTCACATAAGTTCTGATCTTGTTAGTTAATAAATAAATCCTTTATATTCTTCACTTGTAGTTTGCCTTGCTTTTGCCTGTGACTAGTTTTATTTTCCATTTTTTTCCTCCAGGAGAGGTTGTGGGTGAATATCTGGCATCCAGTCAGGGTCAAATCATGACACACCTGTAAGCACAGGTATCATGGGTAAAATCACAGAATCGTAGAAGTTGTTTGGAGGACATCTTCAAAGTTAGTGATCTGACTTTCCATCCACAGCAGGAGTATCACCAAGCTGATGAGGTCAACTGTAACTTTGCCTGATAAATTATTGAAAACCCTCTAGAAGAGACTTCATAACCTCCTTGAGTAACCTGTTCCGTCTCTGCTCTACCCACCAATCAGAAGAAAAGAGCTTCCCTTGATCTGCTGACAAAGATTCTTATCGTGTATGTCAACATGAAGTTTGTTCTGTTTGCATTGAGAATGCAGCAATGGCACATATTCAACTTGGCATTAACCTCCTCAATCTGTCATCGAGCCAGTCACTTCCGAAACTACAGCTGAGCAGGCAGTTGTTCCTCTAGATGTGTGATTTTTATTTACTGGGCCTCATGAGGGCTTTGCTGGTGCAGTGAACTTTACTGGGGTTGTCATATCAAGTGGTCACGCCCCTCAGTCCCTTTAGCTGAGGGCCACAGCAGGTTTGCTCTCTCCAGGCTGCTGGTGACACTGAACAACCATGTGCCTCAGTATTAACCCCTGGCATGCTCTCACATCTCTAATACAGTCAGGTAAGCTGTGAGACTTCACCATTGTAATGCCAAAAAGTCCAAAGCCTAACAAAGCCAATGAGAACATTTTCGATATTCTGCCAATGATTCAGTGTTTGGGATATCCATACATCTTGTAGTTTCAAGATGCCTGAGCACAGGCAGCACCAGTTTCAAGCAATTATTCTCATGATTGAACCACAGACAACAGTGTATATCATGTTGGGCCAAAAATTTTACTTCTTTAGGCTAAGGGCCAGGTATTGAGTGACTAGAGGCGTCTTGTGCCAAAATACATATTCACCTATTATGGAAGGTGATAGAATGAATATTACACTAGAGCTTTGCTATTCCTGAGTGAAGTGTGGAATACTGTAAGATTACATTTTTTCATTACCAGATGAAGTACTATGTTACAATCATCAGTGTCTGTAAGAGTTTTTCTACTCAGTTAAAAGAGCAAGATCACATCATAAATCAATAGGGTAACAGCTAATGCATCATATTCCAAACTGTTCTACTTTATTTTTAGTAACAAGTTAGTTTTGATTCTTCATTTGTATGGATAAATCTGAACTAGTATATGTTCTTGATGTATTAAAATTTTATGATATGGGGGCATCACTCAGATTTTCCTTTACATTTTCTTGGAAATAAAATCGTTTTTTATATTGAGAAAACCCTCATTCAGTGGGGACAGCTCTGTGTTATGTTAGGGAATATGAGTTAGTTGCTCTGCTTCAGTGTTCTCTAGACTTTAGTTTATATGCTTTGTAAAGACACCTAAGTTTAAAAGAACACGACTCTGCTATTCTGCACATGAAATACATACCTCTCTGTTACTAATTTTGCATGAAATAGAGCATATACACTTTAGTACAGTGGTGAGTGTCCCGCCTCTCACGTGGGAGACTGGGGTTCTATTCCCCTCCAGAGAGGCAGTGGTGCTGTTTAAGAGTCGATGATCCTTGTGAGTCCCTTCCAAAACAGAATATTCTGTGATTCTGTGATACGGTAGAGTGCAGAAACTCAGCACAGAATTGTACTTGCCCACTTGCAATGTGAACCCCATTTTCTATGGCAATTGCTTGACCTCAGTAATAACAATTTTTTTTCTAGTCCCCTGGCAGAGAATAGAAGAGAGGGGGACATCCGATAGTGGATTAGCAACATGTGTCTATCAGGACCACATGGAATAACTCAGAAACCAGGCCAGTTCTGAGGAGAGTGATTTGTTGGGATGGGTCCATCTGGTGGCTGAAATTCAGTTGTGTGAAAGTTCAGCAAGAGGTTTAGCAAAATAGAGTTAAATTCAATAAGGAAATCCAACTGATAAAAGAGAGCAACCAGATTACATGACAGAAGACCAACCTGGAGGAAGAAAAAAGAGAAGAGTACCTGCCAAGCCTAGGACACTCTCCAAGGAAAAACTTACAGGAAGAATGAGGTCAGAATTGGAGCAGTGTGCAGAGTCTAGGAAAGGAGTCTATAACTTTTCTAGCATTTAAAAAAAAAATTATTAGTAAAAGTGAATGTGATTGAAAAACTCTTCTGATAGTACTGCTTCATCTGTCCAGCACACAATCAGTGAAAGTGCTGACCAAGAACACAAGATACCCAATTCATCACCAGCCTTAGTGTTGTAGAGTCCAAACTAGGCAGAAAGTTTCACATTGCAAAAACACCATGGAAACCTGGACTAAGTAAAACTGACCTGGCTTTTCCCAAGCCCACTTGGCTCACAAGTATGTGAGATTCAACTATGATTCAGAGAGCATTGGTATTCAACCAGAGCCAAGCTGTGACTTCTGCACATCATGTTCCCTGGATAGATACACAACCTACTCCAGGCAGTTAACAAACTGAAAGCATCATTTGGCTCATTGTTACACTGCAGCAGAGCTGGGTGAGGCTTCATGGACCTGTGCCAGTTTACAGACACCATATTCTAGCCCAACTAGGTTTTGATTCCTTCAAATCACATAAAATTCTTGATTATTTTCTTAGCAGCATTAATTACTGTGAACACTACAGACTGAAGCCAGAAACTAAAAAATATAACTAAACCAGAATATTTCAAAGTGGTGCATCAGCATCACAGAGAACACCACTATGTTAACGTATACGTCTTTGTCTCTCTATGCTGTCTTTTCTTGGAGTATCACCTCAGCCTAAAGATCTTAGCATTTGCCAAGGTTTCTCATAAACTGCTTCCTTGGTACTCTAGCACTTTTTGGTAGGGTTGTTCAAAGGGTCGTGCTCTAGACCATAATCAACACCACCACACCATACTTTTTGCCTTACAGTATGTTTATCAATGCAGGTAGGAATAGACGTGGAACATGCACTGAGCTGCAGGTATATCAAACACCATTTTATGGAGCCATTCATGGAGTAAAGAAGTTGAAACTGGTTATGAGTTTACTCAAATTAGTTTCAACAGGAAGAATGAGGTGGCTTAGAATAGTTTTGTTGTGGTTTCCTTTTTCAGTTTATATTTTGTCCATTTCCTTTGGAATATGATCAACAAGGCTGCAAAATACTGCTTATGTGCTGCACAAGGAAAAATTGATCTCTTGTCTACATATTTTTCCCCATTTTTAAACAATCAGCAATATGA
Organism: Pitta sordida; assembly: GCA_013390025.1. NCBI lineage: Eukaryota > Metazoa > Chordata > Aves > Passeriformes > Pittidae > Pitta > Pitta sordida. The sequence goes on from WEKX01023355.1 coordinate 77,060, forward strand.
AAGACTACAGCACCAGCTGTTTCCTACCGCAACATGTACCTGATACAGATCTCTGCTGCCACAGGCTGCCACTTTTTTATCTATAACGCAGAGAAAAGATCTGGGCTAGCAATACCATTTTGCAATGCTTAAATCTTTGCTCTGGAGAAAAAAACTGCAATATAAACACTAAACTAGACGCCAGTTGGCTCTGTTTGCTGAAACAAGAACAAATCCCTTCTAATGTAATCTTTACCTAAGGAGGGGTGGAAAAAAAAGGGACACAATTAACATCGAACAATGTGAAGTATCCTGGTGGTGTGTTTTCCAGCTGGCCAGGGAATAACATTATAAAGTTTTTTATTAGCCTTTCAGATTTAAATATACACTAAATTATAAGACTACAAGCACATACAAGAAGTCCTTTTCCATATTCCTTCTCTTGTCTCTCAAAGGACCACAGGAGTGATTGCCCTTTTCATTCAGAAATTACCTGCAATGGGCAATTCCTTACAGATAGCAAAACCACCTTGTTTGACAGGTGGTTTGGGGAGAGACAGAGAATGTTTGTAAGAGTGATAAGTAGATGGAAACGAGGACACAGGTGTTATACTTCATGGAATATACTTCATGGATTTTTATTCCAATCAACTTCTGCTATGAAACATGGCACAAAAATACACTTGCATCCAGAGGAGGAATTTGCAATAAAACTGGGAACTCTGTTAGTTGAAGAACAGTGAAAATATTGGTAAGAGGAAGATTTTTCCCTGTCTTTATAATATTTTTTCCTCTGTTTTGTTTTCTTCCTATTTGTCCCCCTCAAAAAATTAATGCTGTTCTATTTTTCCCTTTCATAGAATTTATATTTTTAACACAGAAAAGGACTCTGAAATAACATTTTGACAGATAGCAACATCTTGTTTTTATACATGGCTAGCTGTGATTTTTAAATGGAAACTCATTTGAAAGATTTCATGCAAAGTGGAAGGAAAGCCATATTTTTAATTTTTTTTCTTTTCAGACACTGAAGAACATTTTTGTCTATGGCACAGACATTGACACGGAGGATGGTACTCTGGCAAAAGCAGTGAAGAGAAGTCTGCTGCCTCTTTTCTCTTCTGCTGAATCTTTGTGCTATGATTTTTTGCCTTTAGGAGCAGAATACATAATATTTACAAAAAAATACTGAATGCAAATAATACAGAAGATGACACTCATCAGTGACATTCAAAACAAACTGAAGATTCACATACAATAGCTTGAAAAAAATGTTCAGAGAATCCTCAAAAGAAATTAGCATGAAAAGCCTCCTGTCAAGATCTTACAGCAGCAGTACCAGCTTAAGAAATTTCATCTTCCCTCTCATAAAACTTCTTCCAATTTCAAAATGATTTAGGAAGACATAGAAAGGCTAGAAATACACCTCATTGCTAATAATACAAAAAGTACCTGTTACAGTGATAAACAGTGAAATAGCCTGATATATGCAGTAGTGGATACTATTCCACTACATATTCATGTATGCGCCCAGTTCCTTTTTGAAAACAGTTTTTCTCACAGTACTACCTGCAGAATCAGCGGCAGGGCCTGAGTAACGAGTTTTTTCATGTCTTTAAACAAAATTAAATGTAGATTAATTCAATTTAAAACACAAGGAAGAAAAATAGGAAACTGCCATAAAGTCCTGGAAGCTCTGTTTTGTTCAAGCCCATCAAATAAATTGTTACTCCATTTTCATCAAGCTGTCTTGCAGGGCTATCTCTTCAGTGCGGAACTAGCTTTGAACAGGCTGTTTGAGGCACTTTTAACCACATTTTAATGGTATTTTTAAAATTTGATCTTTGTGTAACTGGAAGAAGGAAGTACTGGAAAGTCTGCACCTAGGAAGCTTATGTTCTCTAGTCAGGTGAACTCTGGAGAAACATCAGAAGTTGTGAGCACATTTACAAACTATTTTCTTCTATAATTTGGTTACATCTCACCTATGCTTGGAGTCCACTCAAAAACTAGACTCCTGCTCTATTCGCCATACTGTGTTCTTACCCCTCCTGCAGCATCCATGCTCTAAGGAGTACCTTGTACTGAGGGTAATGAACCAAGGTCAAGCTGTGCTGTCACATACTGCCATGCACAGTCATACTCAGAACAGTCCACTGCCTGCTCCTGAGGCAGCTGCATGGACAGAAAACTGGTGAGGCAAGTAGACAAAAGGATGCTCACAGGTGCTCCAGGGTCATCATCTTCTGTACAGGTGATGGTTAACTGCCACGACTTCATGTTCCACAAGCAGAGCAGAAAATATTTATGAAACTTTCTAGCACAATACAGGCTAATATGTGTATGCGGAGGCAGGGTCACAAGAGTCTTCTGACTTTTCAATGTCATCTGAGAGTCTTTCAGGTAAAACGGTCAGTCTAGGCTCGATGAGGCACTGAGTGATACGGTTTAGATGATGGGTTGCTGATAGATAATAGGTTGGACTTGATGATCTCAAAGGTCTTTTCCAACCTTGTTAATTCTGCGATTCTGTGATTCTGAGTTATAATGTTTGGACTAATTAAGGTACTAAAAAGCTTCCATTCATACAGACTTGATGCTCACTATCTTTCAGTGGTGTGATATACTTCAGAATTTCAAAGTGTGGTGTTTGATTTATGCTCTGCAAAAGTTGTAGGGATATTCATTGGTCAACAACAATTTATTTCACTCCCATATAGAAAAACAAAATTTGGAAAGAGATAAAAGAATGATCTCGGAATAAGGCCTATTAGAAGGGAAGGATCATGAATCCGCAACCCCCTCCTAGGAGATTTCATTCAGATCTGCGTTTTGGATATACTAACTCACAGGATACACAGAATTTTGGGCCAGTTCCATTAAAGGACAGGAAGAGGGAATTGATGTAATATTCCTGGAGTAAAATTCAGTCACTCTGGGCTTGTATAGCTACATTGTACATGGCAGGCACAGTCATCATTGATCCCAGCAGGAAGGGGAGGATGAGTATTTCAGAGCAAGAGGGGAAAGAAATCAAATCCAGATAGAACAGGATCACACATTTCAATTTGCATCTGTATCATCTTTGAAGTTGTGGTTGCAATTATTGAACAGAGACGACTGGAAATGTCTTTCATACCAAAATGTCTTGGTTGCACTGAAGTTTCTCTTCTAACATGTCAAATCAATTAGCCGGTGTTTGGACAATGCTTTGAAAAGAGGAAGCAAGATATTACATAGATACACACATGCACATGTGTAGTCCCACAACCTTCTATACAATTAGTATTTGTAAGGAATGAAAATTGATGTTTTAACTAGAAGAAGAGAGATATAAAACAGATATTTAAGGCCTAAGTTACTCTGCAGATTTTATTAAATGTAACAGAACAAAGAAACCAAGTCACTTAAAAAACCAAAAAACCCAAAACATACAAAAACCAAGCAAATAAAAAACAACAAACAGCGTAAGGAATGAGAGCAATATATTGAAAAATAAAAGATTTAAAAAATTTTCATTTAAAATCAAGTTTAAGTACAAGTACCAAACTAAATCTGCAGCTCACTAGAGTATTGCAGGCATTGAAAAATAATGTTTCTGTATTTTATGTCATCATTACATTGTGTTCTGTCGATTTACTAAACTGGTGGTACTAAGGCAAAAGTAGCATTTTACTTTACTTACCATGTCATATTCAAAAATAAATGGCAGCGTGAATAACTATTAATCTGTAAATCAGCACAAGTCAAATAATGAAATAAGAAATATGTAACACTTCTTGATGACACCTACATAGATATCTCTTTTGTATCTCTCCATTCTTCTCAATTTCATTACCATACGTGTCTGTGCCAGACAGTCTGTGCACAGTTGTGAAAAGGGGCCTTCTTCATCGCTAAAAAATCATGCCGCTAAGATCTGAATCCTCAGTATTGGGGGCACGAAGTTCAAGAGGGCCAACTGTATATGCATTTTGCTAATTTGATGTCACAATGAGAAACTGTACTAAAGGTACTCCGATAATGAGGGCATGCCTACATAATCACTTTAGTTTGGCTCAAGAGAACACCTCTGGCTTGAACATCACAATACCCCTCAACAGCACCTGTTGTGTTTCACACCACAGAGCAGTCTATAGCACACATTATATTCCTCAGAAGGAACAAAACCCAAAAGTGTGTTCCGGCTGTTAATGAGCTTTCAGGCCATAGGATCAGGCTGGAACCAGTCCCCAACACAAATACACATCACATACAGAAGTTATGCAGCACCACTTCTTTGCTCATCTGCTCCTGTTAGGCATCACTACTACCAAATGTAGTAGCCCCAGAGTACTATTTTACCACCTCCCACTTTCCTATTCCTCTGCAAAGTAATTCATATTTTATAAATTTATATTTTCAAAGAGCTTAGAATCCCCAGTTGAATCGCAGGACACAACTCCATTAACTGTTAACACTGATAACAAGAGAGCTCCCTAGAGAGCTTCTCATGAGCTAAATAGAAAATATGGGAGAAGATGGAGATGAAAAGACAAGTAACCATGAAGTGACAGAGCAATAATGAGTCAAACAGGGCTGATCTGAGAAGCAATCACCTTCTCACTACTGAAAATCAGACAGGTGATGGAGATTAGGCCAAGAAAAATGTTGAGAACAAAGAAAACATTGCATTTGATGTGACAAAGAAATTGCAGTAGAGAGGATAGAAAGAGGGGTCAAAGCTCCACTTCAGACAAATGCATTTTACAGCATTAGTCTAGATGGATATAAATGGTCCAAAGCTAAAAAAAACCTCAACACTGTACCCAAAATCTATCCAAGTTCTGTATGACCTAAACTAAGGCACAAACCTTCAGCACAAAATAACAATTCTTCCTTCTATCCAGAATCACTTCATAGATTGAAACATCCCCTTTAACACTTCCATTACCACATATATTCCATGTCAACAGCGGAAGCATGGTCTTAAAATAAAAATAGAAATGTCCCTTTTTACTTGAAAAACTTGGACAGTGGTGCTTTCAGCTAGAGAAGTCTTGTGACATAAAGGGACCTGTGAATACTCAAACAAAAAAGACTATGTAGCATGCAAGTGAAAGAGGATATTGATAGCATTGTTATCACCACAGTAAAGTGATTTAGAAGGCATGAATTTAATGTACCAGCTGTTCCTTTTACTTTTCCTACTTTCAACGCAGCACACATAAGTGAGGACACTGGGGAGCTGTCTTCTCCTGCCCAGAACAAGAACATGTCCTGATCTATGAGTAAAGGAAAACAAGAACTCTGAAGACACTGAGCTAGCTTGAATTTCTTCAAGTGACTGAGCCTCCCTTTTTCCCAGAGCTCCTCAGCAAAAGAGATCTTCAGCAAAATGAGTACTTGCTTCAAGTGCTCAGTATATTTCCAGGCTCATACAAAAGAGCCTTAGTAAAAACAGGAATCAGAACTATAAGTGCAAAGCACTTTACTTGGTAGAGTAATTCTTATTTTCAGTGCACACCAATGAAGAACCATATTATCCTGTGCACATTCAGCACAGGAAACATTTTGGTATGGCCAAAAATCTGTTGTAGGAAGTAACATCGTTCCCCATTTTGAATCCAGACAATATAAATGGTCTGTCTTATACATCTGCAGAAATAGATCATCAGCCTTGTCAAATCAAGTCTATTGCTTTGGGGTTTGTTTTGCACTTCATAGATTAATTTACGAGTTAAGGATGAAATAATTCAAGTTTTCCCTGTAGTCACAGTTGTGCTGCAGCTGGTAGCAGGATGTACACTCAGGCATTAGATCCCTGGGTGGTCCCAGAACTACAGAGGTGACACAAGGGACTGAACCAAGACATGGTGACTGAGCTCTCTGACAGCCTCATGGCAAAACCTTTGCCTAATTACTGCAGGAAGTGTCCAAGTGGGAATTTTGAGCAGTCTTGGAGATTTAGTGTTAGCATTTAGGATGGAGAAATCTGATCAGGCTGAGGACTCCTCCGGACAGCTTCTCCTGTAGAATTACCATAACTGTACACAGATATTTGTAAATAACCAATAGAAACCATTCCTGTGCATGCAGAAAGGGTCATGTAAGGCAATCATTTATACATAGCCAAGAAAGAATTTTTAAGGACTTTACTGTAATCTGTAGTGTTGGCTCATGCCTGTAATGGACCTGATAGCAGTCCACAGCTGCTATCACAGCATGAGGGGATGTGGAAGGACAAGCACTGAGTTCTGCTCTCTGGTGACCAGCAATATGACCATAGGGAATCACATTAAACAGTGTCAGGTGTGGTTTAGTTCAGATATTAGAAAAATGTACTTCACTCAGAGTGTGTTTGGGCACTGGAACAGGTTTCCCAGGAAAGTGGTCACAGCATCAAGCTTGACAACGTTCAATAAATGCTTCTACAATGCTCTCAGGCACATGGTGTGATTCTTTGGAGTGCTCTCTGCAGAGCCAGGAGCTGTACTTCAATGATCCTTGTGAATACCTTCCAACTCAGGATATTTTATGGTTCTCATGTGACCACAGTCATCCATGGTCACATGAGTAGAGCAAAAGAGAGGCTCAAGGAATGTCACTATGTTAGCTGAAGATGCCTTTGCAAGACCGTCCCAGTACAGGTTCCCATCATTCAGGCAGGGACTGGCCTTCCTGTTTGACTTCTTGGGTGAGGGGTCACCCTATGCAAAGATCCCGGTAAATAAGTGTAGCAAATGCTTTGTCCATGGGTAACTGCATAACAGCTTAAACTCCTTGGCTATGTCCACTCTCGTCCTTGCAGCTCCAATGATTCATAGGAAGGACTGCTTTCCCTGGCATTCTATTTTGCACAGCCAAGCTCCACAAGACATCTCTGCAACATGGCAAACACTATCAGATATCTTTTTTGGATACACCCTTAGGAATTTCTACGCTTAATTCTTTTGTTTGTACACAAAGTGCACCCCCCAATCAACTCACTGACCCTAAACTAACAAAGGTAGCCAGACAAAGACATACATTGCTTGCAACTGAACTTTTAGCTCTAGTTCTGTGGTTTAGGAAAAGATGATTATTGCTTTTACTGACATTTGTCGAAGGTGTTTATCTACTTTCTGTTATCATACTGAATGGAAAAGTACAGGACTATTAAGCAAGTTTCATTCACTTCCATCACAACAATTCAGTGACAAGTCCAATACAGAATTTCTTGGCCAAGGTCAATTGACATTATGCTGGTTTACATCACTGTATTATTCCAATTGACAGAGGATAAGTTTAAAAATTAATGAGTAATCCTGAATTTCTTTGGCAGTTTTAGCCGGAACATATCAAAGGTGTTCATTGTAAACATTAGGATCACTATGGACTGTTACTCTGGTTAGATACAGATTAATTCTTTGACTCTATTGCATAGGACATGGTTGTCCAAAGTAGTATTTTAGCTAATCTTTTTTTCATTTTTAGCTGGTTTGCATGCGGAATTTGCTTGTAAAACAACAGAGTAAAAGGAATTCTTTTGTGAAGTTGTGTGTGTATGACAAGATTAGGTCTATTGCCTTCATCTTTGTAGCAATATTAGGGGCTACCTGTCCAAAAATCTATCCCAATCTGTCCCAATGCTCCCACTAGCCCTCAGAGTCTGACGAACATAAAGTCTTCCCAGAAAAGTCTTTTTGCCATTACACTTGTTAATTACAGCAGCAGTTTCACAATTAATAGCTGTATGTCTATTGTCCTGGCAGTTCTCATCAGTAGTACATGGTTCCGGCTTTTGTTACGCTGTCCAGCACAAAAATCACTAACTTTTAAATGCTAGTATGATTAAAAACAAACAAACAAAAAAATGAAACCCCAAACTAACTAACCAAACAAAACAGAAAAAACAATCCACAAGTTTTTCTAATGTTATGGCTTCAGCACAAGGATATGAAATCACTGTACAAAAACATGATAAAGTGGCACAGAAATCCCACACCAATGACTGAATTCCATCTGAAATGAGGTTTACAAAACCTTTATTTACCATCTAATGTAAAAATGAAAGGCTTGATTTTTCTCTTAGGAGTCTCTGTATAATTTAAAATCTATTTCATTCTGTTATTTTACATTTTAGAGAGTTGTCACACAAAAATAAAACTGTCAATTAATAAGATACTACATAACATTTTTTTCTCATATCTCTAGAGAGCATATGTGTCGTATATTCTTGAGCACTTTGCATCTGTTATAGAAGATGATGGATCTTATATATACACCCAGAAGATCCATTGCTATATCAGTGTAATGTTGAAAACAGTTTAAGTAAAAAGAACTGAGATCTGGTAGAAATGAAAGAACCAAAAAAGGACATTAAGCTCTGTCAAATGAAAAAGACAGGAACGATATCAGCACAACTGCCACTACCACCCACATACTAAGGGAGTGTACATGCTTTTGTAACAATACCACTAATCACTGGAACAGCCAGCTGACCAACAATCCAGTAATTAATAACAGACGATCACACAAAACAACTACAACTATCACAAACAAACAAAAACTCTAGGGTCCTTGATACATGTAGCTTTAAGAGAAACTTTAGAATAACTACTAACATGCTACAATTTTTTTACCATTGAAATTTTAACCTTTAAAACATACCAAGTACTAAGCCAAAATAAAATCTAAGAAAAGAGTCATCTAATTTTTCTTATTACATTTCTGTAGGAAGCAATTTTTCCACCTTGAAAAATTAGTCAAATCTTTAATTAAAATTTTATGCATTTTGCAATCTGATAAAATTGGGATCTTCCACAGTGTTAAATGAAAACATTAATATCTGCCTAAATAGCAGGTTATAAAGGAATTCACACTGGATTTAAACTAACAGCAAATTCAAAACATGAACTCTCTATAATTTCTCATATTTTCCCAAAGGTGCTAACTTCACTGGACCATGCTCTATTCTGTTGTCTTTATATTACTGTCATGTCTGGTTTGGACCAGAAATTTCATCCTGAAAACAAATACCTTTTCTACCAAAATCATGTCTACATTCTGGTCTGTTCCCACACACAGAGGGGAAAGAAAGGAAAAGAGTTTTCACTTTATCGATTTCACATTGCCAAACAATTTCCTCAGAAAAATCTGACTAGTTCCTAGAATTAGTTCACAGCAGGTGATAAAATAGCGTCATCGCCATTAACTCAGGGTCTTCCTCTGGGCTTAGCAAGCAGCCTGGCAGAAGCATACTCTTTTATAACTAAGCTATAAATCATCAAGGCAAGCAGCATTGTAATTGTTTACAGCTGATTGTAGAAATTAGCTGTTACTCCGAAGAAAAAGCTATTTTGTATTACTGCACATAAGACCCTCTGCGACTTTACAACATTTTCTTATTGGCCTAACTGTTTATGTTAGCTAACTGACAGGGGTATCAAACTGGTGTGCTCAAACAAGGAATGGCCTGATGTTAAAAATAACACTATGTATGGGGAAAACAGTACCTCTGATGATAATGTCAGCCACCTAAACAGTAACATACAGTAGGTAAAGAAGCTGATGTACGCTGTATCTTCACCTCATTACTTGTGTATAAACAGAAATCATATGATTATTTAATACAGTTAGATTTTACTATGGATATAGAGGAAGAAGGGAGGGAAACCACCCAAAATGAGGTTGTAGTCAGGGGGGCGGGGGAGGAGAGGGCAGAGGGGGCAATCTCTTCTCTCAGGCTACCAGTGACAGAAAGAGAAGACACAGTCTCAAGCTGCACCAGAGGAGGTTTAGGTTGGATGCTAGGAAAAATTTTCCACTGGAAGAGTGATTCCCCATTGGAATGGGCTGCCCAGGGAGGTGGTAGAGTCACCATCCCTGGAAGTTCACAGGTTCACAGGATATTCTGAGTTGGAAGGGACCTACAAGGATCATCTACTCCAATTCCCAAGTGAGCGTCCACCCAGGGATCGAATCCGCAACTCTGGAACCTTGGGCACCATGCTCCATCCATCTGAACCTCCCATTGTCTAGGCCGTCACTGAGTTCCTCATCCAGTCTTTTCTTAAACATCTCCAAGGGTGGCAACTCCACCACCTCCCTGGCCAGACCATTCTAATGAGAGATCATTCTCTCTNACACTGATCCCTGTGGGACTCCACTAGTGACTGGCCGCCAGCTGGATGTGGCACCATTTATCAACACTCTCTGAGCTCGTCCATCCAACCAATTCCTAACCCAATGCAGAATGCTCTTATCCAACCCATGCTCTGAGAGTTTCTCCCGAAGCTTATCATGGGAAACTGTGTCAAAGTCTTTTCTGAGATCCAAGTACAGAACATCCATGGCCTTTCTCCTAAATCCATGATGACTAGGTCTAATGTTGTGGTTATTTTTCAGGTGCTGCGTAATAGCACCTAGGGTAATCTGTTCCACGACTTTGCCTGGGACTGAAGTCAGAGGCACTTAGTGTCATGGCTTAGAGGATGTGGTGGTGTTAGGTAATAGATTGGTAATAGGTAAGATAATTGGTAACAGGTCTTTTCCAACCTTGTTGATTCTGTGATTCTGTGAAAGGAGGGCCTCTTAGAGCTCCAGGACACAATGTCTTCTTGTCAGTGATGGTCAATTCCAGTCCAGAGGGTTAGTGTTTCCATTCTGGCAACTGTAAGGGAGGATGACAGCACAGTAATGAACCTGAAGCACTGCAATTCAAAGTATCACTTCAGGCCCTGGTGGCCAGATGTCCCTACTTAGTCCTCATCTTCTCTTTCTCCAGTCCCAGGGTATGCATCTCCTTTTTAAAGATTCTTTCCACACCTTAATGCTCCATCACTGCTTATTGCAAGTGAAGGTTCAGAAGTGTTGGCCTGGGAAGTGCTCTCAGTCAGACAGGCCTGAGTGTGTATCCTTGAAGCTCGTTTGTCATCTATCACACTCCTTTGCTGCATGGGAAGTATGTACAAAATAAACAGCTCTCAGGAGCTGAACTATTAAACTTTAAGGAGCTCATCAGACACTCCATGAACTTTTACCTTCTTTTCAAATACAGGTCAAGATCCTGTGCCAAAATTTCCATTTTCTTGCAATGCAGTGCCATTTAAATAAAAGAGGGAGCACAGAGGGATATCTACACCAGGAGTGCAGGTTGCTGAAGAAAAGATCAACTCCTTGAAGACTCAAGCATTCTTAGTCTCTAGCATGAGGCATTGCTAGTACAGAGAAAAATTAAATTCATAAGTCTCAGAAGTTCTAGATGAATTGTTAAATAAAAACTGTGAAAGCCAATCTCTCTTGCTCATTGTGTCCATTCATGGTGGATCATGCTCTCATCCTTCTCTCTGCTCCATCATTCTACAGTGTTCTTTTAGCTTGAATAAGAGTCACACAATCCTCTTGTCCCTAAGGAAATTTCGTCCACATAATCCATTTTGCTCAGAAGGTTGACCATTGTCCTGAAGGATTTCCACTGCTGTCCCTTCTCCTGAAGGGTTTTCACTTCTCTAGCCATGTTAAGACAATCAGGTAAAAGAAACCCCCACTGCTGCAGATGGCACCATCTTTATCAGAGCATCCAGAACACTGTACCTGCACAGTAGGCTACAAAAGAGCACATGAAACAGCCATAGCAAACGTTTCATCTGAAGGCACCTTCATGTCATTTTAAAACAGCCAGATACTTCAGTGGTAACTGAATGACTACTTTCCTCAGTTCAGTGCAGAACCTGAGATAATTTTATATTTAAAACAAAGATGAAGCTCAGATATGTTCCCCACTTACAGTAATTTAGAAGACATTGCAAATTACACCAGTGAAAACGACTTAGATTTGTATGTCCAAGCTGGTCATACACAAAATAATTTGGTAAAAGTTTACATTTAGGGAAGGAGAGTTAACTAAGTCAACTTGATAGTAGTTTGTACTACATATACAGGAATTACTACTTTTCAGTGGTCCTGTAGTAACTTGTTTAAATCATGGAAACTTGATTATGTGTCGGTCTCTACACAGCTTAAGAAGTATACAAAGGCTTACAATCCATACTGCTATAAAAGGGAGGAAAAAACTACAGAAGTCACTAATACAAACATTCAGGAATCGTACTGAAATTCTCCCATTGTTCTTCAAGCAGAAGCTTTGCAAGGACTACATGAGGATGAAATTAGGAATTTGGAAATCATTCAATGAGTTTCTCGGGGAAAAAAAAATGAGATGACGAGAGGGATGGATCAGATCCAGTGTTATTAGACAGTAAAATAGGATCTGCAAACATATAGCTCCATAAAATAAACATTTAGTGTCTGCAGATATATGTAGCCAAATTAGACTCATTGGCTGGAGGAAGTTTAATACAGATAAATTATTCTTTTAGAGGACACGTTTTAGTAAACATATATTTACAATGAGTTCAAAATTCAGTTACACAAGGAAAAAAACCCATATAAGTAGATCGATAAAAAACCCACTACTATTCACTCAGGCAGGCTTTGCAGAGCTGACAAGATGTCTGTTTTGGAGTCTATCTGAATGTTGCCAGTGTAAGCAGTGTGCTGTGTCCTAGAACGGATCCTATTGTTCCTCAGTTCCTACTGCTTTTCACATGTTCCCCTGACTGCTCCTTCTGGCAAGCTCCAACACACTTTTTGCACTCTGTCTTGTATGCAGCACCGTGAGCATCATCATTCCAGGCACCCCTTCACTCTGCCTCCTCACCCAGCTAGTGCGGCAGGGGGCAGTAACCTCAGTTCACCAGGAAGAAACCCACAGAATCACAGAATCACAGAATATTATGAGTTGGAAGGGACCCACAAGGATCATCTAGTCCAACTCACCATCTAACACCCGTACAGAGACCGAGAGCACATCCCAGAGCGTAACACCAANGAGCTAGTGGGGCAATGGGCAGTAACCTCAGTTCACCTGGAGGAAACTCTGTAGGTAGGTGGCTTAGATGGAGGCAGCACTTTATTAATTGAATAATATTGCTTCTGATAAATAGGTTAGTAGACAATTCAGAGTTGTTCGGGGTATTTATGTGTGACATTGCAGTGAGCCCTGTCACTCAGGTGCCACAATCCACCTCAGGATGCAATCCTCATCTCTAACAAGCTCTTTGTCTGAATGAGGATGGATGAGGGTAGTAATGTCCAGAGAAGCTGACATGGAGCTACGAAAACGTGACCACCTTTTAAGCTAATTCCTTTCTTCAGCTCTGAAGAGAAAGTGAAAACATCTGCTTGTGTCAGGTTGGAAACTGCTTACAGCCAAGTTAACAAATAGAATGGACATATTTTAACAGCAAAGGTAACTAACATCTGGTACAACAAAGCAAGGTTACTGGTGAATCCTCCGATGCATAACATACAAATTTAGGTTTCTGGTAAGGTCAGGCAAGAATTCAAAGGATTCATTCAAAACAGGCTGGACCTTACTGTCCTCACTCGTCCTTGTGGGCCCTTCTGGCCTTCAAATCCAAGAAGTTCCTTAGCATATTAATAGCAGAAGCTTCAAGATTGTGCCTTGAGTGTGGTGTCAGAAGATCGGGAACACAGTTTAGAAAAGGATACTGTGAAGTTTTCCAGGCACTCCCTGTAGAAAGGCTGGTGGGTTTGGGCAGGCTGCTGACAGGAGGAGTGGCATGCCAAAATATTTCTTTGACCCCCAAAACTCCACTCAAAAGCTCAAGCCTTTAATCCAGTCCTCCTGGCTGCTCACATCACTCTGGCACTTGTGATAAAGTTTTTGTTTTTCCAGGGATGTTACAAAGTACCTTCTCCCCTCTTTTCCTAATTTACTTTTTTTTTTTTTTTTTTTTTTTTTTTGAAGTTCCACTTCGAGATTTTTATTTTCTTCAGGACAATCAACTGCTCCATTTGGCTGCACCATTTGACTAGACTTCAAAATAAGATATACTCAGCTGAAAATGACTTCCAGGCTCTCCAAGAATCAAGAGGCTCCAGTGCATTCAGAGGACTCTGGCTGGGACTGAGTCAGCAGAGGCACCCGCATGTCTTCCTGGGGGGAGTGCAGCTGCAAAACAGAACACAAAAACAAAAACACTAACAATAAGAGCTTCCATGTCAGCCAGCTGCATAATAGGAACATTTCCACAACACACAGGACACTCTGCTCTTGTTCACGGTATCCAAGAAATGTGATATTCAACAGGGCTCCATAATTACTGTGTAATATCAAGCAGTAAAACTTCCTGGTGTCGTTTAAAAGAGAAAGTAGTAGGTCTTTGCTATTAGAATCAAAAAGATTAAAAGTGTGGGAAAACTATATCCTATTCTCTAACACACAAAGATCGTGAAAGCCAACCTCTGGAAGTTACAAGCATCTCCTTCTTTAGTTGTTTAACTCAGATATGAGTCTTTAAGGAACTTCTCAGTCCCTGAGAGGAATCATGTAACAAAGAACCGCGCAAGTGAACAGCATTTGGGCTTGATGCCTTGAGTATAGAAAGCCTATGTGAAACTTCCCTTTTTATACTCCTGAGTCCTGCCACTCTTAGCAGTAGGAGTATTGTACCCAGATCTGCCACAGGACAGCTTAAAACTAAAAGTTTTAAGGTTTTTTAAGTAAAAATACTTTAAACTAAAAATACTTAAAATTAGAAATGTATATTCCTAGAATTGTGTATTCCTAAAAAAAAAGCAAATTCTGAAAGTATCAATTCTTTTACTGTGTCATTAGGAAAACTAATATTTATTGACTGCCATATGACTATCTGCTATTCTGCATGTTGTGAGCAGTAGAATTAAAAATATTTAAAAATCAATGTATGTAGATTAAATTCCTCTGTGATGTATTTCAATGAGAATATTGAAATGTTTACTGTTTGTACTACATATATTCTTTATGTTGTTAGCAGAATAACAGCACATATCCTGGCTCCTGTGAGCTATATGTGTCCCTAAAATCCTTTGATAACTCTGTGTATTCTTTGGTCACACTGACAGAACTGTGCAACATATTACTTGGTCGTAGAAATTAAGCAAGTTAGCCTACTGCATAAGTCTGAAGTGCATGAGAAAAAACCAAAACTGTAGCACAAATGTTTGTTCAGCTCCCATGGTTATTAAAAACACTGACCTAAAAATGAGGCGTTTGCACTTGAAACGGCAGCCAAACCCCAGCACAGAACAGAGCTTACGTAGCGGTCGGACTGCACACTGCTTTCTGCGAGGTCGTACTGCAGGTTGGGGGAGCCAACATCTGTGATGCAAGATAGATCCCTTGGAACGCAAATGGCTTTGACATATTTTAGGGAGAGAGAGACATCTCCTGGACGAACTGCAAACTTGCTACTAATTCCTCTGTATGCTTAATAGCACATGAAAAAGGTTACAATAATCTGCAATATAATTACATGCTAGATGAGAGAAGTTCTCCTGATTTCATGTTTTATCATTTAAAATTAATGTTAATATACTGTGTATTTTATATCAAGGGGAAAGTAACAGTGTGTCTTCAAAGAAAAGGAAAATGAGTTTTGGGATCACATATGGATCCTGGGAAGGAAACAGTAGGTCCATGCCCTGCCTGAATTATCTTGTCTCCTGGCCAGCATTATTGCAGATCATGAGGGTAATATTAATGTTGAGTGTGAAGACAGTCAAGGATAAACAGTGAGAAGTAATACAGCTGCACATGGCAATTACTGCACCATCTCCAGAGATTTATATTGGAAAAAAACCACAAAAACCAGGCAAATAGATAATGAATGCAAAGTCATTGCTGAGCAGTTGTGAATCTCAAGGATTCACACCCAGATACCTCCCACTGGGGTTTACACAGAATTAAATTGCTGCACTTCAAGAACCATCAAAATTCAAGTTATCATTGTAGGCAAGGGAGACAAAGAGGCAAGTCAGCCTACCTATGTACGAACTTTTCTCCCCAAGGTACACCAGTGTGTTCTGTCATCCTCCATCGACACCACCTCGCCTTCACTAGGGCTGTAGCCTAGGAATCTTCTCTCTCCATTAAGATACTTGGTTAAGTATCTAAAAGAAAGTTTGAAAAATCTCAGCTTTTACTGCCAGTCCAGGAACAAAAGCACAAAACTGCAGTGGCAGGAATAACTGCAAACAGAAAGTTATGGCATCTTTCTTTGGGGTTTAGGTTGATTATAGTATTTATTTGTATTCCCTAAAGCCAATGATTAGATAAAAACACAGTAAGACTAATGCAGTGGTATTTATACCACTCATCAGACCTGAGTGAATCTGGATTACAGATAAAACTGTTTGCAATGAGTTCAGAATATTATTCTGGGAATAATTTATAAAGTAACAGCTTGTTTTTCCAAGTGTTTTCAGATTCATGTGCACTCCCAGATTGCCTTGAAGTACTCTGTCCCTCATCAAAGTTCCAATCAATCTTCATAGACTTGATTTGTTACAATTTTTTTCAATGAGTTTCCAAGATACATTATCTGCTCAATGAATTGGATCTCAGTTTCCTACTTGTGGCTCAAATCTCTCCAGTTTAATCACACACTATGCTTTGATCTCGGCACTCACTGGCACTCTCAAAAAATAATTTAAAAGCCACAAATGGATTAGTTGCAGAAAACAACTTTCTAGTACCTCCTAACACACTTTGATGTGGCATTATGAAGGTAGTTTGTGAACAGACTGATCTCCAGGTAGTGTGTTGCAGCCTCTGAAAATTTTATCTGAGTATCGACAGTGAAGCTCCTGCTCAGCCTGTATAAGAATCCTTGAAAATTCTGCTCCTGCATTCTTCTAAGGTGGTGCATCCAAGAGAGGGAATTTGGACAAATCATTTTGCCTGGCTGTGACCCAGACTCCTGAAAAAAAAACATTTCTTCCAGCCCTATATACAAAACCAGGTCTCTGCACAGTCAGGCTATGCTGGGAACACAGATGAGACACACAATCCTTTTAAGAAGCTCTTGTTCCCCCTAATTCTGTTACCTTTCTGATATTAGGAAACAGGTACTTGTGATTTAGCTTAATATCACAGAATGGCCGAGATTTGAAGGGACTTCTTGGAATTCATCAAGTCCAACTCCTTGGTGAGGCAGAGCCATCTAAACTACGTTGCACAGGACCATGTCCAGATGTCTTTTAAGACTCTCTAAGGATGGAAAATCCACAAGTTCAGTTTACTGGTTTTGAAATGAGAGGTTTGGTTAACAAGGTCTGTTTCCATGTTTATGACCTCAGGAACATCTGCACCAGCACAGTTGAGAGGGCAGCTAATTGCAACAGGGAGAGAAAAAGTGTAAAGAATTTTGTGGCCAGTAGGCAGGAACGTTTCAGGGTAGCTTTGTCTCCAGGGTGTTATTTAACTACACTTTAAGTCTGAATGGGAGCCAAGGTCCTAAAAACAACAAATATGCCTTCTGTTCAGGTACAGAGGTGGACATATGCAGAGACGAATGTATATATAGGAGTCTACAGCATGCAATCAGATTGTTGGTACTGCAGAATATGGCCCTATTTCTAGAGATAAGACAGACGGGTGTATCTTTGGAAGAGAGGGAACAAACCTCAGGAAAGACTATCCTTTGGGTGCCATGATTGGAATGAATGAGCACCAAGAAATATCTCCTCAATATGCCTTAACTCTTCTTCGTCCCTCAGTTTCACTTAGAGTCCTCATGAAAGAAGCCTTGGAAAGGAAAAAGAAAGAGGACAGGAGCAGGAGTGGAGTATCTCAGTAACCACTTCTAGCCATTTCCCCATTTGTTGCTTATTACACCTAAAAGATTAGCTTCCCTTGCATCCTCTGTCAGGTAAAACATGAAGTAGGGACTCTTCCTATGACTCACAGTAAATTCTTTTAACACCTCAACCCCATACAATATTTGCAGCTTTCCAGTATCCCCTTTCAATTTCATTAACATATTTTTCATATCAAGAGTAAGGTAGATGTATCTTTGATGCACAAGAATATCTAGTAGGTTTACATACGCTCTACTGTGAGGTTGACTGCAGGCTTGCAAAATACATTTGGTCTTCACTGATGTTGGTTTNCGCAGGTAGTTGTAAACAGCAATGAGGTCCCCTCTGAGCCTCCTCTTTTCCAGACTGAACAGTCCCAGTTCCTGTAGTCGCTCCTCATAGGGCCTTATTGCTTTATGTGCCATGGTTTAGTCAAACAGATGGTGAGGGACATTTCTTTGTGGGCACAAGCAATATATTTATCCTACAGGTCAGAGAGGGCACAACTTACTACCAGAGCTTCTTGCCTTTCATTTTATCACATCTCCAACCTTTCCCAAAAGCAAGATTAACTTTTCTGCAGTGTTCCTTTTTCTCCTATTCCCAGTAGTTCTTGCACAAATCTTCATGGACCACTCTTGCTGCTGTTTCCATCAATCAAAAAAGGAAAAGAAAGGTACCAGATTCTGCTCTACCTCCTGCTTCCTAGTGTTTCAGTCCTTTTAGATCCGTTCAGGAGCAACAGTCCTACGAGCAGTTTTGCTGTCTGCAGTAATTGTTGGTTCGGGATTTTTTTTGCTAGAAGAATAGAAGTGTGAAGGATAGAAGTGACACTAGTGTTTGGCTTTCTTGCATAGCCATTTATCATTTACA
This sequence comes from Pitta sordida, assembly GCA_013390025.1. Lineage (NCBI taxonomy): Eukaryota > Metazoa > Chordata > Aves > Passeriformes > Pittidae > Pitta > Pitta sordida. Next base: position 95,579 of record WEKX01023355.1, read on the forward strand.
CTTTATGACCTTTTGATTAATGTTTTATTCTACTTGGCTCATAAGAAGTTGCAGCAGTTGCCAGATTTTGTGTCTTTATGAGCCATTAAATGTCATGCTGGCTTTCCACTTCTCTGCCTGATAATGATGGATTAAGTTAGAAAAGCCTCATAGTGAATAAATGCATTGGCCATATTAGCTTGTAATTCTTAAAGGACCTGTAAATGGAACAATCTTGATTTTCAAGACTTTATAGGTGATAGGATATTTTTAAACATTATATAGTCTATGAGAGCAATGTTTAAGTTTGACAAAGCCATTATAGTGGACTACAACATTTTCTAGAACTCCTGTTTCTGAATAGTCAAATCATTTTCTTCTTTCTGTGAACATACGATAAAAACTCATGTTCTGAAGAAACTGCCAGTGATTCCAGTCAGCCCTTAATAGCAGAGGAACTGTTGCTTTCAGTGGTCAAGAAGGATATTTGGTATTGTGCAGGATGGAGAGCAGCAAACAGATCTCTTTCCCCAAAGTGCTGTCCAACCTCACGCAGATGTGATGGAAGTTCGGTCATCTGGAAGCCACAATCCTGACCACCTATGTACAGTAATGGTATCATAACATTTTTCTGCAAGAAGATATATTAATCTCAGCGTGTAACTGTGACTCCATTTGTTCATTCAGGTTTGTACACTGGACTGACTAGTTTTCTATATGGTACAGCACAACTGGACACACTGGGTACTGCACTAACTAGACAGGTTAGGCATTATCATTGCATGGGTATTCTAAACAAATTGCCATGCAAGACTTTTTCCAAGTGTCTTCTTGGAGAGTAGGTAGACTGTTAATTGTCTTTAAATTCAGAGTTTTTATTTCCCACTAGCTTTCTCATGAACATTCATTCTACATACACCCAGAGCCAGCAACCTTAGCAGCAAGAACAGCAACAGCTATTAGACCCATATGTCTCCTTGGCAGGAGTGGCTGGGCCCAGCCTCACATCCTTGTTAAATTCAAGAGCAAAGCCAACTTCATTCTCCCCATATCAAGTTTTGACTTGTGTAATTGAAACCGTTCTAAAGACTATAGAGCTGCAATGAGAAGTAGCACGAAAAGGTTTACCAGTCACACTGAATACATTTTACTGAAGTGGTCTGTCCAGGAATTTTGTAATGCTGTTCACGTTAACCAAGCTGATTCTTGGGAATAGGTTGTTCCCAAGTCTTGGACATTTGGCTCATTAATTTCATTTTCTTGAAGAAAATGTTGTGTTGCATATCACAGAAAGAGAAAAGAGCTTTCAAATTTACTTTTGAGCCCGTTACTTAACTGAGGAAATACTTTGTGGGAAAGTATTTCTTGAGAGCTAGGACTTTCCCTCTAGGACCAGCAAAATCCCACCAGAGCTGATGTCACTCTGAATTGGTAAAAGGTGTGTTCAATCATGCAGCTACAGACTCATCACTGAAGCTTTCCTATCTCTGGGTAAGTCTCTGCACCAGCTTCTTTAATCCTGCCTCATTACAGTGAAATCTGCTTTTCAGGCTGCACTTCAATTGTAAAGGTTCTTCTTTGCATGATGTTATATACAAAGGGTAAAGAAATAGACACCATGAAGGAATACTGCCCAAAACCTGTCTGGACAAGCATGATCCAAGAATTTGACTGTTTTTCTGGTAGATGTTAATCAGAGAAATTGAAATAACAGTTTTTTACTTAAAAAATATTCTCAGTGGACAGTGAAGAACAGTGTCCCTATCTGGGTGTCATTCAGTGGGTCTCCATAGTGCACCTCCAATGTCAGTGTCAACTGGCTATTTCACACCTGTAGAATGGTGCTCATACAACAGCCCAGATGTGGGATCCTATTTCTCCAGCTACTATGACACAGGCAACCTTGAATTTCAGGCCCAATGTATCAGTAACTTATTTCTGAAGTTGAAAAGTCTTAGTTATTTCTTAACAGCATCTTGGAACAGGAGTTTCTGGATATCTTTGGCAAAACATACGTAAAATTATGTGATGAAATATAGAAGAACAAATGTGATAGAGAGAAAAATTCTTAAATTTGATGCACAGAAAAAATGCCAGAATATACTTAATATATCACCGGGAGTAGGAAATAAGAATATATAATAAGAATATATATTTCTTTATCTGTTTAACATGTTTTCATATATATTTATGTTTCTATGTTATACATGAAAGGATCCATGACACCCAAGTCACGGAAGAACTAAGACTACAGTAGTTACCAAAGCGCACACTAAGAATCATATTGCAGAGTCGTATTTGTTTCTATACTGTTCTCCTCAGCGCTTCAGACTTTTGACTAGTGTCTAGTTCAGTTGAATGCTATATCCATACTTAGCCAAAGCAAATATATCAGGCTGGGCCCAAGTTGCCTGTACAGAACCATCTGGAAGTCTCCTGGAGCTGTTCCCTTGCGGTCCTTTTCTGGTCTGGCTGTGTGATATAAACTATCACTTGGCCGATCACCCGCACTTCATGACATGGCATCTGAGTACATTCCACCTGCAGACCACACCTGACCTTGTATAAAGCAGAAAATTGAGCCAAAGACTGGATAAACTGTCCGTTAGTAATCATATCTAAACTGCGTATATGACAAAATGCAAGTACATCTTCTCTATTGATAGCTGCCAGAGACAGAGATGGAGGTATTTTAGAGGGTTTCGGTTTCAAAAATGTTTGTACTTGATAATAACAATCTTCTTGCTTACTTTCCTATGTTTGCTTCTATCGATACAAAAATCAAAAAATAACTTTGAACTCTCAGTAGTCTTTTTCAAGAATACTGAATATAAAGAAGTGCATACTAAAACTCAGAGGTAATGTAGCTCTGGCCCAGGTCCTAATCTTCTGAAGAATCAAATAGTTTTGAGATGAGAAATGTCACTTTCTAACTGAGCAAGAAACTGCAGGCTTGACTCTGTGACTATCCAGGTGTGTCAACATTTCCCCTCTGCCCGAGGCAGGACCTATCAATTCACAGTATCACAGCTGCCTGATTCACTTGCCTAGACAATAATTTGTGTCATATCTGATTTAGTCGACATTCACAGTCACATTTCTTCTTCACTGCTTTGGAGAGGCAACAGGATACCTTTGAATAGAATTTATACCTTGTAGTAATACGTCTTTGCAGTTATTTGGGCAATGTTAATACACAGTGTCAACAAAATTCTGCTGTGTACAGGACAGAAAAATATGTCTTGTTTTCTCAAAGTTTTAACTATATGAAATGAATTTTTCAAGGAAGTTTCTAAGGTATCTGCCACCATGGTCTGTCAGTATAATTTAGGAATTATGACATAAGAATGAACTAAACTAAAATGATCTCACAAACTGCCAGTGAATGCCTTCTCACAGGCAGTAACAACACTATCAGACATGACAGACATTTAGTATTATCCCCAGAGCAGTCTTGAACAAATTTAATAGAAACATTGCAAAATCTCTATTCTGTCATCTAGAGTTTCTCAACAAAAATGTAGATCTGAACATGCAATGTAGCGCAATAGGATGAATTTATATCTTATTATGAGTCAAATCTCAGAGTATTTTAGCAGTTTTCATAAAGGAGGCACTGGTATTAATGTCCACACAATTAAAGACTTGCTCCCACTATCCTTCATAGAAAGAATGCCTAAAGGATATTCAGATCTCTGACCACTACAGAAACATGTAGAACAATCTTATTTACCAAACAGAGCCACTTTTGGAGATGAATACAAATCTGCGAGCCCAGGAATGAGGACTCTGAGATAAAATTGATAGCAAGGTTTCTCAGAATACTTAATTTTGAATTTTTTTTGTCATAGAATGGTTTGAGTTGGAAGCAACCTTATGGATCACCTAACCCCAGACTCCCTACCGTGGGCCTGGACACCTTCCACTAGACAAGGTTGCTCACGGCCCCATCCAACTTAGCCTTGAACACTTCCAGGGATGGGGTATCCACAACCTCTTTAGGCAACCTGTTCCAGTGACTCACCACTGTCATAGTAAAAAATTTCTTCATAATATCTAATCTAAACCTACTCTCAGTTTAAAGCCATTTCCCTTTGTCTTAATACTACATAGCCTTGAAAAAAGTCCCACTCCATCTTTCTTGTAGGCCCCTTTAGGTACTGAAAGGTGCTCTAAACTCTCCCTGGAGCCTTCTCTCCTCCAGGCTGAACAGCCACACTTTTCTCAGCCTGTCCTCATAGCAGAGGTACTGTTTCCCTCTAATCAACTTCATGGCTCTCCTCTGGACTCATCCTAACATGTCTATGCTCCTCCTGTTCTGGGGAGCCTGGAACTGGATGTAGTACCCTCGTGGAGTCTCACAAGAGCAGAGTAGAGGGAGAGAATTTTGTCTCTTCCTCTGCTGGCCATGCTGCTTTTGATGCAGCCCAGAAAAAAATTTACTTCCTAGGCTGCAAGTGCACATTGCCGGGTCATGTTGTGCTTCGAATCCACCAACACCACCAACTCCTTCTCCTCAAGGCCACTTTAAATCTATTCTCCATCCAGCCTGCATTTGCACTTCAGGTTGCCCTAACCCAGGTGCAGGACCTTGCATTTGGCCTTGTTGAGCGTCATGAGATTAGTACAGGCCCATCTCTCATGCCTGTCCAGGTCCCTCTGGATGGCATCCCTTCCCTCCAAGGTATTGACCACACCACACACCGGGTGTGGTTGGCAAGCTTGTTGTGCACTCAGTCCCATGGTCCATGTTACCAACAAAGATGCTGAGCAGTGTCAGTCCCAATATCAAACCCTGAGAACAAAACTCATCACAATATCCACTTGGATATTTAGTAGTTTCCATCTTGCTTTTAATGCTAAGTGCACAAAACAGTCTGAGGAACAGGGACTAGAATAAAGCTCTCTTTGGCATGAACCTCACAATCCTGACAGCATTTCAGTACGACTTAAGCAAGATTGTAAATATATAAGATGCTCATTTGAATTTAGAAGATACCTGAATATTTAAAATTCTTAAGGTTGAACAAAAATAGAAAACAAGTCTTCCTCCTCTGGAATGTACACTACATACTAAGTCAGTGTATACTACATACTAGTCAGTGTACTCTCTCTATGTATATACTGGCATTCTAAAACAGTGAGTCATTAATCTATATCCAACCTCATGATTCAGACCTTCAAGTGCAAGAAATGCACTGGACCTACTAATGACAGTCTCATTTAAACACCTAATTCATAATCCAGGGAACAGATAGACAACCTGTCTCCTGTCTGTTAGTTAGGAAAGGTATCTGCCCACAAACTGAGTCTGCTGAGACTTCTTCAGACAATTAAATTTCCCAGCTGTGACAGCAACATAGGTGCTTAGTTGGCACTGGACAATTCTGCTATGAAAGTAGGACAGATACAAATGAGGGAGACGGTAGTTATGCCAACAAATTTAGCAGAAAAAAATGATGAAAGCATGTTTGGCCACTCCTACACAGATCTTAATGCTAAGGTTCCTTCAACCAGAAGTCATGCCTAGGCCTCTGGAACACATCTCCCAAATTTACTGTCGAGATATATGTGGCCTTTTCATCCTCCCCATGATTTTGCTCAACATTGAAATTTGGATACAGATGTGTTTTCACTATCTTGAACTATTTTCTATTTTCTTTACAACCTTTGTCTTCTTTTATTCTTTGAGTTCAGCCAAAATCCACCATAAACTACAGTGTTATCAGATGGGGGAAAGTTGTATGGTGTAAATGTGTTGATAGTTCTGGTGACTATCACGTTACAAATCAATTTGCTTCACTCATGGAGGTGAAAAATTACAGCATTAAGTCTAAAACCACTACTGTCAAACACATCCTTGAGAGGCGCATAAATTTTCTATGTACATTTACGATGCTCTTAATCACAAAGTCGTTTTCTTAAAAGGTAAATGCGTCTTGCATCTTACATGGCACTTTGGTTAGATGTTGATTATTTGTTGGAAACTCAACCTTCAACTTTTTGTGTCTTTTTTCATTTATAGCTGTAAACCTGGTCACAATCCAGGAGCAGCAGTGGGTTTGTGACAGAACTTCACTGCAGTCAATTCATTGTTTCCCATTCTCCTTCAGTCTCTGTGACATACTCCCATTGTTCCCAGTACACTGCCTACAAAGGCAAGGAACTCTATGCTTACGGGCCACCTTTTTATTTTGCTTTACTTTGTATTTCTGCACAGTGCCTAAATTTGCTCATCATCCCAGACTATGTCCTTCTCATTTTCCCACATTTTATCCAAGTTCCAGTGTCAGAAACAAACACATATGGTAGTGTTTTTTCTGTTTCTTTGAGCTTTAGCATGTTCTACACAGGAATTCTCATATTGTGCCTTAAAGAGTTTTGTGCCTGGCGTTTCCAGCTGGTTTCCCATTCAAATACCCAGTGACACACAGGACTGCTGGGGCTGCAGGATCAGGAAAGGGCAACACACATTTAGTCTGCTGCAGCTATAATGCTAATTTGGAGGGCTAAACAAACTATTTAAGATAGTTGCCAGTACACTTTGCACCTGGCACCTCATGGAGGTAATTATCTTTTCTAAAACTGTACCTTTGTTTCCCTACCATGTTTCTGTAAAGGAACATGAAACTTTCGAAATACCAACAATGAAAGTTTCTAGGTCTCTCTGTGATAAATGGGGGACAGAGGATTATTATGACAGACTTCCTATGAATTGTTGTACCAAAATCCTTTACACACTTTAGAAATTCTCTTTCCACCATGGACAATATGACAAACCAGCTGAAGTTTACTTCTCCCCGTTCTTATTTCTCTCCCAAATTTAAACTCTGTGATATGCATGAAGGCTATCTGAGAAACAGCAGTATTACAATATGTTGCCATGATCCCTTAGAAAAAAACAGAAATATATGTTATACTACAGTCCTTTATAATTTCCAGTATATTTCTCAGAGAAAATACACATCAGTATGTTCATTCATTTCCCTTGGTTCTTACATAATTTAACACAGTTAAATATACCACTGGTTTTTGCAGCATCAACTCCAGTAGGAGACATATAAACTTACCACCAGTGTTCTCCCACAACACCAGTGGTGAAACAACCCTAGTGAAATTTAGTTCCCTTTACAGCAATGTCTATAAAAGTTCTCTACAGGCAGGATTAGCAGTGTTAACTCAAGTTCCCCCCAACTTAAACCTGCCCTTTGTGCTTTGGCATACATTTGTAGTTTGGCTCGAGGTTTGCCAAAACAAGGGGTTGTACATATTCCAACCCTTTATGTGAGCCAGGTATGGCTAGACTGAAAATCACATGGGAAATTAGTGTCTATATTCTTATGAAATAATTGTGAAACTCTGGGCAAAGCATTTTCCCCCTTCCTGTCTTGTCAGTTTGTCTGGTGTTACCAAATGAAACAAAATTGCATAAAGAAGCTTGTATAACTATCCAAAAGAAAAAAAAAATTCTCGAAGTTCAGGGTGAATTTAAAACATCTGCAACAATGCAAACAGGCCAGGCACAAACTGAAAGGAAAGCCATAGAATGATTTATACTGTCACATTTTTGCTGCAGAGGATGAAGAAAGCATGTTCTAGCTGCTAGTGGTGTGAAAAAAACGAGGTCACAGATCTCTGCTCATACTCTGGTGAGCTCTAAGAAGGGACTTCCCTACAGTTCATGTCAAACAGGAGATCCTAGGCAGGTCACGGAGCCTGAAGTGAGAGTTTAGCAGCATGCCTGCACTCTCAGGAATCACAATAAAGGGACAGTCTTTTATAAAAGCTCTTTCACATCTGGGCAGTGAGTTAGCTGGACTCCAAATTTGTTATTCCTGTCGATAGCAGCTGTTCTCAAAGCAGCGGTGGGTAGCATGTGGGAGGTCATTCATGCCTCCCAGGTGGCCCTCAGAGCTGTTTCTGGCACAGCAATGAAACATCAGCTAATCTTCAAGCTGTGGCTCTTCCCACTAGTGGAAGGTCAGGTGAGGACTGTTTTGGGGGGAATTCAGAAAACTGTTGGCTAACTATGTTTGTTACAAGCTTCTAGGGTGTAAATTCCACTAGAGACACACTTTTCAAAAATGTCATAGCTTTACAAGAAGTAATAAAGTTACAGGAAAACAGAACCCAGATGCAATGATATGTCCAGAGGCATAGCACAACATGGGCTGCAGGCAATGAACACAGGCAAAGTACTTAGATCTGTATACCATTATACCAGTATAGCCAGTAGGATATGTGAATATAAATCAACAACTGCAGCCATTTGTCCTAAACAATAATTTTATTGAATTTGTCCAAGTGCAAAAGCTACAGTAGCTACAAGGACAGGAGGAGAGTGATATCGAGAAATAGTCTGGAAGATGACTACAAATGGGATGTGGAGTTTCTCTCTACTTTTATGAGCGTAGGTGTGTTATAGCAGGAAAAGTGAGAATGGAACCTTCATATAGGGAGATCCACTTACTAGACGGGGAATGATTTTTTTAATAGCAATATTGTAAGGCAAAAATTTAATTTTGTGGGAAATTACAGGAAATTACTAAAACTTTTCATTCTTTATGTATAATTATGTTTTAGTTCTAACTTCATGATTTGGGGGGGTTTGCTTTTGGGGCAATCTCTGGATTTAATGTTCTCACTCTGGCTGAAAAAAATTACACTGAAAAGTAAATAAATAAGTGGAGTCTTGTTTAACTACACACTGAAGTATCACAGGGAGATTGTTCCTGATGATGAATGGGTTTTGGCATGCTGAATAATTCCATTTAACCACTTATCAGTACAGCTTGCTGTTATTTTTCTCAGTATTGGTTTCAGATGCATATGAAAATTAATTGCCATGTAGAACAACAGCTTATGGTGCAGAAACTGAGACTATCTAACTTAATTCGTAAATTTCCATCCAGTTTTTATATCTATTTTTTAAAGAAAAAGCTCAGTGTTATGAAAACCCTCTAGGTCCTACAGAAAATGTGTTTAGAGAACTATAAAGAACTTTTAACCCACTTTTACCACAAGGGGAAAAAAAAAGTTTAAAAATTAACCTGTACTCATTATAACGAAAACAGGAAATTAAATATTGGCCACAAGACACGTTTTCAAGTTTTGGTAAAGAAAAGATTTTAACAATGTGTTTAACTGTGTAACATATTCAACATTTGTTAGCACGAAACTCCTGCTTTTCTGTACAGGGTTTTCAGCCCCTACTTTAGAAGTCTCCAAAATACAAGGGGTGTAAATGTTCTTTTGAAGTTTAAATTATGCTTTTTAAAAGCTTCAGAATTGCCAAGAGAGCCACTGTAATGAAAGCCCTCTTATATAATTTTCCAGGAAGATTTACAACATACATTAGACCCAGCACTCAGCCATAAAATCAAGAGAAATGTGCAGACCTGACACACTTCCTGTGTGAAACAGAAATTAAAATATATATCCCATGAATGTTGTCATAGTAACACGTGGGAAACATTAAAAGAAGTCAACATGATGAACAGGTATAATTTATATTTCTCTAAAATCTTACCCCACACATTGCTCATAAATCATACAGCATGAGTCTTTATTACAGAAATGTTCAACTTTCCATCCTCTAGTTATAGTTCTCCAAACCACAAATAAGTGCAAGAACTGGGTCTTACAATTTGCTCAATAATAGAGATATACAAATTTAAAAGTGAATTTTAAAAGTAGATATAATTTTTAGAGTTTCTAAATGGATGCTTTGTATTTTGACATCAATAGGATTTACTTGTATGTTTAAAATTAAGCACACACACAAGATTTGCAAGACTGAAACTTCAAACAATGTTTTAAGCACATCTGGGGCAATACATTCCCATGCAGGCTTTTGGACACCAACAAGTTCCCTACAGCCCATGTGGCACACTAGTGGAAATCACTGTGAGTGCTTCTTGACCCAGCATTATGGACCACTGCTACCTACGATTTTGAGTGACAACTTACAGTAAAACCTTCCAGGAAAGATTGATGATCCCAAGCATGTAATTCTGAAAGTGCCATAAAGCTGGGTGTTTATATGAGTATCTGCTCCTGCAAGAGACAAACAAAAAACCTACAGCACTTGGAACCTAGGTGAACTAATCTTTCCCAAATGGTTTAGCTAAATAACTGGTTTCTTTGGAAAACCTTGATCTAATTAGCTGTTTAAGACTTTCCTATATAAAAAATGAGTCAAAGTACCTCTAGACTTGCCTTATAGGGAGTTTCATATGGTCCTATAACTTTGTCATGGGGAGAGGCCCTTTGTTCTATGGTAAAACTTTTCTCCTTTTTACTGGAACAGACAATAGGTATCTCTTCTTATCTCCNATATTGAATTTTCTTCTTTCTCCCAGTAAAGTTCTAATTTCTCTCTCTATGTATATAATTCAAGTATTCATAAACTTAATTCCTGCTTCATCTTAATTGACCCAGGACAAACTTCATAAGCCATCAGTATACGGACAGGATCCACTTGGGAATATAATGGTCCCTCCTGAAAATTAAAGTCTCCTTCCTGTATTTTTGCCCCAAATAATTTAGTCCAATTAAATTTTAATGTATTTTATATCCATTACAATTACAATAAAGTAAATACTTACAATACTTACAATAAAGTAAATATCTACAGTAAATTTACATAAAAATTACTTCTTAAACTATCAAGTAAATAAAAGATTTTAAAATATCCAGCCATTATTTCACAGGTAGTAACAGTTCCCAAAAAAGCAGTTAAGCATTTGAAACATACACAGAAATATTTGCACTGCTTTGTGGAGTACACTTTACCTATAATTTGATCTGTAATGATAGTAATGACATTTTTTTCAGTTTTTAATTCACTATTGAGCTAAAAGGATTACAAAGGAAATAATACTGCCAGAGACACAGGAAAGTATAAAAGGTCTTCTTTAAACTTACTAAAGTCTGACTTTAGTAAGTGAAAATCCCAATTCAACTCAACCTGTTTGAGTTAAGGTATTTTATCAGAAACAGAAGGGAGAGGGTTGGTGGGAAAGGTGCTGGGCCAACCTCCATTGGAGCCAGTGACATAGCTATGGTTTATCAGACAGCATCACACAGAATCACACAGAATTAACTAGGTTGGAAAAGACCTTTGGGATGATCAAGTCCAACTTATCACCCAACACCACCTCATCAATTAACCATGGCACTAAGTTCACAGGTTATTCTGAGTTGGAAGGGACCCACAGGATCATCTAGTCCAACTCCCAAGCGAACTCCCACTCAGGAATCAGGCCCACAAGCGTGGAAACATGGGCAACACGCTTCATCCATCCAAGCCTTCCACCAGCTAGACCATGTCACTAAGCTCCTCATTGATTCTTCTCTTAAACACCTCCAGGGATGACGACTCCACCACCTCCCTGGGCAGACCATTCCAATGAGAGATCACTCTCTCTGTGAAAAACCTCTTCCCAACATCCAGTCTAAACGTCCTCTAGTGTAGCTCAAGGCCATGTCCTCTTGTTCTGGTGTCATCAGCCTGAGAGAAGAGATTCACACCCACCTGGCTGCCACATCCAGTCTTTTTTTTACACCTCCAGGGAGAGTGTCTCCCCTACCTCCCTAGGCAGCCCATTCTAATGGCCAATCATTCTTTCTGTGGAGAATTTTTTCCAAATGTCTAGCCTCAACTCCCCCAGTGCATCTTAAGACTGTGTCCTCTCATTCTGTCATTGGTTGCCTGGGAGAAGAGACCGATCCTCACCATCCTCGTTGGTCTTCTCTGGACACATTCAAGCACCTTTCATAAATTGAGGAAAGGAGGCACACCTGAATTTTCTTTCAAATGAGAGAGGAGAAGGCAATCCTATAAATTTGTCCAACAGCAACACAGGTTATGCTGCTGCTCACTTGTGGTGCCAGTTGCACTCAGCACATGTTGTATCTTGAATGAATAGACACTCCAAAAGTCATTCCAGCGTTATCATAGGGAATTTTAACAATGATCTCAGCAGGACCAGGAGGCCTCTTATGCAGAAATCCACAGGGGTCAGATCAAGACCTATTCAATCTAGTGTCCTTTCTACCATAGTGGACATCAGCAGATGTTAAGAAGTGTTTAAGAGCATAAGACTTTAGCAGCATAAGAAGAGCGTTATATATAAATATACTCCCTACATTTTAGAAGTCAACTTTCTGAGTTAAACCTTAATATTCTCTAAGAAGTTTGAGCTTAACACTGTAATATTTAATGTAGCCAAATACATTTAGATTACCTGAAAGGCCATTTCTCATACAATACAAAGATTTCAAGTAGAAGTCAAGTCCTGTGTTCTATTACAGAGCACCTGCAAAATGAAGATGACATTAGAACTAGTCAGCATGGATTTAGGAGAGGTAGGTCTTGCCTGACCAACCTGATCTCCTTTTATGATCTGGTGAATCGCCTGGTTGAGAAAAAAGGTGTGAATGTTATGTACTTGGATCTTAGCAAAGCCTTTGACACGGTTTCCCATGGTAAGCTTCAGGAGAAACTCTTAAGCATGGACTGGACAGAAGCATTTTATGTTGGGTTAGGAATTGGTTGGATGGACGAGCTCAGAGAGTGTTGGTGAATGGTGCCACATCCAGCTGGCAGCCAGTCACTAGTGGAGTCCCACAGGGGTCAGTGTTAGGCCTGGCACGGTTCAACATCTTTATTGACAATATGGACAAGGGAATTGAGTCCATCATCGGCAAGTTTGCAGATGATACCAAGCAGGTGGCAGATGTTGAACTGCCGGAGGGTAGGAGGGCCCTTCAGAGGGACCTTGACAGACTTCTCTTTAAGAGAAGACTCAATGAGGAGCTCAGTGACATGGTCTAGCTGGTGGGAGGTTTGGATGGATGGAGCATGTTGCCTGTGTTTCCACGCTTGATGGCCTGATCCCTGAGTGGACATTCGATTGGTAGTTGGAGTAGATGATCCTTGTGGGTCCCTTCCAACTCAGAAGAGCCTGTGAACCTGTGAACCTATGAATATTTTTTTTAAAATCCTGAGCAATATATCTCAGGCTTTTAAACATAATTTTGGTCTTTCAAAAAAAAGCCTATAAAGATAATCTGTGAAATAGTTTTGTCATTAAATTACTGCACTTCTCAGCAGAGAGACCTATACTTCTTCCTATTCATTATATTCTTTTCAAGTTTACAATACAAATTGCTTATACTGCCTGGGTATATTAAAAAAAAAATTGTAACTATAAGCCTTCCTTATGTTTTTCAGTAATGTCTATTAATATGACTAATTTAGTGGAGAGTTTTTCATAAAAGATTATTTTTTCTTTGGAAGCACACAGTTCTGCTGGATTTGGTATTTTTTTTTACTGAGTTCTTAATGGAAATGCCTCTGAAAATATGGCACTTCACAAAATGCAGGGTTTTCATGCACTGCTTGATTGCCACCAGGTGGGTGTGGACCTCTTCTTTCAGGCTGACAACACCAGAATGAGAGGACATGGCCTTAAGCTACGCCAGGGGAGGTTTAGACTGAATGTAGGGAAAAGGTTTTTCACAGAGAGAGTGATCGCTCATTGGAATGGTCTGCCCAGGGAGGTGGTGGAGTTGCCGTCCCTGGAGGTGTTTAAGAAAAGACTGGATGAGGAGCTTAGTGACATGATCTAGCTGGGGGGGGGTTGGGCTGGATGGTCCTGTGGGTCCCTTCTGAGTCGGAGTGGCTTGTGAGCCTGTGAGGGAACTAGGTTTATGTTCATCACTCTGGGGTGTGCGTTCGATCTCTGTACGGGCATTAGCTGGTGAGTTGGACTAGATGATCCTTGTGGGTCCCTTCCAACTCGTAGTATTCTGTGATTCTGTGATTCTGTGATCTGTGTTCTCTAAAATACCCATAATTTCCTGACAATCCATGTTGAAATAAAATTATTTCCTATTACTTTATTTTGAAAGTAATGAACCACAGCCCTTTTCTACCTATAAAATGAAAATCCTAGAAGACAACACCACATATACATGAAGGAAAGCATTAAGCCATATTGATTTATATAATCTAAAATGCTTTGCTCTATTTTGAAAGCTTGTGTCCATTTTCAACAGTTTTACACTACTCATTTGTTTTTCCATCAGAAAGAAACAGAATTTTGAAATGCTAATTTTCATTCAACTGGATATGTTAGAAAAAACAGTGAAATGTAAGGCATCTAATCACTGAGATCTTACCCGTTGTTGCAAAGAAACCACAGGGTCTGGAGAATGTCCAGCCTTAAAATTAATAGCTGAGCATGATCCACAGAGAAATAACTTTAACCACAATTTGGCTAAACCTTAAAGTGTGCATTTTTATCGGTTTTGGCATCTGGAACCGTGTTTCTAACAGAGTAGTTTGCCTTGAGATAAGCAGTGAAAGAAAGGTGGCTAGTCCTAATCTTAAACCTTTTGTGGTTTCTTTGCTTTCTTTTCTGATGTTTAAATAGCATTAATTATAGTGTAAGCAGAAAAGTCATCTGTCTCACAGTCTGACAGCATTTGGTTTTGTTCCCAAGATGTGAGTCCCTGTGCTAAAAAGAAATTACATTCAAACATTCAACTAGGACTTGTTCCAACACTGACAACAGCCTTGGGAACAACACAGTAATGGCTTTTGGCTCTCACTTCTCTCAACCACAGCTTATGTAAGCTCAAAAGACCTACGGAACACAAGGTAGCCAGTACCTTCAGCAGGCATTGAAATGTATCAGATGCAAATGAAGAAATAGTAGTATACACGTAATCTAGTGAAGCCTTGACCTTCTCTTCCTGATGGACAGCAAGGCTGACAAGAAGGTAACTGCAGGTGACTACCATGCTTTGTTCTCCATGTCATATTACGCCATGACAATGGAAATGTCAGGAAGACCTTTGTGACCACCATCTTACCCCTGGGAAATGGACTGCAAGCACTGGAACAGCACACAGGGAGGTGAGTAAACCTCTGGCAATACTGTCCACCACACCTGGCACTGGATGGATGAAAGTTTTCTTTCTCCACAGCTAACAGAGCCATGCAAAGCACAAGGCTGGGTGTTAATGGGACTCTTCCCTCAGGCATCTGTTTGGTGTTTCACTCTTAAGCAGAAGGGAGGATCCAAGATTCATAGATACTTAAGGTCAAAAGGAATGACAAACTTCAGAGGACCAACAAAGCTTACAAAGTGCTGTATTGTGTTGTGCTTATCTCCAGAAGCCAGAACAAGGATGTTTGTCACAGAAAAGTGCTACCCTACCTCTGTGGCTCCCTTCACCAACCATATCCTGCTCTTTCTCACAGCATGTTATTACCTACAGTCCTGGTTTGGCTCCACAACACTCCAGCTGTTGGAGTTTGAGACATACTCATTATTTCTCTTATCTTCTAGGCTTCTACAATCTGTTGTAGATTGTAGGTGCAGCAGAAGGTGGGACCTGGGAGACCTGCAGCATTAAAGTCTACATATGAACTAGCAACCAACGACTTGCCTTGTAGTGACTTGTATTGCCTGGTACTGTTACTCTGTAGTAGAAAATGGGCACTTCTATGGCATCATTTATTGATTCAGATGCCAATTTAGGATGGGATGAACGACACTTTCAAAAATCATTACTATTTACTACTGCTGCTAATTACAAATTGCTATTTAATACTGTATTTAATACATAAAGAAAATCAGACTGACTTCAGGCCTGTGCTTACATTCATTTATTCATGTACATGTCTGTTGGGCTTGAGAAATCTCATACAGATTTCCCAGCAGGTGCTGTGGGTAAATATTTGAAAATGCATCTGGAAAACAGGCCCTTTTGGATTTGCTTCTCATCACCAGGAAAGTAATGGAAGTGGCAGGCAGGGGATTAGAGTAACTAGTGAGGATTGGTGGGTCTTCTTGTAACAAACAAGAAATACAGAATAAAATCCTTCAAGAAAAGTAGGCAGAATAAATTCAGGGTTCTGGCAGTTAACATTCTGTGTGCATATATGTAAAGGAATGCAATCAGGCAAACTGGAAACCCCATTTAAAAATAAAAGCAAAGAAAACTAGACAAATTGGAATAAAGTATCCTGAAACGAAGAGCAGAAGAAGAAGAGCAGAAAAAGCGGAGGAAACAAAAGAAGCACTCAAGCTGAAAGAGAAGTCCTCAAGTTCTCAATAATCTGAAGGATAAAAAAAACCCCAAATGACAAAGCACAGTTTGAACAGCTAAGAACAAGAATTAAAACAAAGAAGAAGCACACAAAGGCATGAAAACCAGCACAGATGCAATTGGCAAGTAATTTAAGCAACATGTATCTAGTACATAGTCAGAGAAAGGCCATGGAAATGGGGGCACTACTCTCAGTAAAAAGGCAAAGCCAGAAGCTGAAGCTGTAGAGAAACACTTAGAACCCATATGGCTTGAACTGTACAGCTGGCAGTCGTCAGACAGCATATTTAACCATATTTAACCACTGCAACAGACCTAGTGACAGACTACGGAAAGAGCAAACCAGAGATAACTCAGATAATCAAAGATCCACATAAGTTATGAGTGGTCAGGGAGGAACACACATCTGCTTCATCTGTGCTCTGAACTGGCCCATCACACAGCACCTGCAGCCTCAGATACTCAGTGGGATGATCACCTTGGAGCTGTGAGTCCAAAGCCATGGAGACCTAACCTAAAAAACATACCAGACCTCCTACTTCTTCTTATCAAATGCCCAAAAAGGGTAAACACAGTTTACCCCCGCTGCATTGCGACCCCTCCATTACAACCCCACAGATTTGAGGGAAAACTTCTCGCAATTCAGTTTCAGAGATCTGCCAGGCTCCCCAACCGACGCATGCGCAGTGCCTCTGCTTTGCTGAGGGGTAGTGCTGGCTCTTCTTGTGGGACGGGGTCGGCCGCACGGGGAGGGCATGCGGTTTCTCTGGCTTATCTTGGCGTTTAGAGCCCTGTGGCACCGTGCCCAGTCCCTACAGTGGAAGGGCCACGCCGCAGTATGCTCCAGGCAGCTGCTGAGACCCAGCGCAAGAATGCCGAGCAGAGACTGGGAACACCCCTTCCCCGCCATGAAGGCAGGGCGAGCACGCATGTTGGCAGCAGCCAGGTGGCAGCTGCAGAAGTGGCTGGGACAGTGTCAAACCCGTGGTTGCACTGTGCTGACAGCTCTGGTGGGCTGGGATGATGTGGGGATGGGATGGCATGGGGACGGCCACCGGGGATGGGGAGATGGGGAGTGGGGGAGGAGCAGCGTGAGGTTTGCTCTGCCGGTGATCGCAGCCCGGTCCCAGCTGCAACTGTGGAGGGTGCAAGGACTGGAGAACAAGCCCTATGGGGAGCAGCTCCGGGAACTGGGGTTGTTCAGCCTAGAGAACAGGAAGCTCAGAGGCGACCTAACTGCTGTTTACAACTACCTGAAGGGAGGTTGCTGCCAGGTGGGTGTGGATCTCTTCTCTCAGGCTGATGACACCAGAACGAGAGGACACGGCCTTAAAGCTACACCAGGGGAGGTTTAGACTGAATGTTAGGAAGAGTTTTTCACAGGGAGAGTGATCTCTCATTGGAATGGTCTACCCAGGGAGGTGGTGGAGTCGCCATGCCTGGAGGTGTTTAAGAGAAGACTCGATGAGGAGCTCAGTGACATGGTCTAGTAGGTGGGGAGTCGGACTGGACGGTCCTGTGGGTAGTGCCATGGTTTAGACAATGGGTTGGTGTTGGTTTACAGGTTGGACTTGATGATCTCAAAGGTCTCTTCCAACCTTGCTAATACTGTTATACTGTGATAATGTGTGATAACTGTACATATTTTCCGGTTAGTTTTTACCTCGGTTCAAAAATTCAAGGTCGAGTAGAGCTTAAAATCCCACAGATAGCATAAATAGGTGATCGTTTCCTTGCTTTGTTCAACATTGTGAAACTGCCTGTGAGCTTCACTGCTTTTCTAGATAATCTTGCTTTAGAAAGTTCTGCTGTGCTGAAAGCCCTCCCCTCAGCCACCAAGAAACTTTCCTGGTGTAATGATGCAGAAACCAAATCACATGCCAGAGTTCATCTTTAGTACAAGCAGCAGGCAATTTATATTACCACTTTGGTTATTACTAACAGTGCAAAATTGCTGTGAATTAGGCAAATATACTCACAGACTTTTCCATTTCTTTCCGTTTCCTGCATTTATTTTGAATGTGGAATCTTCTGTGTTTACAGTTGAATCTTATGGATAATTATTTACTGCTAGCATTTAGTTTCATTATTTAGGCACAAGTTCTTGTAGCACTTATGCATAAATTTAACTTTATTGATTTTGAAGTTCAGCAGGACAATTCATTGTAATTGAAAGCAAACATATGAATAAACCTTCATAGGATCAGAGCCTTAATTTGTACAAGAAAGGTTAGATGTTAGAGTAATCTGTTGCTGGTTTAGTGAATGTTAAGTTCCTCCCAAAATACCAGACGGGAGGAAGAATACTCAAAGAACAAAGTAGATATGACATCACCTAACTGTTATTGTAGAAATAACAGCATGCATGTAGCATAATCCAACACATAGTAGATTTAGAAAATTTGATTTAATCTTTTTGCAGAACTAAAGCAAAATTACTGTAAACTGTAGCTAAATAGCCAACTCATCAGCTAGTGCCTCAAGTCCATTCTTAAAAAATGGTAGATTGTTTGAGATAAAAATTTCTTCTCTGAAAAGTGAGTTTCCATTTCCCAGTTAAAACCAGTTCATTTCAAACCAGGATGCTGATCTTGCCCTGATCAGGTCACACGTCTATTAATTGACCTATCAGCCTGATCGCCCTGAGGTAGCACCACTTTGTTGGAAAAAACCTCAAGGCATCAACTTCGGCCTCACAACGCTTGTGGGCCTGATCCCTGGGTAGGTGTTCACTTGGGAGTTGGACTAGATGATTCTGTGAGTCCCTTCCAACTCAGAATAACCTGTGAACCTTTGAACATGTGAATTGGGAGCAAAGGAAAATGCTCTTGTTTAGAAGTTACGGGGCCACCATACAACCTGCCTCAAGATGCTGTTTATGTATTCTGTCCCCATCATGTAGTCACTAGAAGCATCTACTTTCCTGAAGAACAAGCTGAGGCCACAAAAAGGCTGCCGAGTCCTTGATGCCTAAGAGAGTCACCCACCCTGCAAGTGTACCTCTCTGAACAATAGTATGCATCAGAAAATAATTTATTTAGTGCTAAATCCCAACTGGAATGAAAATATTTTTCTTTTACTTAAACCTTATCTTAGGATTTCAGAGGAGCCTAAGCAGGTTTCATCCTATTTGTGCTGAACCAATGGCAAAGTTGCTACTGAATTCATGAACGCGGGACTGGCCTGAGTAACCACTGTGTTGTGAATTATAAGGAATGTTGCTGTTATTGCCAGATATTTCTTTTCAAAAGCATTTCCTTTTCATATTTTAATTAATGAGTTGACCAACCTTTTTGGTGTACTTTACTTACAAATGTTACAAATGTTATAATAGAGAATTAACTACTGTTACCATACCTAAAAAATCCTGAGGAGCACAGCACGGACTTTCCAGCTGGTACCGATTTCATCTTCACACTGAGCATCAGCAGCTAGACTGAGCTATCTTAGAAAAGCTGTGGCTCGTTTGTGTGCTTCTAGATCCAAGCTGACTGCACATAGAAGAAAAACGTTTGCATGCTCCTGCATCCACAGTTAATCCATAACCTAGGTGACCTTCCAGGCATCACCACTGACATGGTTACTTTCAAAATCCATTACTTAGTTCCTTAATTATATACCCTCAAAGGTGAATATTGACTGATTTTTTTGCAGTACTATTCAGCTCAACTTTCCTTTTTTTTTTATTTTGCATAATTTGACAATATTCAATGATATTTTGGAAGTGAGAAATAAAAATTGTATTGCAATCATAAGGAAAACATCTATTGAATCCTTACAGGCACCCAAAGTTGTTTGCAGGTCTTTTAAATTTAAATAATAGGCATCAGTAAAAGTAGAGATTTAAATAATTAATATTTTTAAAACACTGTTTAAGACACAATAGTAGTCAAAATGAATTCCTGTGAGCAGTGCAAAAGGGGTTTAAAGCCTTTATTTAAAAGACATATTTTAAAATATATATTTATATCAGAAATTCTAATCTCTATTGTATTGATGTTTTTAATTTTTTTTCAGTTTGGAGAAACATTTATTCATTGCAATAAACAGAGGCTCATATGTATTTGTAAGACTGGACGAGGAGCTTAGTGACATGGTCTAGCTGGGGGGTGTAGGGCTGGATGGCCCTGGACCCCTTCCGGCTCGGAGTGGCCTGCTAGACTGTGAGGGATCTAGGTTGGTGTTACGCTCTGGGATGTGCTCTCGGCCTCTGTACGGGTGTTAGGTGGTGAGTTGGACTAGATGATCCTTGTGGGTCCCTTCCAACTCATAATATTCTGTGTGTGATTCTGTGTGTGTATGTGATTACATAGAAGGCAAAGCAAAGATGGCTGGAGTTGGAACTACAGTTCCGGCTTATAGCCTGAGGGGTACATCTGCCAAGTGAATTTCCACTCTCATTTTGTATTATTTCCATTGTGACAGCAGAAGCTTATCGTACTGCTGGCTGGGGTATTCCAGCTGGATTAAGAGAAATACTTCTTCACAGAGAGTTATAGGGAACCCAGGGACACCACTGCTGATGTTCACCTTTTCTGCAAAAAGCCAAGCTGAATCGCAGGCAAACTTCTCCATGTGAAAGCCAGATTTTGTCTAATTTTCTCATTCTTTAACTTTAGGTCAACTCAGTTGAAGATTTTGCTGTCCAGTAATGCCTCTCTCGTCCATGGCCATAGTACAGGTGGAGTGGGGCACAAAAGCACATCTGAGAGCACCTGATCCCCACAAAAAATGGTACAATAAGAAGCTTTCACTGAGTGCCTGTGTCCCAGTCAAGGGCTGCCTAAAATAGTAACCTCCCATTCTGAACATCATCTTCATTCCTTTTGGCTTGTTTTTAAATTTGAAAAAAAGTGAAGAGATATTCCTGTTCTTTGGGGAGGAGGTCTGCACACATACAGCTGCTGTGAATACATTACACCTGTAAGGGATTTGCTATCTCTGTTTAATTGAGCAATTCAACAAAGCCACTCTTTTGGGGACTCTCTGAAGTTAATGGGAGATTTATTAGTTACTTCAGCAGCAACTGGATCAGGCCCTTTGACTTCATAAGGCATGCCATCCATCTCCACATGAATGGGCTGACAGGACAGGAATTGAAATTTCACAGTCTGTGATATATTTAGACATTGTTTAGATTACATTAGCCAACAGAAAATACTGTGCTGACCAAGGTAATCATCCTTCAGATACTGATCTAACCCCTGTCTGCTCAAATTTGTTCTTCCAAATCACATTGCCTACAGCTACCTACAGCTACCTTAGAGTGATATTGCAGTGGCACTCCTGGGATCCCTGCTTTTTTCCAAGTGGAAATCAATAGTGAAACCCTGACTGACTTCAATAGTGCAGGATTGTGTGCTCTGGATACCATTTTCAGCACCACATTTCCCACTAAAATGGGTGCATGCTTTAAGCTGCAATGCTGAAATATACATACTTCAACTGAGTCCAATCATACACAGTGTTTAGCTTCAGGGCGTAAGAAGTGGAATACATTCACAAAAGTCATTCATACAATTCTATATAGCACTACCTAGACTAGCTCTGAACAAATTAGTGGGAATGATCAGGGAATATGCTAAATTTCAAAAACATTGTAACAAGGTTAACGTACATATCTGCAATAGAGCTAAAATGACCCCAAGAGACTACTAGGCTACACTGCTTCCAGCACTCCATTAGCTTGCTCCAAGACAGCTAAGGTACCTCTGGGTGGTGCTGCCTTGCCATATTTTGATTTCGACACATTTTCAGACCTTTGCTGAACTGGGTCTAAATATATACTAGTGAAACATCTCCATAACCTGAACCTCCATTGCAACCACAGATTTGGAATGCAACTGTAAACACTTGGGATGGCTGAAAAGGGCACGCAGAGAATGACTATCAGCAGTCTGGAAAACTGGGGACTTTTCCAGCAAGTCATAAAGTGGAATAAGACCAACAGGACTTATGTTATGTCATTGCCTGTTACGTAAAAGGCAGGCCTAGAACTAATTGCAGAAAGAAACAGCAAAATATTATGTCAGTTCTGTAAGTGCAATTCCTCCAGCAACAAAGAGATACAGAACACACGACCTGGAGCTAGTACAGGATCTCAGTGAACAGTTTAAAGGATGCTTCAAAAACTAAATTCTGTTTGATTTCCACAGTGTGCTTTGACTAAAATGCTATGTGAATTCAAAGCATCCTTAATCTTGAAGGGAGAGAATAGAATTATGGTGAATTGAGTCTCTTTTTCTAATACCTTACACACTGTACAAAATAAATGGAAGGCTCTACCAAGCTATAGAGATTTGGCATTTTGCAGTATTGTAAATTATTGCCCTGAGGTCAAAGCCTGATCCTTCTTCCTAAGATTTGCTGCTAATTCAAATAACATTTGTCTCCTGAGTCATGCTACTTCACTTAGAATCCAAGATTTCATGTTTGGCAAATCACATATGAAACTAAAATTGTTTGCATTTGTATTTTGTTGTGGTGGTGGATTGGTTAGGGTTTTGTTTTGTTGGGGGGGTGTCATTTGGGGATTTAAAAAAATTTTTTTTTGTGGTAATTTCATGAGCAAGACAAGAGATGTTGTCAGGTTTTGCAACAGGTTCTGTGACGTCTTGCTAGCTCCAGATCTTGTGACCTGTATTTCTTTGTTGCTGGAGGTTTTGAAGGGTTTACTCTATCTTTTGGCCTCTTCACATACAGAATCACAGAATTAACTAGATTAGAAAAGACCTTTGAGATCACGAGGTTCAGGTTCACGTCAGCAGAGCACACAGTACTGTTCAGTGCATTGGGTTCAATATACGTACTTCAACAGCTCGTCTATAGGTTTTATTCCAAAAGGAGGAATATTACCCATAAAACTCTCAGCATACTCCTGCACAGCATTACTTTGGACGATAAAACCTTGTGTTCACGGTTTCTGCCTTCATGAATTCCATTGCAAGGGAAAGACATCCTGACAAAACATAGGATTTTCTAAAAGCCTTGTGCATCCTTATAAAATTTTCTTATAATAAATAACCTCCTGTCTTGAAGCATTCCTCCCCAGCTCAGCAATAGCTTGCCAATTTTCATCAAGTCTTTCAACAGACATCTCTTTAGCTTCTACATCCTCCCTAAACAGTGCAGGGAGAATTCTTTATCTAGAAAAAGTAGTAAAGTGTCCTCCTCGGGGCCAAATAGATTTTAGAACCCATTAATGACATTTTTATTAAACCGTCAAAAGATACAACTGCAACACTGGCCCACACTTATTTATGAGTTTGACATTTTCTTCATGAAAAATTAATCTCAATTGTCATTTTGACATCAGGAAAAAAAAATTAAAATAGGATTCCAGAAAGTAATTTTATCAAGAAAAAAATTCATGTTGTATCAACTGTTCTGAAATTGTGTTTTTAAGTACATTCTGTATTTTCCAAGTATACTCAATAGTATCTCACTTCTAATGTTTTTGATAGATTTTGTAATAATGCAAATATTTACAAGAATTTTCTTTACTGGTTTATATACTATTAACTTAAATATTTGGGGTGACTAGCATAAAGTTTTAATTGTAAGTATTAAATAAATTGTGGGTTTGGATTGTAATTTAGGAGCTTATTGACTGCAGCGAGATTGATGGGATGCCTGAGGTCATGAAATTGTCGCAGTACCGGCAGATAGAGACTAAGATCTGAACAGAAGGTGGAAATACGCAAACATATGTCAATATAGTGATAAAAATTACATAATAATGACAATTATTTTTCTCCTAACGTGAGCTTTAGATGAGTTGGTTGTTGTTTTCCTTTGTTCTTGTACCATACAGCTGTCAGAGTGCTGAGCAGCAAACAGGTACCCTTCCACAAAGAATGATGTCAGAAATAGGTTGTTTATAGGAAAAGTTCTAGAGCTTCTTGATGTGACTTGGAGAGACAGAGTAAGATACCCACATACTCTTGGGATGATCAACATGAAAACTTTTGTACTGGGGAGCCTTGCATTCAATCCTTGGGTAAAGATTTTGGAATTGCTGTCATGCTGTCATGATCCTTACACAGGATCCAATATCCAGCTCCTGCCATTGCCTGCCCAGAGTGAAACCAGACACAGCTCCTCTCACTAACTTTTCATGCATGCTCAGGAGCTAAAATCTGACATCTCCTGTCCATAGATCTGACAGAAAGCAGGTTGGCTCCAGCTTGAGGATCCTCCACTACTTGGCAGCCAGCTCATAGCTCCTCTAAACACACGGATAACACTCCCGGCCACAAGGAGGTCTCTAGTTCTTGAAGCAGACACAAATACACAAAAAGTGTTTAAAGCCTCCAAGAAGATGTGCCAGAATCTTTCTGAGCCAGGAGGCAAGTGGCAGAGAGGAGAGGGCATGTTGCAAGGAGGTGAGGATGCAGAGCCACATTCCTCCTTGGACGGAACACAGTTGGGGTGTGAGGAACTGTGCACAGCAGCTGGAAGAGAGAAGGCGAGGTGGTAGGTCCCAAGGCCCAAGGACTGTGACCAAGTCATAGACTCAACTCATCCAAATAAGAATAAAGTGCCACCACCACATGCCAGCTGAATGAAATGAAGAGGTGGGGTGTAGGAGTTTGCTTGCATCCTTGACTAGGGTAAAGAAAAAACCACTCTGAAAGGTCAGGGACAGAGCTGAAGAGGTCAGCAACCATATGCAGAGCTGAGGTTTAAAAACATAACCCTTTCTAACTTCCAGGCTTGCAGGTAGAAATCAGATTTGAGCATCGACAGAAGATGCTCGGGCACACAACACGTGTCCCAGTACCAGCCTGCAAAAGACGACGGTACACGTGCACCACAGGTGTCCACCACAGTATACACACATTTCACAGGAAGTAGGACTGCTGTTTTCTTCCCACAAGAGGGCCCTACAACCTCACTTTCCAGATAAAGAAATCTGCAGTTTAAGGCTGGTGACTAACTAGTCCCATGCTACCTGTAACCGGCCACCATGGAGTACAAATTGTCACATACTTAGCACGAATACTGTCCTGCCTGTTATGAATGTGGAAGTCATTTCTTCTAAGCCATTAGAGTAAGATTGGAGCCACAGCAGGAAAGCAAGCCTCGATTAAAGATAAATAAATAGTTTTCAAGGACCCTCAGTTAAGACTTGAAAGGCACAAGTACATGAGATCCATTTCCTAAATCCCACAATTTGAGAAAGACCTGTCTCAGCTTGTTTTGTAGAGTTGCAAACAAAAACGTCTGCAGACAAAAGATAAAATACATATGTAGTATAAACAGGATTAATTTCAGCAAGGCATGTGGCAGAAATGCATCCACTGGCAGGATAGTGCAGGATATAAGCACAAGTATCAGCGATGTGAAACAGATGGTGGCAACCGGGTTCACGGTCATGTTTCCTCAGCTGGCAATGCTGACATGATGTCACTGGATGAAAAACAACTGGAATATGTACAGACCCTGTCTGGTCCCTCTCCCTCCTGGGCTCCCTCAGGGAATCTTCGCTGAAGAGGCTGTGAGGGCTCTTGACAAGGTTTACAGAGAAGAGCAGCCAGCCAGGGTGAGATACCCAGAAGAGACACCAGTTCTCTATGAAAACTCAGTCCCAGCTCCTTGCAAAATACAGACACAAAATCTGACTCCTGATACAGATCCTAGAGAGGCCAGATGGGACCAATATCTTAAGCAGTGCAATGTTAGTAAAAGCTTTCTCTTTCACCAAGTGTTTCTTTAAACACAGAGCTGGGTCCATGCCTTCCCACAGTGAGCTGTAAGTGAAAACCAGCATGACTTACTTTCTCGCTGTCCTTTCTTCTCACTGGTATGTGCTGGTCTTGCTTTATCTAAAAGGAAGCAGGATCAAACTTCAAAAATAAATTCCAGACAAAAGAGATAAATTTCCTCCCCTCTCCCTCTCCAAGTGCATTATTTATGCTACTTTTAATACCAACCAAGAGATTCTCCAACAATAACATTTTTCAGTGCTGGAGGAAACCATTTTCGACAAAAATTTGTCCCTTAACTTCAGTATACCATTAAAAATATTTTTAATGATGGATACCACAATTGGAGCCGTATGCAATCACCTGATAAAAAACAACAACCGCAGGTACACCACTAACTCCCTGTGCCCTCTTGAACCTCAGTAACACTCTTAGAGAAAACCAGTGGGATGGTGCAACCTCAGCCACACTATAAAATTACTCATGTTATCCTAAGAGTTATAAGAAAGATAAATAAGGGATACTTTCAGCAACTCTTAGGACTACAGAATGGAACAGATACTTAGAGTATTTGCAGAACAGATGAACAATAGACTCTTGAGAAGTTCACAGGTTCACAAGTTCACAGGTTATTCTGAGTTGGAAGGGACCCACAGGATCATCTAGACCAACTCCTAACCGAAAGCCCACCTAGGGATCAGGCCCACAAGCGTGGAACCACAGGCAACACACTCCATCCATCCAAGCCTCCCACCATCTAGACCATGTCACTGAGCTCCTCATCAAGTCTTCTCTTAAACACTTCCAGGGATGGNATCTCATATTATTGGAGTCTGTCCACCTCTCTAGTCTGTCAAGGTCCCTCTGAAGGGCCCTCCTACCCTCTGGCAGTTCAACATTTGCCCCCAGAAAACTGCAAACTTGCTGGTGATGGACTCAATTCCCTCATCCATATCATCAATAAAGATGCTGAACAGTGCCGGGCCTAACACTGACCCCTGTGGGACTCCACTAGTGACTGGCTGCCAGCTGGATGTGGCACCATTCACCAACATCCTCTGATCTTGTCCATCCAACCAATTCCTAACCCAACATAAAATGCTTCTATCCAGGCCATGCCCTAAGAGTTTCTCCTGAAGCTTACCATGGGAAACTGTGTCAAAGGCTTTGCTAAGGTCCGAGTACAAACATCCACGGTTAGGTTGTAGGAGATTATGTGAAGTCGTGCCACTTAGTGTCCTCAGTTATTTGGGTGTGGAGTCATTCCCACATAGGTGGACTGCCTGCCATAGCCACTTCTAGCTCTCCTTTATTATCTTTATTATCTCCTTTCTCATATGGTATGAATGATAGTGCATTTTCCAGTAAAAAACCGAAAATGTAACAGGTCACTTCTTGAGGCCATGATTTTAGTTTCACTTCCAATTTTGTATTTGGTTCCTACTACTTTGACTAATATTCAGAATACTCCTGAATAGATGTGTTATAAAGAGATATTTCCTTGGCCCATGCTGATGGATTTAGAAAGATATTAGAAAAATCAATTAGTATTTAGAATAAGTTCAGAAGCACTTCTGCCTGTTTTATTACTTCTAGACCCTTTCTATCTGCTTTGAGATTCACAGGTTTTTATTTAGATCAGGTTTATAAGCTGGTCTCATTCTGTGCTTCTCTCAGGCATCCTGTGAATCTTGTTCAGGATTCAATTTGCTAAAGATTAATGCGTCCTTCCCATTCCAGAGTCATATACATCATATGGAAAAAATTGTGCAGTGGAGATCTTCAAGGAAGTTCCTCCCTTCTGTCTCTAGAACAATGTTACAAACTAATAGCTTCTGAAAAGAACCCGCATAAAAGTATAGTAGTCTTTTCTCCTGTTGATATTTTTAAATTTAATTTAGTCTCATTTGGTCTTTGCATCTGAATGTTTTCTAACCAAGTCCTTGAACATTATCAGGGAAGCAAGGGCGGGAAAAGAAGATAGAAACTGGTCTTTGTTTTTAGCCACTGGCTCCTAGTTAGAGCAAATGGACTGAAGTGTCCAAAAATTGAACTCCCTGAGGTTGTAGTAAGAATATTGGCATTTGTATACTTTAGCCCATCATCTCTTTGAATGAAGAGGCATAGTATAAACATTGTGGTTAAATATTTAACCTCTTGTAACTGAGTTGTCACCTTGTCTGTAAAGAACACACAATGCAAAGACAGCAATAGATAAATTGCATTTGAATTGTGTTTGTCCAGCATATGGATATAAATATATACTAGGGATAGACACCTGGTACTCAGACAACAGAGCCATCTAGTGCAGCACCCAGCAGTGATCCGAAGCAGAAAGTACATTAGAAAACAGGACAGATATAAAGTGGTTGTTACCTGCTCTGCATTAGAGCTTCAAGCATTCAGAATGGTGGTATCTAAACGATTATTTTTGGTAACTAAAGGCTTGTGTTTAACAACAGTGCTTAATCCTCTTTAAATTTGTCTTTACCCATCTTCAGCTTATACATACATCTGACCTAAAGGAATGCATTTCCAAAACCCTATAAAATGTACATACTATTTTACATTAAATTATATTAGAAAGTCTCTTAAACAGTGGTTTGTAGCTGAAATGTTAATTTTTCACAGGGTTGAGTCACCTTGTGGATTAAAGTACAACTATGATTCTTGTAGAACTTTTTTTGAAAATCAATAATATCTCATTACAATACTTTACCAGAATGTTTCAAAATATATTTTAAAAGTAGAATTAAACCCTGTGAAATCACTGCATCTTTTTATGTAGACAAAGTTGATATTTTTCAATGCCATCTCATTCACAGGTGAAGCAATGACTCATGCCAAAGCACAAGAGTCAGTGTCAGAATAAATATAGCCCTATCATTGAGGACCCTGCACTAGACATTAGGCTGCATTTTCTTTTCTAATTTATTACACTGTGAGATTGAAAGAATCTGGAAAGCCTTTAAGTGTGTCCCTGTTTTTACACAATGCTCTATGAGCACTTCCTTGTATTCATGATGACTGTTGTTCATGACAACTGTACAAAACACCCAACTGCTTTAATTCCACATGTATAAAACACTCTTCATGAAGTAAGCCCTCTTCAAAGAAATTTATTTTCTAGTATCTAACATTTTTTAGTTAGACTGACCAAAGATTGTCTACAGTGCTATCCCGGCATATTGTTAATACTTTCAGCAAAGTTGGTCTCTGACTGAGACAGGGTAAGAGATTTTTTTTGTCCCAGACAAAGCAAGGATGACATGTACCTAACCTGTAGAGTCTGGGACAAAATGGGAGACTCCTTGAGAATCAACAAATGGACCAGCAGCTCTGATTCTAATCTCAGTGCAAGAAGTGTTCTGATTAATCTCTCTGTGTTCAAAAATGTGTTCTTACATGTGTTTGATGTAAAAAGTTTATAACAAGA
The DNA here is from genome assembly GCA_013390025.1 of Pitta sordida. NCBI lineage: Eukaryota > Metazoa > Chordata > Aves > Passeriformes > Pittidae > Pitta > Pitta sordida. The sequence goes on from WEKX01023355.1 coordinate 124,826, forward strand.
ATTCTATATGTGCTGGACAAAGATATTTGGCATTCTCCTTGGCAATGATGCAGAACGTGAAACAAGAAGTAGCTCAGACTGTGTATTTTTTATTGGATTTTCCTCAATTTGACATCAATTAATCATTTATAAAATCTCCTTTGGCATTCCTCATATGTAATTTACCTTGGAATTTGCAGATGCCCTCTCTTTTGTGACCAAGATCTCCAGGTGATCTCCTGAGTGTTCTATTATTTTAACCAACCAGTGGATATTTACAACATGTAATTCAAATGGATATATCATGGTAATTTATACCAGTATTTCCAATTTAACATACCGGCCCTTTTCCTAATAGTAGAGCAGAACAAATAAAGATTTCCAATTTGCCCAATCTTTACATTATTAACTGTCGAGATAGTTTTGCCAGAAATAATTGACTTCTGCAAGTAGCACTTGTGCAAGATTTCACATGCAATAACTTGATCCACACAGTAGTCTATATGGGTTTGGATATTTTCTTAATTGTTCAGAGCACCACAGGAGCTGTTGCTTTTCTAATTCTTACTACTGAAAGCCTTTTTCACCAAGACAAGTGAGGCAAAGATGGACAAGAGCACAAAAAAGGAAATGATTATTAAAATAGCACTGCCTGTATACATACTGTACCCTGCTCCTAACGGCTTATATTTGAAGGTCAAGAGCTGGTATGTCAAAACCTTTTGGCTTTTTCAATACTAGCAAACATTGCCCTGGTATCCCTGTAATATATACACAAAAAGCTTGCCAGCCTTTGCAATTCTATCTCCAGTCTCATTATGTTCTGTAGTTTCCTGCCCAAAAGCCACAGTGATAGAGCAGAGATCTTCTCCAAAGATTCAACTTCCATTTCTAAGGTAAATTTCCAATCCTTGTGACTAGAGAAAATAAATTTTAAGAGAAAAAATATGTGCCACCAAAGAATGGGAGAGAGATTGGTAATTAAAGAGAATTCAGAATATACTATTATAAAATAATTAAGCCATCCTGTCAGGCTGGGTTTACTTGTGCACGCTTGCAGAGCCCACGTGGCATCTGTCAGTCAGAGAGTGCACCTCAAAATGTGAACAGTCCAGATGTGTCCATACTGTGCTTTTCAGCAAAGAACTTCTTTCCCTATGTTTACAGGGAGACAAACAGATTAACTAAACTATCATATAAGTTCAGTCAAAATTTAAAGAGCATCCAAGCTACAGGAGATGGATAAGGAATTTCCTCCAGATGCCCTGCACCTCTCACTTCAGCATTTTAGTTTGCAGCTGTCCTATAGTTGGAAAGCAAATTTTCCAATCACTCCTATTTACTGCATGTTGACTCAGTTTGCAGAGTTGTTTTGGTCCACATGAACTAGAATCCTTACAGGAGACATTAAACCACATGCATGTCAGAGCTCTCCAGCCCCTTATGGAGTTGAAGGAGTGACCAGCCCGGAAGACAGAATCAATTCCGATACACAGGGCATCAGTCAGGCCAGACAACAAGACTGAGCCTAGTCCCAAGCAAAAGCCTAGACTCACAAAAAGTGCAGATGAAAAGCCTCAGCGCTCACTGCTTTATATACTGAATGTCCCTTACTGCTCCGAATTAGCCTCCACCACTAAGAATTACTGACTTGCAACATATTTTGGTTTTGACCATTTAACTCAAAGAAGGCAAATAAAGTAACTAATAAACCTACAAAAATATGCTGATGCTGATCAAGCTTGTTCCTTTGTCCACCTGCTCCAACTCTCATGTCAGCAACCTGGCTAGAGCTGCACTAGGGCACTCCAAGACACATAAATTCATCACATGGGAGCCTCCAAAGCTTTAGACATCTGTCTTTAGATAACTGCAATAACATTACAGCCATCTGGAAAGAAATACAACTGAGTTCTTCCTTCCTCACTTGGGACTATTGAGAGAATGGTTGATATTTTGCTATAAAGTTCTTGCAGCATGAGTAGTCATTTGGCCCTCTGTGCTGTATGTCCCCAACAGTCCCACTCTGCCCTCCTGCTGCTTTATCCCTGCTCTGTGCAGATGTACCAGGTGCAAAGTGGGGGATATTAGAGAATCCGACAGGAGATCATCTGAGACATGAACTCAGATTTTCTCTCATAATCTCAGAAGATTCAGCCAAATAATTACAGCACACAGCTGGTGCCTGCTAATACACTTTAAATTTGATAATCTGTCCAGAAGTGAAGAACATTTTTATTCAGTGTAGGTTGGAAAGACAAAGAAAAAGAATTGAATGAGACAAGGTATTTTCAACGTGATCTTTTTCATTAATGTGCTTCAGTTTTATTGACTGGAGCAGCAACTAGGCAAACAAAGGCTTCTTTTTATTCTTCATGGGTTACATAATTTAACAATAATGTCTTTTTTTTTTTCCTCCAGACTGGCAGAGCCTTGGCAACTCTTCTTTGTCAAAACAATGTCTGTTCTCAACACCAAATTTCCTTAATTGCTCCACGTGAAGCAGAAATGTGCCAATTACATTCTTGTCCTGATTATCAGACAAGTCACTGGAATATGTTGCACCAAGAGAAATTCACTTTTGAAGAGAAACGTGTGTGATGCACATTTTAAAGATACATAGATATGTACATATCTATAAAAAAACAAGGTGTAAAATCAACGGTCTCAATATCATCTGGAAAAGACAAAGCAGCTCTGTTCAGGCACAGAGCTTGGTGCATAGGAAGAATCATATGGGCCTCCATGTCCTGCTGTGACCCACTTGATACATACCCTTCCCTCACAGAGTCACCAAAGGCTTCGGCCCTTAGAAAGAACACATGAACCAGAGATCTCAAAAGCTTTTGCATAAGTATTTATCCAGTGCCCTAGCATGGCTGAGAAATACAAGTGTATGTCATATTGTCCACTCTACTGATGGGCAAGCAGTAGTCAGAGAAACAGAACCAAGAAGCAGAAAAGGCAGCATTTTTCATGAAAGTAAAGACTGACACCTGCAAATTCAAATTATGTCCCGGTTTCTGTGTGACATATCCAATAAGCTGGAGGTGCCCAGCGCCAAGAAGCCTGGTGGGGCTGAGAGGTGTCTCCTCATCCTGAGGTTTCACACTGTTTCAATGTATATTGCAATGGGAGTATTAGCAACTCCAGCTCCTGTAGCTGCTCCCCATAGGGCTTGTCCTCCAGTCCTTTCACCATCCTTGTCGCCCTTCTCTGGACCCTCTCAAGCAGCTCAACATCTTTCTTAACCTGGGGAGCCCAGAACTGCACACAGTACTCAAGATGAGGTCTGACCAGTGCCAAGTACCGGGGAAGGATAACTTCCCTAGTCCTACTGGCCACACTGTTCCTGATACAGGCCAGGATGCCATTGGCCCTCTTGACCACCTGGGCACACTGCTGGCTCATATTGAGTTTTCTGTCAACCATTACTCCCCAATCCCTCTCCATTTCACCACTTTAGCCACACATCCCCCAGCCGATATTGGTGCATGGGATTATTGTGTCCAAAGTGAAGAACCTGGCACTTGGACTTGTTAAATCTCAAATTATTAGAATCTACCCATTTCTCTAGACTATCAAGGTCCCTCTGAAGGGCCCTTCTACCCTCTGGCAGTTCAACATAGTTGCATGCATAGCGAGTGAACTACGTGCGCAAAGAGCAAAATTTACTAACTCATTATTAAGGCAGGGCTGCTAAACAGCATACTCCATCATGAGAACATTGGTCTCAAACTATGGAGAAGAACTAATCTTTATTTGGGTATCCAAATTCAAATTATACATATGAATAACTCAATGTTATATGAAGTGTCATGGAGTCATGGTGACCAACTAACAATCCTCCCCAGATTGACCTGCCTTGTTTTAGCTGTTCCTACTCAAAACACTACAGGATTAGAAGAAGGTGAGTGTGAAGGCCATCTCCCCAGAGAGAATGGCATCTGAAGCATCTGAGGATTACATGCAGCCTCTTCCAACAAAGCAGAGGATCTGATGATACTGAGAATCACCTGTGAAGCACTTGCTTACTTGGCAAGAAGTTCATTCACTGGGAATTGCGAAGGAGCATTGTAAAGTATTAGCTTTTGTGTTCAGGCTTAGGAAATGTTTAAAATAGACCAATGGGATATTAAATCGAAGTAGGAAAGCCTACTAAAATATGTGTGATAAAATTGAATCTTTTAATGAGAAAAAGATTTGTAAAGTTGCAGCTATTTATACAGTTGCATGAAAATGCTCAAAAATACTAAAGAAAAAGAAAGATATTTTATTTCATTATATGATATAATTAAAGGTTGATTATTAAACAGTTATTAATGTACCTATGGAAAAACATAATTTGAAAGCTTCCTAGTTTCTACTGTAATCATTCAAGCCTCAGAGATGCTTCCAGCTACTGACCCAGTGTTCACAGGTGCACAGGTTATTCTGAGTTGGAAGGGACACACAGGATCATCTAGTCCAACTCCCAAGCGAACGCCCACTCAAGGATCAGGCCCACAAGGGCCTCTCCTCATATGAAACAGGTTTTTTTCCAAACACCTTTTGTAATGCTTCTTTGCAGCACTTACAGTTTAAACCCCGGGATGCCAGATACAGCCCATGTAAGGGGCTGTGGCACAAACCAGAGAGAAGTGAAGCAGTTCGTGCTCCTATTGTTCTGATCAGGGATGTGAAGCTCAGTGCAGCAGAACACTTCCTGGCCTTCCTATAGCACTTCTGTACTTCAGTCCAGGGAGCCTGACCTCGTGCCATGCCATGTATCTCCCCCACCATACAAGCCCCCCCAGACACACACACAGTTCTCATTCCTCTTGCATTGCAAGATTTTCATTAAGAGCAGGAGCCTACAGAGAGGAAAGGAAGATTTACAATAGCAAACACAAAAAAGGTATCAGCAGATGAGGACATGGAAAATATTTTCCACAAAGGAGTGGTGGGATCATTTGTAACCTGGGGTAATGAAGTTAAAGTAGTCAAAAAATATGAAGCAAAATTAAGGAAATCATCTTCACAAGGAATGAGAAGTCAGGTTAACTTCTCTGATCCTACATGGCATGCAGAGACTAGCAAACCCCAGCAGGAATATATATATTTTAAAATGAACTTGTTTCAGATGACTTTTTCTTTTGCTTATCTGTCATGATCAGAGATTGGACCCAAGGCTATCTATCATAGTATATAATATCTTTGTTGAAGTAGCTGAGGTAGCTCCACAGGTTCTGGAAGAGAGCCCTGCATTGCTTTAAGTGCAAGCGATGGGCAAGATCTTGGCAAGTAACAAAAAATTTAGTTTACTTTCAAAACGTGCTTAGATGTGAAGTGAAATGCCATTTAACCAGCTAAACAGGCTTCAGCTCTCTTGATAGTTTCTCTGGTTCTCGTTCGTTATTTATTAGTACACATTACTGGTATATAGGAATGCTTAACAGCTTGAACCAAGAAGGAATTCTCATTATAAGAAGTGTTGTACAAGCACACAGCAACAGACAGTTCCTGTCAGAGGACTTCTGATCTGACTAGAAAAAACTGGCACATGTTGGGAAAGGCAAATTGACACAGGGATGGAAAGAAGTTTGTTTTGCAGCAAAGCCAGGAATGGTGACTGAATAGCAAACACAGTTTTTACACTAAGGCACAGAGTTTTCAGGTATTTTCTGCCTTGCTGGTGTAATTTTCACGGAAAAGTCTCCACCTTTTTTTTTTCTCACCTGGGATCAACCAGGATTATGAACATAATTACTGAGTAGGCTAAATTCCTCATCATTCCTCGGTGCTTTTTTGGCCCAAATTCCAGCTGAAATATTTCACTGATTTGTGTTTGTTGAACGGTCAGCTCCTCCCAAATATTTTTTGGATCTTTTGGCTCACAGCAGTCAAATTTAATAGATGGATAAATGTCTCCACATTATCAAGCTTCTAACAAGTTCCATAGAAGTATTAACTAATCAGAAAGAGAGGAATGGTCTGCCCAGGGAGGTGGTGGAGTCACTATCCCTGGAGGTGTTTAAGAAAAGACTGGATGAGGAGCTCAGTGGCATGACCTAGATGATGGGAGGCTTGGATGGATGGAGCGTGGTGCCCATGATTCCATGCCTGTGGGTTCGATCCCTGGATGGGCGTTCGCTTGGGAGTTGGACTAGATGATCCTTGTGAGTCCCTTCCAACTCAGAATAACCTGTGAACCTGTGAGAGACCTCATTAAAACCCCCACCAAGAGAAAAACAATACAGTGACCTCAGCTGCTTTCAGAAACTGGGCAATTCCCACAGAAATTTTGCCTCAGAAGACAAACCCGTAGGAAATGACTTGCCATAAGTTCTGTTGCTCCTAGAAAAACCTGGTTGTGCAAATGCTGATATTTGGATGATTTTGCTGACAAAAACAAAATGACAGAAAAATCATGTCATGTTCATTGCAAAGATATGTCATTTTACCTTTTTTGCAAGGGTCCCGCCCTTTCTCAAAGAAGATACCATGAAAAATCCTCCTGGCTGCACTGTGACAATCAAGGCTGCCTAAAGGCTTTCCAGACAAGTAGCAATAGCAAATTTTGTCTGGCCATAAGAATAAATATATGAAGTCCTTATCCACAGGACACCCCTCTAATTTATTTGATTTGGGATAGAAGAGCTTATTCCCAGACTGTGAAGGGAAAGGGAGACTGTGGAAAAGGTAGCTATGCTAGATATTGTAGGGCTGGGGTTGTTTAAAATGCCCACTAGTCAGCTCTTCCTGGATCCAGATCCTCCACCAGCAGCCAACCCCCACTGCCTCACATGCCTCCCACCAAAGCTGGCCCCTTCTGCCTGCAGTGTAGAGGTGGTGGTGGAACAGCTGCTCCTTCCCACATTTCTTATGTCATGCCTGCCACCGTTTCTCTTGGTAGGGCTTTCTTTGCTGACGATTCCACTGGTCCTGGGTGCAATGGCTATAGAAACCAATCAAAGTATGTATTTCAAAGTATAATTTAGCCCAATGTGGGAATACCTGCTCACATGGAGATATGACCTGTATTTTGACTACACAATGCAGTGTCTTGCTGCCTCACAGAGCATCCCAAAACACATCCTCCACAGTGGCAGTGGAAGCATCCCTGAAAGAATGCTGTAAACACCACATACGAACCATCTGTCTCTTCCTCCAGAGCCAGAAGGACTGGGTACTGGTATCAAGGCTGCTAAACAACTGTCCAGTGCTCTCACTATTTTCTCAGATGCTTCATGTGCAATGGCAAGGCAGAAGAGGAATGGTCTAAAGATGATCCTGCTACAAATGGAAACTCCTGAGATACACAGAGTTTTCAGCATTTCTTTTCACAGGTGACTGCGCAAATGATTTGGTGTAGAAAAGCAACAGCTCATCTTAACTAGAAAAAAATTGTGCTTTGTGAGTGAGGTACTGAAAAACTTTGCATATGGGAGCCCTTGGGAGGGAATCTGAAGGGTTGGTGTGACTCAGCAGAACAACAGGCACAAAAAATGTGCCAATTTATTTGAAGCTGTAGCCTTAATGACAGAGAAAACTTTAGAATAAAGACACCTTCTTGTTGCTTCATTGTCTTGCACTCCTCATTCCTTTCCCATCTGTGCCACTAGGAAGTCTCTGTGACACCAGAAAAATTTTGTGCTGGTGTTTCAGGACAGTGGGACATATCCTGCACACTTCTGACTGCACCATCTTCTCAGCTCAGCTGAGCTTCTTTTGCAAAGCATTGTCCATAGGAAGCATAATTCTAAAAAATTATGTATTACAGGTTGGAAAAGGATTATGAGAAAATACAAGGTGGATGAATGGATTTACTTGTGCAAAATCTGCTTAGTTGGCTACTATTTTTGCCTTTTTTCTTCTCCCAGAGTTTAGTTTAGCTTCAGCTTTTAGGACAATCAAATGGGCAGACCAGTAACTGAGGGTTTTGGAGTGAGTGGTTCCAGCACTGACCTTTCTCCCAAAAGCAGCCAGCAACAAGTGAATCAGCCACTATACCAACAAAAAGGACCAAGAATAGAAAGTTGATTTCCAGTTTTCCTGCTTTGCAGCAGTTTTGTTTTTTCTTGCAGTGGCACTGTGATTACCTTATCTGTGCATACCAGCCAGCCAGACAATACAGGAAAAGCTACCATCCAAGTAATACTCATTTAATAAGTCTTGGCATATTGCATGCACACTCGGGAAGGCAGGGTGCCACACAAGAGTATCTTCCTTCAGACAGGCTCCACAGTAGCGAATACAAGCCTGCAGATATGAGGTAAACCACATTTGCAGGAAACGAATACTAAGTAGGAAATCTACCCTCTCTGAGAGAGCTTTGCAATATTCCTTCTTTCTTCAGTGGTGGAAGTTTCTTTCCAGTCACTGTTACAGGATTTTGGTCTTGGAACCTACATTCCAACGTTGGGGAACATTTTTGAGTACTATTGATGCTCAGTAAATGGATATGTGAGCTGTATCCTCCTTTCCATGTTTGAGCCCTTCAGGTGTCCCCATAGTATGGCTCTTAGAGATCTGAGCAATGTTTTCCCCGAGAGAACCTTCAACTATTTCACATATTTAGTAACTAAAAGTTTAGAGACCAGGGGACCTAGAAAAGCTAGGCCCAACGTAGGTAGATGTTACAAGATTGTGCTGTATAAATACACCAAGAAAATTGCCGATGGAGGAAAAAGCTATTTAATGAAAAGAATAAGAATATGTTGTCAGAAGAGCAAATGGTTCATGAGCAAATCTGTTCATGAATAGACTTAGGCTGGAAATTAGATGAAGAATTCTATTCATTAAGAAAGTATGGAGTCCAAAACAACCTCAAAGAGGGAAGACAGATATGAAAATTCTAAGACATTATTTGATCCATTATGGAGGGAATTACATAAAACGGTAGCCTATATGTGGAGAGCACAGGACCCAGAAACACATAAGGTGTCTCCCCTTCCTATACTACTATGCTCTTGATTCTATTTTGCAGGGGAAAACAAAACACATATACTCCTAACTTCTTTATAATCTTGATGTTATCCATACACCTTAAAATGAACAGACAGGACTTGCATCTCAGCAAGGACAGCAGAGAAACACGGGATACTGCTATCACAATCTAAGGATGTGCTGGAACTTTTCCTCCTGCTGACATACAAATGCACTTTAAAATGATCCAAGACCATTGTAAAAATACAGTAGAAGGAGCACTCTGATTTCTGATTACTCTGCTTTACAACTGACTACCTATTTATTGAACTATAATGCCCATATGTCACAAAATGCTATTATCATATCATTGAAGTAGTCATTTCCCCTCTACTTCATTACTGTTAATCTTGGCAGAAAATTGTGTTCCTAGTACTTACCATTTATATTGCAGTGGTATCTAGATATCCACATTACGTTAGGACTCCTTGTGCTAAGCTTTACACAAACATGAGTGACAATTTGCCCTCTCCCACCAAAATGTCTAAAGCCCATAGGATTTCCAATCCATAACATTGTACAAGTTAAAGCTCAACCCTTGCAAACAGCTCTGCAGCTGAGAAAACAGAGATATATGTATACATATTTCTATTTCCAGCATCACAGAATATCTTGGGTGCGAAGGGACCTTAATCTATTCTATTTGATTGTGGTACAGTCACTTCTGCTCCAACAGTGCAATGCTGAACAACTCTTGGGTTTCCTGTCCTTGAAGCAGCTGGTCCCAGTAAAGCCTTCAGCAAAGACATTTTATCCTGCAGTGGTTTAGCAGTAGTCCCTCGGATACCACAGTACCGCGGGTCTGGTCCCCCAGCAGCAAAGCCCTTCTTCCGCATTGACAGGCAGCTCATTTATACGCAATTTTTTCCCCCCACAGCCCTGCCTCCCCAGCTCCGGAGCAGCTCCAGGGCATTCCCAGAAGCTCCTCGCGTCATGTGAGCAGTCAGGAGAGTGAAAGGGGTCTCCTCTGCCCCGACAGCACCTGGAGCTCTGAACAGGGCAGGCAGGGGCAGCAGTCAGAGCCATAGAGGGACAAGCAGGACTGTGGGAGTTGTGTTTGGGATCCTGGGAAGGATTCTTTACGAGTGCTGCCATGCAGCATCTACCATGTGGTGCAAGCATGTGGCACCGCTTCAACCACAACCAGGGAGGGCTCACTCCCTCCTGCAGGTGGCCCGAGACCATTGTGGGACTGTGAGGGATTGTGCCAAGCCATGCAGCACCACTGAAACCAAGCTCAGTCCAGCACAGCCCCTGACAGACACGCCAGGACCTAGTGCTTGTCCTGGAGGTGGGCGGAGGGTGGCAGAGCTGCAATCCTTTCCTTTGGAGCTGCCACCGCACTTTTACATGTGCTGCTGCAGCGCACATATTTAAAGTGGACTTTCAAAACCTGAACTCCACACGAACCCGCACCAGCATCCTGGGTACACTCTGAGGGCTGGGGCTGGCTATAGAGCAGCCCAACCTCGTTTGCAATGCAATGGTTGCAAGGCGGCGCTCTGTCAACTGGGAGCACCAGCCTCAGCCCCAATCCCACTGGAGTTGTGGGGACCCGGAGCCTGTAAGCTTTAACTGGGGAGAGAGGGGCTGGCAGGACCTTCCTTGGCCAGCGTGCTTTTGGCAGCAGTGTTACGTGACAGTGGCAGCAGTGGTGATGTGACTGAGCAAAGAAGTGGCCAGCAGCTTGCAGATTCACATGTTAATCAGGGTACTTATCTTAGTTAACATATGTTAAGAAAACCCAAGAAAGGTACATAGAGTTTATATACTGTTGTTTTAACTCAGTAACTGCAAGGTGGAGAAACTGAACAGAGGGGGAACTTAAGAGGAAAAAAACCTTACAAGCAGCAGTGCCTTTGATCCCGTGGGGACTGGCCAGGTGGGACAGGGGCTATCTCCGCTGCATTCCCTGCCGCAGCTCTGCGGCCACCCACGTGGTGTGGGTTGTGTAGGCTGTGCACTTGCTCCCTACTACAAGCACTGCAGCATGGGGTGAGCAGCCCAGGCATGACACAGACTCTCCTGGCAGAGCGGGGCTGGCTGCATGGGTGAAGAACTTGCTATCCGCTATGAACACCACAGCTATGAACACCACGGGGTGCGCAGCACAGGCAGAGCAATGCACTGGGGGTCCGTGCAGCTTGAATATTCATGAGTGCCTAATTTGAATATTCATGTGTGACAGTTCACGCAGGCCAGTCGTGAATGACCCATGAAACGGACCTCCTCAATTGAGGGAAAATTATACTGCGAAGAACTGGATCCACAAATGAGGAACTGCGAAGTAGAGAAGGTTGACCATATCACACTGTCACTCAGCAGAGCACAGCTCACAAGCAGGACCAACACATTTTTTCAAACTGTACTTCTGACTTCACCATTTGAATCATGTTGAAAGAGTCTTGAGCCTTCCTGATCTAAGGCATCATGTACCTGAGAGCTCAGTGCATGCACAGAGCTACAGATTCTTCAGTTATATGTGCTTGCATTGCTTTGAGCTGAACTAGAACATTTTTAATTTCTGGTTAGATCAGAAAAGACAAAATAAACAACAAATACATAAATGCTGAGAGAACAGGGTAAGAGTACTGCTGGAAGTGAGATTCTCTGTCTCCACACATCTCACAGTGTCTCAGGTGTAGACTGTCTGTCTCCCATCAGACAGTATTATATAAAGCACTTTACCCCAGAAAAAACAACATAAGGTTCAGTGGAGCTCTGAACCCAATGTGGTTTGGTCTTGACCACAGTGTGCCTGAAGCCTTTAAAGCAGCCACACAATCCCACCTGCTAGCATGTTTCCTCCTCCCTTACCATAGAGATGAGCTATAAATTTAAGCTGCAACTTTAGTGTATTTTTACCAGTGGTGATTACACCAAGGTCCACTGTCATTAGACATTGGCTGCTTAAAGAGAGCATCTTTGAGGAATGGTGTCTGAAACTGAAAGAAAATTCACAGATTTCATGGGAAAAAAAACTTAATGCAGCTCATCAGGGAGACAGATGGCAGCTTCCCTCCTGACAGGCACTGTGGGGGCTGAGTTTGCTCAACTCCTTCTCACTGCACTTTGATGTATTCCAGCAGCTGTATGAAATTAATTCCAATAAATTAAACTTCTTGCAGGGACAAATGATCCGCATAAAAACTATAGTGCTAGGGGCAATCAGCCATGTGAAACTTGGTGATCCCAGAGACAGGAAAGCAGTACCCGTGTTGGCTGCATCGTAGGTATTTGCTGAGGCAGCCAGAAAAGATTCTGTCAGCAAAGGAAACCAAATCAGGATCCAAAACTCCTTCTCCATGATCACAGTAGTGCCAACCCTGAAACTGATCCAGATGGATCCCTACAAATCCATGAGGTTTGATGAGATTCACACCAGAATCCTCAAAGGACCAAAGAGCTGACCTCAACACAAAACCTCTCTTGATGATTTTTGAGTGATCTTGGGATTCTGGAGAGGTCCCAGATGATTGGAAGCTGGTGGATGTTGTCCCAATTTTCAAGAGGGACCCCTGAAACTACAAGGCTGTCAATCTCACTTCAGTGCCTGCTAAAGTTACGGAGAAGGTTATTCTGGGAGGTATTAAAAAATACATGAAAGACAACATAGTCATTGGTCACATCCAGTACCACTTCATGAGAGGAAAGTCCTGCTTCTCAAACCTGAATTCCTTTCATGACAAAGTAACCCATGTAGTAGATCAAGGGAAGCCAGTTGATGTCATCTTTTAGGGTTTCAGTAAAGCTTTCAATACTGTCACTCACAGTATCCTTCTGGACAAAATATCCAGCCCACAGCTGGATAAACACATCATGTAGTGGGTGAGCAGTTGGCTCATGGGTCAATCACAGAGGTTAATACTGAGTGGGGTAACATCAGACTAGCAATCTGTGACTAGTGGGATACCATAGGGCTCCATCTTAGACCCTGTGCTCTTCAATATCTTCATAAATGGTTTGGACGCAGGACTGGAGGGGATACTAAGAAAGTTTGCAGACCATACAAAACTGGGAAGAGCAGTTGACTCCCTCAAAGGTAGAGGGGCCTTGCAGGGAGACTTGGTTAAATTACATGGCTGGACAATCCCCAACTATATGAAGTTCAACAAGGGGAAGTGCCAAGGACAGGGACTTGGGGAACCTCATCAATGGCAAGTTGAATACAAGTCAGCAGTATCGTGGCAGCCAGGAGGGCTGACTGTGTCCTGGGGAGCATCAGGCTGGTCACCATCACCAGCTGGTCGAGTGTGGTGATTGTCCCGCTCTGCTCTGCGTTGGTGCGGCCTCACCTTGAATATTGTGTGGAGCTTCGGGCACCACAAGATAAGAAAGTTATTAAGCTATTAGGGAGCATCTAGAGGAGGGGAACGAAGATGGTGAAGGGCTTTGAGGGAAAGTTTTATGAGATGCAACTGATGTGTTCAGCTGGAGAAGAGGAGACTGAGGGGAGACCTCATTGCAGTTACAACTTCCTTGTAAGTGGAAGAGGTCCAGGCACTGATCTCTTCTCTGTGGTGACCAGTGACAGGATCCAAGGGAATGGCCTCAGTTTGTCTCAGGGGAGGTTTAGGCTGGATGTTAGAAAAAGGTTCTTCACATAGAGGGTCATTGGGCGCTGTAACAGGCTCTTCAGGGAAGTGGTCACAGCACCAAGCCTGACAGAGTTCAAGAAGTATTTGGATGATACTCTCAGGCACATGGTGTGATCCCTGGGGATGGTCTTTGTCCAGAGCCAGCGGTTGGAATCAATGATCCTTGTGAGTCCCATCCAACCTGGCATATTCGGTGATTCTGTGATTTACAATGATAAAAATATACTCAGGCCCCAAGCACTGACATTCCTTAAGCACTTTGAGGAGGTTCCTTGCCATAAATTCACCCAGCCCTTCGAAAGCCACTCCATGACCGAGCTTAACAGGAGGAAGAGCAGCTCAACCTATTTGAAACACATGGGTCTAAGGCTGACAGTCAGCTTAATTACGTATTACAAATTTAACTCAGAGTGCACCATTGTTTTACTGCACTTATCCAGGTTGTTATGTCAGTTGTTCACTGTTTTAGGACCACTCCAATGAATATAATAATGTACAAAGACTTGGGGGTGTTGGACAATGAAGGATGAGCAACTGGAGCAGGAACCAATGTGCTGTAATTTCTGTGCTGTTAGAGGCAACCTTTTCTCAGCCGTATGGCAGCAAACCTTTACATTTTGGAGGGATACTGTTGGATGACTTTTCTCCTAAGCTTTAGGAGTGGGACAATTTTTCAAGAAGCTTGTGCCCATTAATTTCAAATTTCTTTTTTGTGGACATCATAGTAATGTGTCCAAAGAATGAATCTCTATAGATTTTTTCTGATATTACTTAATATCAACCTGAAATTTTAAATGTCCTTTCATTTTTCACCTAGATGACGCTTTACAACTTTTATAGAATTAGTCCTTTTATATAATTTTTTATACTCTATTGCATGAAGTGCCTCTAATAGAGAATATATTACTTTGTCACAATGAAAATGTTAACATAGTCATAGCACACAAAGGAGTAAAAAACTTGGGTGCTGGCTGTCTTTCATCCTTGAGCTCTGATTCACTTTGCCTGGCTATTATTCGGATGCAAAAAAGTTAAACATCCACTGATGGTGTGTTCTGTTACTTGTTATGCAGTATCTTAAGGTTCCTTGACTGAAAGCAGCTATTAGCAAGGGCAACAAAGCACTTGCAGCCAAAAGAGAACTTGTTAGTCTTTCCTGTTCCTTTCCAGGAAAAGTGAGGCAAATATGCAAATTACTCCTCTCTAGATCCTCTTCTAAGGAGATTTTAACTCCTTCCTTTCTTGTAAGAACTAAAGAAATGAGTTACTGGGAAATATGAGAGATGTGCCTCTCAGGGCCAAATGGCGAAATACAGTAACTTGCCACAGAAAAATTTAGCCTAGCAGATCTTTATGGAAGGACCTAAATATAAACTCATAGACAATTTTTGTTATAATTTATCACCATTAAATGTGGCAGGAATCATAAACACAAATCTTTAAGAAGTAGAAGAAGGGGCTTTGTGTATGCTAATGTTCAGTAGGTCCAGGGAGGTTGTCCTTCCCCTGTACACAGCGCTGGTCAGACCTCATCTGGAGTACTGTGTGCAGTTCTGGGCTCCCCAGTTCAAGAGGGATGTTGAGCTGCTTGAGAGGGTCCAGAGAAGGGCAACGAGGATGGTGAATGGACTGGAGGGTAGGCCCTATGAGGAGCGACTACAGGAACTGGGACTGTTCAGTCTGGAAAAGAGGAGGCTCAGAGGGGACCTCATTGCTGTTTACAACTACCTGCGGGGAGGTTGCAGCCAGATGGGTGTAGACCTCTTCTTCCAGGCTGACGACACCAGAACGAGAGGGCACGGCCTCAAGCTACGCCAGGGGAGGTTCAATCTTAACGTTAGGAAGCGGTTTTTCACAGAGAGAGTAATTGTGTATTGGAATGGGCTGCCCAGGGAGGTGGTGGAGTCACCATCCCTGGAGGTGTTTAAGAGAAGACTGGACGAGGAGCTTAGTGACATGGTCTAGCCGGGAGGTGTAGGGCTGGATGACGTTGGGCCCCTTCCGGCTCGGAGTGGCCTGCTAGACTGTGAGGGATCTAGGTTGGTGTTATGCTCTGCGATGTGCTCTCGGTCTCTTTACGGGTGTTAGATGGTGAGTTGGACTAGATGATCCTTGTGGGTCCCTTCCAACTCATAATATTCTGTGATTCTGTGATTCTGTAATGTGAAGCATCATTTGAACCTGATGGGATTTATCCCTGCTTATAGTACCCTGGCCCCCATTTTGCCTTGGACTCTGCAAAATAATATATGCCAAAAGTCTGGACTGAAAATTACCAAAGCATCTAAATGGGTCATAATTTTAAGCACTAGAGTCTTGATTTCATATATGGATAGGAATTATGTGCATTTAATCATCTATTTCTGTAACTCACCTACTGATGGAGGATTTTATTTATTGGTATGAAGTGAATGCAACAATCTTGTTCTTACACAAATAATTAGAAGTGTCCCTCTGAAATGACCATCTGAACAAGTGTCAGAGTAGTCTAACTGTGTGAGAAATGAGTGCCCTGGATTTTGAAGCTTGATTATGATCCATTTCAGGCTCTCTGGTAATTCAGCCTGGCTGCTTCTTGGAGTAGATTCCTCTGGTACCAAAGGAAACGACTGCCCTTGATCCTGAAGTGTCATACAGTGGATGCAGACACAGACAAGAAATATGAGTCAGAGAAACAGCAAAGATGACATGCAATAGGAAATAACCCTGTCTGATGACCCCCATTAGCAAAAGAGTGTGCAGAGATCAGTGGATAGAGTGTGCCTGTGCAAACAGCCACAAATTACACAATTAATTATAGTGCCAGACAGGACAGCCCTTTGCAGCACTTAGTCCTGTTCTGCAAGGAACTTCCTGCCCAGCAAGGAAGTGGTATCAAGTTGCAAGGGATCACATGCCTGTGTTGCAAGAGCAATGACGGCTGTTGGCAAATCTTGCGTTCAAATCTTATCTATCATCTCATGATTACTCCCCAAAAAGGACCTGAAAAGTTGTATGGCTTCTGTCTTTTGTTGTAACTCTCCTTTTTTCTTTTCCATTCATTTTCTTTGTTTTATCCTAGCAGCCACCAGAATGGCACCATGTGAGCAGTTGGAAATTTGCCTATTGTGGAATATATGTTTAGGGGAACATTGTTTCTGGAAGGCACATCCGAAATTTGGAGCCCTCCTCAGCTCCGCTCTCTGGGAGGGTGAGTGCCTCCTAGAAGTTTTTTGACAGCCCATACCCCCTAGCAGGAAACAATGCTGAGATACACTAAGGGTGAAATCCAGCTATTTCGTGTCATTGACATGGAGTAGAATAACCTGGTGTGTCAATTTGAGATGCATTTGACCTTAAGTCTTAAAGAATTCGCTACTCCACCAAATCTTGGCTCTGCCAGGCACTTTTAATGTTGTCATTAACATCTACATTCTGTGTGGACAGTAAAAAGAAGCCAATCAACCAGTGTACCTAGGTTCATTTCTTCATCAGTTCAAATCCCACTGGTGTGATGCACTTTCCCACAGGGATTCTTATACCTGTTCTAATCTCCTGTAATTTGTAACTGCTTTTATAAGTAATCCATTTTAGGAATCTACTAGGACCAAGTTCAGTAACTAACTGAGGTTACAGGAATGAGATACAGCGAGAAAACCAGAGGTAGGATCCAGAGCACTAGTCCCTTAGGCCCAGCTGACACCTCTCCTAAGTCTGCATATGCATAGGATTCCACTGTCCCAGGCAGCTCAGATCCTGCTCTCACTAGGGTCCATCAACCAAGAATTTCTCCAAAAAAACCCCACAGGGTGTTGTTCTCCCATATCTCAGCCTGTATGTACATAGCACTGTACCCTCCATGTAAGCAAACCCCCACTTCCATTTCACATGTCTACTCCCTCTATGTCACTCCTGCTAGGATAGGAGGAAACTGGGATGTTTAGGGAAGTAAAATCAGAGTTTTCCCCCATGGTTTCTCATATTGGAAGCCAGGAGACAGAGGAAGAAACAAGTCAAGTTGTTTTAAATCAGAATATAACACCCATAAATGGAGATTTTGTAGTTGCCAAAGCCACTGGCCCACTCAAGGTGGAGGGAGGTGGTCTGTCAATAGACACCCTAAGCCTAGTCCTCATAAAAACCACCTCTTAAGACAGGAGTTCCAGAGGAGGTATATAATCAAGTAGCAATGGAACCAGGGGCCAAGAAGGTAAAAATTAAGCAATATCCCTAAAGTTTAGCAGACAGAGAAGGGATCCAGCCCATTATGGGGCAGTTTACCCAACATGGATTGTTAGTAGAATGCGAGTCCCCATATAACACTTCAATCCTTCCGATTAAGAAACCAATTGGAAGTCACAGAAGAGTGCAGGATCTGAGGGAGATAAATAAGATCACCAAGGATTTGTATCCTGTTGTAGCAAATCCTTACACCCTACTGACAAAATTGACACTTGAATTGGCTTGGTTTACTATCTTGGATCTTAAGGATACATTCTTCTGTCTGCCCTTTAATATGTTAATATTCACATTTGAGTAGGAAAATCCAGGAAACAAAAGGTGAACAAAGCAACTAGTAAAGGATTTGGAGATGTGGGAACGTCCTGCAGAAACAAGAGTAGTGCTTCAGCATGTAGATGACGTTCTGCTGGCCACAGAAACCAAAGAGCAGGGTATAACGTGGACTGTTAGTCTTTCAAACTTTCTAGGACTAAATGGTTATCAAGTGTCTCCACAGAAAGCTCAAATTGCCCAGCAGCAGGTGACCTACCTCAGCTACAAGATCACAGCAGGACAACAAATCCTAGGAACAGCGAGGAAGGAGATCATCTGTCAGACTTCAGGAACACAGCAAACATTCTTCAGCATAACAGGCTGGTGCAGACTTCAGACTACCAGCTATGGACTTTTGGTAAAACCCCCTTATGAACTTCTGAAGGCAAGTACAAAATACTAAACCTGGGATGGGGGAACAGATAGAGCTTTCCACCAGTTGAAAGAGGAGCTAATGAAGGCAACCAACCTTGGGACTGCCAAACATCAACAAGTTCTTTTGGCTATTCTCATATGAGAAACAGAGGATAGCTTTAGGGGTTGTTGCCCAGA
Source organism: Pitta sordida (assembly GCA_013390025.1). NCBI lineage: Eukaryota > Metazoa > Chordata > Aves > Passeriformes > Pittidae > Pitta > Pitta sordida. The sequence continues at coordinate 143,455 of WEKX01023355.1, forward strand.
ACTTAGGGCCTGGCAAGAGGGCAGTGACCTACTTGTCTAAATGACTTGATGAAGTGGCAAGAGGGTGGNTAATATGTTAATATTCACATTTGAGTAGGAAAATCCAGGAAACAAAAGGTGAACAAAGCAACTAGTAAAGGATTTGGAGATGTGGGAACGTCCTGCAGAAACAAGAGTAGTGCTTCAGCATGTAGATGACGTTCTGCTGGCCACAGAAACCAAAGAGCAGGGTATAACGTGGACTGTTAGTCTTTCAAACTTTCTAGGACTAAATGGTTATCAAGTGTCTCCACAGAAAGCTCAAATTGCCCAGCAGCAGGTGACCTACCTCAGCTACAAGATCACAGCAGGACAACAAATCCTAGGAACAGCGAGGAAGGAGATCATCTGTCAGACTTCAGGAACACAGCAAACATTCTTCAGCATAACAGGCTGGTGCAGACTTCAGACTACCAGCTATGGACTTTTGGTAAAACCCCCTTATGAACTTCTGAAGGCAAGTACAAAATACTAAACCTGGGATGGGGGAACAGATAGAGCTTTCCACCAGTTGAAAGAGGAGCTAATGAAGGCAACCAACCTTGGGACTGCCAAACATCAACAAGTTCTTTTGGCTATTCTCATATGAGAAACAGAGGATAGCTTTAGGGGTTGTTGCCCAGAACTTAGGGCCTGGCAAGAGGGCAGTGACCTACTTGTCTAAATGACTTGATGAAGTGGCAAGAGGGTGGCCAAGCTGTTTAAAAGCTGTAGCAGCAGTAGTGCTCAACATTGAGGAGGTATGGAAGTTCACCTTAGACCAGATCACAGTTCTGGTTTCTCACACTGTGTCAACACTGCCAGAAGCCACTGGGTGTCTCCACAAAGATTTCTGAGATATTGAGCCATTCTGATCAAACAGGATGATGTGGAAATTGTAGTTACTAACTACAGACAGAATAAGTCCAGAAGGGAGGAGTCCAGGGATCTTTAAAAAGCAACTGAATTACAAACAGGAAACTTATGCCAACTAAATATTTTATACAAGATTCCAGGTTCTATCACTCAGATGCAGAAAAAAAAATACAGATTTTGTTACATTTAGTATTAAATGAAATTTGAGCATTAACTTTAGATTTGTGGAACAAAAAGTGTGGTCAAGGGTTTATAATTGAACTGAAATACAAGATTCCTGTATTTTTAATAGTTCATCATTGACCTTATGAAAACTGATTCAATTCCACTTTAGTACAGTGGTAAGTGCCCCACCTGGCGTGTGGGAGACCTGGGTTCGATTCCCGCCAGGGAGACAGTGTTAAGAGTTGGACTCGATGATCCTTGTGGGTCCCTTCCAACTCAGAATATTCTGTGAAATCTGTGAAATTTATTGGCCTCTAAAATAATTTTTTACTGATACTTTATTCTTCTAACCATGTATATTATTTTTTTCTACCTACCAGAACTATTAAAACATTCAACTTATTGACAATCACAGACAATTCAGCGCAAATTCTGCCTGAATAAAATCCTCAGGACTTAGCCACTTTGACTATGGCATTATAAGTTTGACATAAAAGCTAAAATGATATGGATGTAATCCATATAGATGTTGTGGGGAAAATAAAGACATAAGAAGAAACAGAAAAATCTCTGGGCTGTTTTCCAAGAGAATTCTCTGTGGATGAAGCTATTACAGGAAAATGGAATTAAATGTGACAAATACATACTTTAGAACACCAGGAAATTGGAAGAACAGAAATGTCAAGAAAAAAACCCGTGAGGTGAAAACATAGAGAAGGATCTGAAAAAACTATGTATGCTTTGCTGCAAAGGTGTCTATTTGGTCTGCCTGTACCTATTGCAACATGGGTGATAATGTTTGCTCCCTGGATGGGAGTTGCAAAAGACAAGCATGTGTGGAATTTCCCGGCAGTCCTCAGGGCATCAACTTGTCTCACTGCTTCTATTTATTTCCTATAGACAAAGTGTGGATTAGTAACCTTGTGTGCTTAAAATTACCAGATATAATCCACAGAGCCCTAAATCCATATGTATTACACAGCATTACAAAACCTTTCTTCTTTACAGAGCTTGGTGGTGTTTTCATTCCAGATGACTTACAGCAAGTAATTAAAGGGATCATTAGCAAAGAAGTGTACAAAAATCCTTAAGCCTCTCATGAGCAGTCTGCTTTCTTAAAAAGTGGAATTGACGCTTCTACTGTCCCATTTAATGTTGACTGGTTTGGTCAAATACCATGTTTTTTCCCTAGTCTCAAAAACATCAACTGATCAGATCTGCTGTGTCTCCACCTTGCTTGAGTAATGAGTCTGTCCTTAAAATGATTTACAGCGACATCAAGGACGTCCTGAGTCACAACTTTGGGTAAACCAAGCATTTTTTCACTGTTGCAGTGAATTATGATTGGTTTTGTCTGTCCAGAAGTTCTTCCAAGCAGGGACGGTCTCCCTAGAAGTATGTCCTGTACATAGCAAATAGGTGTTTCTAGACTATTTGGGTCTCAGCACACTTCTGCAATACAAACAGTAATAAGTGAACAATCTGCTGATATGATAATAACAGTATCTGCCATTTGCCTTAAAATAGAAAATTATGGCCTTGTCCTGTGTTAGAGAGAAAGGAATGAATAATCACACTATCCTTGCCCAGCAACAATACTACCATGTGTCCCCATGCCATGTTTCTCAGTAGCTTCCCTGACTTATAAGGAGCTCAAAACCAATAATCCTACTCTCAAATTATAAAAACCATACTGTTAATTTGGGCAATCTCTTCAGGGCAACTGAACTGTGGAAGCAGCCCTACCAGATCTCTACATCATTCTCCACCCTCTAAGCTGGTGACAATCACATCACCAAGGTCACTAAGGATGGGCTATGGTCAGACATGATCAAGAATCAGGTTGCATGCAGGCTTGCTGAGCACAGTTCTGTCTACAACAGGATGGTCAGGATTCATGAATAGCCTGTTCAGGATTCATCGCTCCCTTTGAGTCAGAGCAGCCCTAGCTTTGCTTTTGTTCCTGTCTTCTTCTCTAGGCTCATCCCTAGCAAGCTGAGTCTCATCCCCTTCCCCCTTCAGGCTGATAGGTCTGTAATTGCTCGGATCATCTTTCCTGCCCTTCTTGTGGAATCCTTTTGTCCCAATTGAATAGGTGAACCCCATCTGTCTTCAGCAAACCTGGTGCTGTGTAAACAGCCCATGACTAAATACCCAAAATTCCACTCATGGCAACAGTAGAATTTAAGCCACTTGTTGATCACATGGACTTCCCAGTTTCTTTCAGCATTCATCTCTTCTACCAAAGGAATTGAAGAGAACATCACCTATGCTCCTGTCCCTGCACCCAGATCACCCAGTGCATTGAAGTCCTTTTTGACTACCCTGGTACTTCTCTCATCAACCTCACCACTGCCAACTTGTACAACCAGTCGTGTGTAATAAACAGAACAGGGGAGCCGAAAGTCAAACTCATTTTCGAAGCTGAGGTTACATACACAGTGGAAAAGCTTCACTGGAAAGGATGAAAAGGGCAGGAATGTGTGGTGCTGGCTATATGAGTGAAGGAATATTTTCCTCATGGAGGTTGCTGTACACTGTATGGTTATAATCTGGTGCTCATTCAGACAATTTCAGTGGCTGTGCTGCAAATGCTCCCAGCAGCAGCAAGGTCTGACTGATGGGATTTGGTACAGCCTTGAGGGGAAGTGAAAACTTTGAATCAAAATAAAATACATTTATTTCTTTACTCAGGCAAAACATCCTTTCATTTCCACTGGACCCTGTCGAGGAAAGGTCACATTGTCCTCACTGAGGGTTTCAGCTGAGTAAAGACTCCCCCTGCAAGTGTAGCTCCCAAACAATGCGGAAATAATGACAGGTACTTTTCAATTATTGACTCATGCAGTTGATAGTCAACTCTCATTCCCATAATTGAAGAGATAAAGGTGTCATGGTTAATGAGTGCTTTAGCATGAGTTTAATTGCAAATTCTCTCATCAATGAAGTGATGTATTGAAATACCTGTGGAGCAGTGAATCATTTGTCTTCACTTTGGAAGTGAAAACTCTGAGACACAAAAATTTGGAAAATTCACAATAACTGTCAGCGTTCCTACATAGTCACTCAGCATCTCAGGTCTTTTCCAGATCCCCATTTTGTCCTTTAGGACTGAATATAGTTATTTCAGAAACTACCAGACTTTGCATATTGAGGTTAAGGAGAAAAACAAACAAACAAACAAACAAACAAAGAAAAGAACCAATATCAAATTACTAGAGTCTTTTCATTCCTGTTGCTGCCTTTCTATTCTTCAGTCTGAAAAAACACAGTTCAAACAAATTCAGAGCAAACCTTCAAAAAATCAGTGTCAGACATGTATAAGTCTTTGGGAGAAAAACTAATATTTTTCCCAGTTATCACAGAACACATGAGCTTCCTAGAGAATACCATCTAAATGCATTAAAGGGTCATTTGAATGATCTCTAGTCTGATATACATTTGAAATGACCACATAACGCTTACAGTTTTCATTTTAAAAAAATCTGAAAATGAAGGAAGAGTATCTCCTGGTGATCACCTGACAGTAAAAAAATAAGCAAGGAAATCGAGACACATTTCTTTTCAGCAACCAGGCAGCAGTGTTTATATTTTTGTCTACCAAAGGCTATTTAAATAGGTTGTCTAAGAAAATTTGTTTGAGCACATTCAAGTCTGTGAGCTGCTTGCAAACTGAACATTTATTTCTAGTATTCAAGCTCTACCCCAGTGACTTCAGATACATGTTACTGATTCCTTTCCTGGCTGGAAAACTTTGATTGGTTTTTTTGTCACCAACAAAGAATAAGAGCTATGGTTAAACAATTCCTGCCTGTGAGCTCAGGCTGCAGGCTTTCTCACACATCCATCCACACACAGAAGTCTCTTCACAGAAATGACCATAAAAGTACATGGTCCAAGTGACAGCAGCCACCTGGAGCCTTCCAATTAAACCCAGCCAAACACAGGCTTCCAAAAGGCTGCTGAGAAATCACAAAAATGCCAGTGATTAAACTTATGCCCCTGTACAGGCAACTCGGATGGGAAATCAGGATAGTTCCTACACGCCTACCTTCTACATGCACCAGTTCAAGTCAGTGGTGACTGGGATTTTGAGAAAAAAAAGAGTATATATTCAGCACAGACACTGGAGAAGTTTAAGGCTGTTACAGTACAAACTGCAATACAAAACTCTACACAAAACTCCAGGTTACTCAATATCCTTAAACCCCATGAATTTCTTACAGAAAATACATGTACCAAATATATTTTTTTATATGGAGAAAGAAAACGGAACAGCCTAATCAAATAGTGGATGCTGATTTGAAATGGAATTTAAAATAAAGGCAGTAAAAAACGTCTAAAAGTAAAAGCAAAACCAAACCAACAAACAAAAAACTAAAAAAACCCCGCCAAAAACCCCAAAAAAACCCAATATACCCCACACAAAACCAAGAGGGAGTTTCACCCAAAAGTTTCTATTACAAGCAGAAGCAGAGGCTGCTGCCTTCAATACCAGGGAATGGTTGGCCTTGAATGATTTGCCTTGACCATACTTAACACTGAACTCAGTGCACAAGCTACAAAACCCAGGTTCACAGATTGGACTACAAGGGCAGTTTGGTAAGGCACAAGTACTGACTCCAGCCCAGCACCTCAGGACATCCTCTAGTGGAAGATCACTTGCTCTGTTTCATCTTTCAGTCTGTCTTTCTCTTCTCTTTGGCTTCTTGCGGAAGTTAGAGCCTTTCCTGGTTCTGGTTTAATCATGCAACAAATGACCCCTTCAAATAATTTAATAATTTTTTTAATCACTTGGAGGTTGTGAGATTTTCTGGCCCATAAAAGTATGAAGAAAGGTGAAAAGAAGTATGTGATTCCTTTTTGAATAACATATACAATGGTCTGGGACAAACACCTCAGCCAAAAAGGTCAAAAAGCAATATTCCTTTCACTTCACCAAAAGGCATTTCACTATCCATGGCATCCACCATTGCAAAATGTCACCAGCCATACAGCCCAGGGTTGTGCTGCTAGGTGGGACACATTCTGTAAAAATAACCAAAAAATGACAAACTGGCAGGGCAGGGGGAGAAACCACCTACTTTTATCCTCTGGAACCCATGGTTTCAGTCAGAAGTCGCTTGCTATAGAAAGAGCAGCTGGCAGCTCTACTTTCTGATCCTGCCTCCACAGATGCTTCACTGCACAGACCTTAGCAAACTGCTCAGCCTTTCTGCACCTGCCATTTTTCTTCATCTCTTACATTTTAATTTTATTTTGTGCTCAAGCTTCCCACAGTAAAATCCCTGCACTACCCTGCTCATCCTCATCAGAATGCCCCTCCATGGCAGATGAATATCAGTGTTCCAGTTTCAATAAGATGGAGAAATTGAAGCATGGAAATTAAATTACTAGTCCACAGTCTCAGGCCTCTCTGAATCAAAGCAATATCTTTTTGGTTTGTAGAGGTGTCCTCTTGCTACAAGATCATTTCTTTCCATCTAGTTCAGAGATAATAATATCTCTGTAACTAATCCCTATGGTTGTTGTGAGGATCTGCAGTTCATTGTGTTGAAAATCTAAAAGAGTATAAAATATATTACTGATTAAAGATGATGACAAAGTCACAATGAAGGTGGGAAATGAGAGTTATTCCTCTTAATTTTTAGGTTTTCATCTGCAGCAACATGACGTCTCCTGGAGCCTTACCCCTACATTCAGTAATTGCCATAGCACTTTTCTGGGGGAGTTACACGGGTGGACACTCCTCGAGAAGAGGCTATTAAAAGATGCAGTGTTATTCAGAACAGAATTAGATCATCACAACAAGGTAAATTTTTAAGATGCAGATAGAAGAAAAGATGATTAGATCACAGAATCACAGAATTACAGAATACTGTGAGTTGGAAGGGACCCACAAGGATCATCTAGTCCAACTCACCATCTAACGCCCGTACAGAGACCGAATGCACGCCCCAGAGTGGTGAACATAAACCTAGTTCCCTCACAGGCGCACAGGCCACTCTGAGCCAGGAGGGGCCCACAGGATCATCCAGCCCTACACCCCACAGCTAGACCATGTCACTAAGCTCCTCATCCAGTCTTCTCTTAAACACCTCCAGGGATGGCGACTCCACCACCTCCCTGGACAGTCCATTCCAATGAGCAATCACTCTCTCTGTGAAAAACCTCTTCCTAACATTCAGTCTAAACATCTCCTGGTGTAGCTTGAGGCCGTGTCCTCTTGTTCTGGTGTCATCAGCCTGAAAGAAGAGGTCCACACCCACCTGGCAGCAACCTCCCCTCAGGTNTCCATCATTACAGCTAAGTCCCTCTCCACTTCACTAATCTCCAGCCACTCCTCCCCCAGCTGATAGCGCTGCATGGGGTTGTTATGTCCGAAGTGAAGAACCTGGCACTTAGTCTTGTTAAACCTCATACTGTTGGAGTCTGCCCATTTCTCTAGTCTGTCAAGGTCCCTCTGAAGGGCCCTCCTACCCTCCGGCAGTTCAACATTTGCCCCCAGCTTGGTATCATCTGCAAACTTGCTGATGATGGACTCGATTCCCTCATCCATATCGTTAATAAAGATGTTGAACAATGCCGGGCCTAACACTGATGACCAACTGCATTCTGGGAAGACTTCCACTGATAAGACATAATTCAAGAACAATGTTTCTGTAGTCAAGAAAATTCTTTCCAAGCTTTCCTGTCCTTTCCTGCTGGGTCACTCAAGGGCTAAACCACCAGCGCAACTCTGCCATGACATCAAACTCCAGGGATCTTGTGTAAGTCCCTGGGAACCCAAAGTGTTAGAGGCAATGGCTCCAAAATCAAGGACTGGGCCGTATCAAAATGAAGGGATAAGGGAAGATGCTGGAGCTCTGGTTCGTGATTTTTAGATCGCTGACTAGAACTGACCCAGAGTTTCTCAAGATGTCAGCCAGCACCTGGGCCTGCTTACAACAGCCTGCACTCCCTGTGGCCAGGGAGGGGCTGGTTTCAGCACAAAACATGGAGAAGATCAGGTAGCTTTTTGTACAGACAACAAGGAAGCAAACACATAGAATCCACAGTAATAATTTTGCTTTTGTAGCCAAATGGTGTAAAAATTGACCTTTTAGACAGACAGATGATGTTAAATTTGGCTCAGAGTTCAGGACAGAGGTTTGTCTTGTTTACAGCTTAAGTTTCTGCTGGCAAAAACTATGTTGTTTGAATGCATGAAGAATTAATATCCCTAAACAGCACATATGTGTATAGAAAGGTCCATAATGGAGTAATAAGTTATTTAATGCAAAATTTTATTTCTTTTTTTTTCTTCCCACTTCGTTCCCTTAATTCCCAGGTATTTTGTCATGGCCAAGAACCTATTTAGAACAAGAAAGTGTACAGGGACCTTGTATGGACCAGAGGAAGTTTGCTGATCAGTTGAACCATGTAGACATTCAAATCCTCTTAGTGGAGACACAGTTTACAAAGGCAAAGGAGATGTATAGCTAAATGGTCTACTCATAACAGTAAACTCCTCCTAATGTAGATAAAACTACTGTTTATTTTGTTATTCTGCTAAGCACTAGCCCACAATACAAGACTGGAGTATTTGACTTGACGTTATTAGAGTTTGGCCTCTATCTGCTCTGCTGCTTGAGAGAATAAATCTCCCAAAAGATCCCAAGTAGGGAAAAAAAAATCAGGCACCAAAATGAGTTAGATTCCAAACAGTTTCATCATGGATGAGATATAGCCTTTCATCATTTTTGGAAACTTCCCTTTTCCAGTTAGAGAATACAGCTGCTCAAATAGTGTCATGTCTGTTCAGCAAGTAGCAAGCACAATGCGTAAGCACTTGTAGCATCAATAGGGACCATTGTTCAGAAAATATTGCCATTGAAATATTGTAAATGTGAATAGAATTAACTTCCCATTCATCTCTTGCTTTCACACTGTTTATTTTACTGCATTGTCTGAGTGAAAGCACAGCCTCTCATATGCTCATAGGTCCTGTTTCACCTAACAAACGTCTAATTGTATTTTCTGCTCTTCCCTTCCTCCCTGCTGAGCTTCCAGCAGAGATCAGGGCATTAATGAAACCCCTCCCCAAATTGTCCTTTTCCTGCTGAGAGTGTTACATAAAGCCTAATTCTTCTCTATGTTATTCTGTGCAAAGCCCTTTGTATTACTCTTCTACTCAAGGAACAAAAGACACTTGTTCAGCAGCAGCAGAAGAGAATCAAAAGAACATATTCTTTCAGGTAATGGCATGCTTCCGTTAATTGGTTTCTCGCTTCTTGGTGCAAAAAGAGTAAGAAGTCAGATCCCAGAAGAAGTTAATCACATCTGACTAACTACACTTTGTTCTGAATTATGAATATCATGAAACAACGCAAGTTGATGAAACCAATATTCTTTGATCACTTAATTTCTTTTATAGACTCAATCTTCCAGCTTTCCCAAGGTGTTCATGAAGATTTAAAGCAGTTTTATCTGTAATCACCAGAGTCTCATTCTCTTATTGACAGTAAATATGCATCTCTCTTTTAATTAATTTTAGCACTGTAGGATTTACAATACAGAACTGCAGATACTACAAAGGAGGTTGCATGTGTATGGGAAAGAGTGTGCCTGGAGCTCATGGAGTGCTGGAGAAAGGCAGGGGACAATTCTGTACGGGGTTACTATGCCTTCTGCCTCTAATGCCGCAGCTTTTCTTAACCATACTGTTTTCATGGGACCTCTATCAGATCCTACTGTGTGGGTGGGAATCTTACAATGCACTTCAGTGGGAGGTGGATTAGATGCACATCACTAGACAGTGTTGATGGACGGTCAACACGGTTGTATCTATCACTCATTATCCGGTATTTGCTAAAAATAGGAGAGACACAACTGATGTGCAGTGGAGTGTGCTCTGCTCCCTGCTGTCTGTGAAGAACGAGCTGACTGACGTGGTTAGGCAAGCACAGGTCTTTCCTGACTATATCTTACCTTTGGCTAACTCGGAGTCACAATATCACAGAACTGCTGGAAGTGTCTAGTCCAGCCTTCAGTACAGAGCAGAGTTCGGGCTAGTGCACCTTGCTCAGGGCTCTGTCCAAGTGATATCTACAGTATCTACAAGTATTGAGATTCACAACCTTTATGGGCCACTCTTCTAATATATGACCATCCTTGTTGGATTCCCTCACCACTCCTGAGCATCCTGAGAAGAGTCTGTATGTGTCTTCTGTACACCTTCCTATTAGGTAGCTGTAAACTGCATTAAGAACCCCCTGAGCTTTCTCCAGGCTGAACAAGTGGAATTCTCTCAGTCTCTCCTCTTACAATATGTGCTTCAGTCCCTGACATCTCAGTGAAACTCTGTGGAGCTGATTCTAGTTTAATTTTTTTCTTGCACTGGGGAGCCCAAAACTGGTCACACTGCTCAAAAGTGCTAATTGAAGGAAGAAAAATCACTACCTTCCTGCTAGCTACATTTTTGGTAACACTGTCCAGTATGTCCTTGTTGCAAGGACACACTTCAACTAAATCCCCAGGTCTTTTCTGCAAAGCTGCTTCTGAGCCAGTCAGACCCCAGTCTGTACTGGTGCAGTGGGTTATTCTGGCCCAGCTGCAGGAATGTGCATTGACATTTGCTGAGCTCCATGAGTACCTGTCAGTTCACCTCTCCACCCTGTCCAGGTCCCTCTGAATAGCAGCCCTGCCCTCCAGCATATTGATTGCTTACCCACAAACTCACTGAGAGCGCACTTTATCTCATCATCCCATTAATAAAGACATTAAACAACATTGACTCCAACAGCAGTCCCTGAGATATACCACTACTATCGGGCTGACAGTTATTCCAGGTCATGGATCACTAGCAATCTAATTTTCCACCCACCTTGTCATCTGCTCATTCACTCTATATTTCAGCACTTGGACAATTTTAGTGATAAGGTGATCATGGGCAATACAGGGAAACCTGCTGTATACAAAAATGTTGGGGGGAAGGGGGAAATATGAGTGTTGTAGGCTAGAAAAGCACAGAAAGGGAATTTGCTTTTTTAATGATCTATACTTCTTTCTGTTACACTTGTCTGTTGGACAGTGGTATTCCCTTCAGAGCTTCCTGTGAAGCCAAAATAGTATTTCAAGAAAAATACTATGAACCTTGAATTATCTTTTTCTACTGGGGAAAACCTTCTGAGAATAATTCCAAGGATCAGAAGAGAAGCATGAATCTGATGCGTTTCTCAATAAGTGAGTCCCAACAAAAGCTGACACATTTTTTATCCAAACATGTCAATGCACTGAGTCCAGATGCAATGGCAGTTTGCCACAACCAAAGCTGGATTTCAAACTGAATCCAAAAGTGGCACGGGGACCAGGACATGGATCAAATTTACACTCTTAAGACAAGCTTGAATTTAGGCCACCTCCAAATGTCTACTGTCTATGACAGGCAACTTGAGCTCTCCTGGGAAGGATCTTCTGCTGTCTTGTCTCCTGATACTGCTGCAAGGGCAGATAAGTGTGTGGCCTACCAGGGACAGTTCAGCAGGGTACATCCTGTGGAATGAAGGTGAGATTAACAAATGCATACCTAGTGTCCCTCCCTTCCCTAACTCATTTTTTACACACACTGTCTTAAAAACAATCCCCAGGGAACTCCTGCATCAAAATGATGGAGACAGAAATTTTTGTCTTGAGTTTGCCATTAAAACTGACTTAAAAGAGAGTGCAGAGGTGGTGTCTCACTTTCAGGGTCTTTGGCTTCATTCCACAGCTTCATCTCAGGGTTTCATTTGAGCCTCAGAAGCAATTTACAATGCCAGGACTTCCAGGTCTCTTGTAATGGAGCCAGAAGCCTTGTGTGCCTGAGAGCTAGGCAATTTTAGTTGTAGATATTCAAGTGTGCCCTATAGTTACAGCTACGATGCTGCTGGTGTCAGGTCTGCACCTGGGTACACACCCTGTGCACTCAGGCATTAGTTCCCTGGGTGGTCCCAGAGCTCTCAGCTAGTCTTTGCAGAGGTGATAGAAGGGACTGATCTGAGACAAGGTGATTGCCTGAGCTCCTGGACACCATAACAGGAAAGACTTTGTCTAATTTCCTCACAAAGGAATTTTGTGGGAATTTTGGTCGGGCCCATAGATTCTCCTCGGCAGATCCTGCTGTACTTATGTCATTTTATAGACACTATTTGATGTGCCAATGTGTTAGTACGTATAAAGGATGACAAGTCTGCCTGTGCTGGGTACTCCACCAAGAAATAACAGCTGAAGAACTGACAAACTTACACATACACTACTTCTAAATACTCTGTAGAAATTGTTCCTGAAGATTCAGAAATGGTCATGCAGGACAGCCTCCAACATACAGTAGGGATAGATAGGGGATGTTTTATTCATGGTTTGAGATAATCTATAGTAGGTCATGTAGTACCCTAACCAAGCTGGACCACAGGAACTAAACAGCATGATGGTTCAGTGAGTCTCACCTGATCTGGCAGAATACCCTGCTGCAGGGACCCTCACAACAGCCACTCTATTTGCCATGTGGATAGTGAGCCAAACATCCATCCAATAGACATGATTTCCCACGTGAGCATTACCCTAAGCCAAGACCCCAATAAGTCAGAGATTTTCTTAAGGAAACAAACACTCTCCATGAGACAACAGATGTTTCACATTTGTTGTGCAGATGTGCAAGGCCTGAAGCCTTAGAGCTCTACAGTTATCCCCATCTAGACTTTCTTGTCCATCACAGCACCAGGTATCGTGGGAGCCTCGCAAATATCAAGGAGGCATGAATGCTCAGAGCTGCTGAACTGTCTTCAGAAGGACACAATAAAAGTCTGTAAGTCTTGGGTCTTTTGGGGCTGGGGGTGTCCAGTTCTTACAAACCATGTTGAACATTTACAGCATATATTATTATAGATATAGATATATATATAATATTTATATATATATAAATAGTCACACTAATTTTGCAACTGCTGCCAACAGTGGGCCCAGAGAGCTTCCTGGCATGAATGAAATTGGAGTACAAACTCCAATGTATGAACAAAATGTTAAAAAAAAATCCTGCCACTAAATAATGTTGGTTTTCAGTAAGCTGTAGCTGCTACCCTCAAATAGGGCAGGGGAGAGCAGTGAAAAACTAGCAAGAGTTAGACATTATACTGCTGGACAACAATAGGATCTTCATTCTGCAGCACATGGTGCATGTCTTCATGCAAGATGTCCTCCAGTGCTTTACACTGCTCCAGGTCTCACCCTCCACTGCCTTTGACTGGTGGTATCCATCACCACACAGCCTCTTCCATGAAGCTAGAGTTGTTTTTCCAGACTGTCCCCAGCTCTGCTGATTGCAGTTCCCTACATTTATTCTATCCCAGCCTTGAAACAACATTCTTTAATGCCTGGTTAAAAAAACCCCAACAAAGTAATTTCCATACGCTTAAAACACCACTGTCTTAAGAAATGTTGTGTTCCCTGGCCAAGCACACACTCCAATTATACCAGATTATCACTGTTATCATGAATGCATTTTCACTCTTATAGTAAATGTACAGTGACCACTCTTTTATTGTTGTTTTCATAATGGATTGCTACCCCAGAAAAAAAAAAAAAAGAGAAACACTGCTGTAGGCAAATGGGAAGCGGTCCAGAGCTACCCTCCTGTGTGTTCTTGGTGCTGGATTTCAGAGGCTCACGCTTATTTGCCTCGGTTCAAATCTAGTGAGAAACTTATTCTGTATTTGCATACAGAAACTTATTCTGCTAAAATCACCCTCTTCTCTCTGCTGTTTTCTGTTTAATTCTGTGTGGTAGAACCAGATTCCCAAAGGAAGTGTACTTGGCTAAATAACTGTGGGGACTATCCCACCAGTTGTTAGACACATTATTCCATTGTTATTACTACTCTCATTTTAATAGCCTATTTTTAATTTATACTATATAAATACCAAACAAACCACAAATATTTCAAAAGGTACCTAGTCTTTGAAATTATGTTTTCCATTAAGTGAGTTTCAGCACTAACTAATAAACTGAGTTTCATTTTCTAATATCGCCTGCCAAAAGACCAAAATTCATTAAAAACATGGAAAAATTCACAATAATATTAATTTTAAAAAGGATTCAGTCTGGTCCACCCTGCCAGAAAATTAGTCAACATGTTCCATACTACATACTATTTTTAATTCTGGATATATATTAGTTCTGGGTCAAATATAAAAGAACAGATTTGGTTAGTATGTTACCTATATTAGTGATGTATCAGAAACCTTCAGTCGCCAAGAGCTTTACATCTGTAGATTCTTTGGGCAGAAGCAGTGACAGTGGTATCAGCAAGGGATACATAGAAAGGGGTAAGGTAGGTTAACATAGGGTAAGGCAGCCTATGTCCTCATCACATAACCAAGACTGTGCACGGGGTGGAAAAGCTAATGGGGATGTGGTTTGACAGTACTGGGTGGTAAAGAGGACATTACATTTACATGTTCCTGTATCCTCTGTGACTTTCTCGCCTTCTAATTTCACCTTGAATGTTGAGAAATGTTACTGAGTAGCTCATATAATAATTTCTATTAAAAAAATAAAGTACTTTAAAAAGACATTCAGTATTATTGGATCCATTAATGGATAGGGAACTAGGACACAAAATAAGAATTTGTCCATGTCCGTGCACTTCGACACTGGCTTTCAGAGCTTTTAGGCCAGGGCTTAAACACAAGAAAATACAATCCACAACCAAACAACAACCAAACAAATTTGCTTGAGGAATCTTTCAGGCAGATGTGAAAAGGGCTCAAACATCTGTTCTAGAATGCATTGTGCAACAGGTGGGATTCATGAAGGAAGCTTAAATGTCACATAACCAATGTCATTTGGATTTGAGTGTCAAATACCTTCACAGTTTCTCAAAATGGAATTTAAGGCAAATTTATTATTTGTAAATATAGTGCTTTCACTTCTGATAGAAATATCTGATTTAATAAAGAACTGTGGTGTATTTTACAATCCCAGCAGTGAATGTATCTACTGCATTCAAAGGATCTGCTCCTGTCCTGCCTCACACACCTTCCCTGCCTTGCTTGGGCCTGATCTTACTTTTCTGTCAAGTGATTTGTGCCCATGGAACACTAACTCAGATGGATTACACTAAAACAAGAACACATTTTCAATGTTTCCCTTCTAGACCTGCCTTGTAATTTGGTCTGGGCAAAGAAGTACAATGTCATTAGTCCCTTAAATGTGATGGTTCCCATCTTAATTAACTTGTAGTTTTGTTTCTAGAGCATGAGAGAATTNAAAAAAAAAAGAGAAACACTGCTGTAGGCAAATGGGAAGCGGTCCAGAGCTACCCTCCTGTGTGTTCTTGGTGCTGGATTTCAGAGGCTCACGCTTATTTGCCTCGGTTCAAATCTAGTGAGAAACTTATTCTGTATTTGCATACAGAAACTTATTCTGCTAAAATCACCCTCTTCTCTCTGCTGTTTTCTGTTTAATTCTGTGTGGTAGAACCAGATTCCCAAAGGAAGTGTACTTGGCTAAATAACTGTGGGGACTATCCCACCAGTTGTTAGACACATTATTCCATTGTTATTACTACTCTCATTTTAATAGCCTATTTTTAATTTATACTATATAAATACCAAACAAACCACAAATATTTCAAAAGCTACCTAGTCTTTGAAATTATGTTTTCCATTAAGTGAGTTTCAGCACTAACTAATAAACTGAGTTTCATTTTCTAATATCGCCTGCCAAAAGACCAAAATTCATTAAAAACATGGAAAAATTCACAATAATATTAATTTTAAAAAGGATTCAGTCTGGTCCACCCTGCCAGAAAATTAGTCAACATGTTCCATACTACATACTATTTTTAATTCTGGATATATATTAGTTCTGGGTCAAATATAAAAGAACAGATTTGGTTAGTATGTTACCTATATTAGTGATGTATCAGAAACCTTCAGTCGCCAAGAGCTTTACATCTGTAGATTCTTTGGGCAGAAGCAGTGACAGTGGTATCAGCAAGGGATACATAGAAAGGGGTAAGGTAGGTTAACATAGGGTAAGGCAGCCTATGTCCTCATCACATAACCAAGACTGTGCACGGGGTGGAAAAGCTAATGGGGATGTGGTTTGACAGTACTGGGTGGTAAAGAGGACATTACATTTACATGTTCCTGTATCCTCTGTGACTTTCTCGCCTTCTAATTTCACCTTGAATGTTGAGAAATGTTACTGAGTAGCTCATATAATAATTTCTATTAAAAAAATAAAGTACTTTAAAAAGACATTCAGTATTATTGGATCCATTAATGGATAGGGAACTAGGACACAAAATAAGAATTTGTCCATGTCCGTGCACTTCGACACTGGCTTTCAGAGCTTTTAGGCCAGGGCTTAAACACAAGAAAATACAATCCACAACCAAACAACAACCAAACAAATTTGCTTGAGGAATCTTTCAGGCAGATGTGAAAAGGGCTCAAACATCTGTTCTAGAATGCATTGTGCAACAGGTGGGATTCATGAAGGAAGCTTAAATGTCACATAACCAATGTCATTTGGATTTGAGTGTCAAATACCTTCACAGTTTCTCAAAATGGAATTTAAGGCAAATTTATTATTTGTAAATATAGTGCTTTCACTTCTGATAGAAATATCTGATTTAATAAAGAACTGTGGTGTATTTTACAATCCCAGCAGTGAATGTATCTACTGCATTCAAAGGATCTGCTCCTGTCCTGCCTCACACACCTTCCCTGCCTTGCTTGGGCCTGATCTTACTTTTCTGTCAAGTGATTTGTGCCCATGGAACACTAACTCAGATGGATTACACTAAAACAAGAACACATTTTCAATGTTTCCCTTCTAGACCTGCCTTGTAATTTGGTCTGGGCAAAGAAGTACAATGTCATTAGTCCCTTGAATGTGATGGTTCCCATCTTAATTAACTTGTAGTTTTGTTTCTAGAGCATGAGAGAATTATCCAACAATCAAAAATATAGTGAAGCTGATTCTCATTTCTCTGAGATCAGTCTTCCATTGCCCTCCCTGGACTTACACCTGATTTAAAATGCTGTGAGAAGAGAACTAGTACAGATATTATGTAAAGCAAGAGATGGAACTAAGACATTGCAGAGCCCAAAAGTGAAACAAACAAACAAACCAAAAAGGCAATGACACATACACATGTAAAATAATATAATAGTATTATAGAGGACCTGGACGAGAGCGCTAATTTTTCTAGCATTCCAGTGATAGCTCCACACTTCCTTGTTCCTTGGTGAAGCAGGCTTTCTGTGCAGCACAAGACGCTTCTTGGAAAATCTACTGCTTCACCTCTGATGAGGTCCTGCCCTGTCATGGGAGGCAGTAAGACCCCAACTGCTGGTTTGCAGCTCCTATTCACTGCCTACAGTGCAGAGCTCAGAGAGGCTGCCTGACCTCTCTGCCTTCTCTTGTGATGGCAACGAGAAAGCAAGGCATTTCTGAAGAACATGGAATTGGGACATCTTTCCTGCCTGGAGTATTGAGTTGCTGCTCCCATCTTGCCTGCCTGGAGTATCGAGTTGCTGCTCCCATGAGGAACCTTGCTAAGGTCCTGGAGGACTCCTAGAGAGCTGTTCTCCTTTGGTAACTAGTAGAACCATGCAGCTTCTCTCTCTTGGGTGAGGAGATGCTCTTGGAAGACAAACTTGTGCTGAAGGCATAGCATGAGCTCAGCATCATCTCTGCAGGATCAATCTGGGAGAACAGCCTGATTCCAAACTGCAAATTCCTCTCTTCATTTCCCTTCTGTCCGAGCAATTCATTGCTGTTTCTTACCACTGTAGCAGGTTGATTTATGGCCCTGGGAATCACAAGGAAAGAGGGAAAATGACCTTAGTTCACCTGTGATAGGGTACAGCTGAAGCTCTAGGCTACAGAGGGAACAAACTAGCTTTTCTAGCTGAACTACTTTGCACAAAGGAAACAAACAGTTCTGGCATCTGCAATGCAGCCAGCCTCTCTCCTTCTGTGGGCATCTAGCTGCAGGAACAGATGACTGAGTACATAGGAGCAGTAAATACCATTGGAGACCCCAAGGCATGAAAAGTCCAAAGACCTTGTGGACAGTGTTCTGTGGCAGGAAGGGAGTGGAAGGCAGGGCACCTCCAAGTGAGACTTGGAGGAATGCACAGGATTTGACGAGTTGAAGACATGGGCATGAAGTCATTGGGCTGTGGGGTCAGGACTACATGGTTTTAACACATGACATATCTCATCACTACAACATTAAAATAAACCTAGGCTAAGATCGGGAGGGTAAAAAATGCTTTTGTTGCTTTGACACCCATACAGATTAACCTGTTTCTGATGAAAATTAAAACCAGGGCTGAAACATGTTGGATGTATCTGGTGTCCCACCATCATTTTCATTTTTTATTATATGTTCAAGAAATTCCGCAATGTAAACCTCTGATCTTGGCATTTAAAACATCTTGGGCTTAGCCTTGGGAGTGGGGGGATATTGGTATGCAAGAGATAAAAAACCAATTTAAGAAACTGCAGGATCAAAGTAACTTGGGATGAAAAAGTTAAGAAACTAATGCACTGAAAGAGATCTGCAAAGCAAATGCAGGACACCAAACCAGGAAAACCCCTGCTATAGTGTCAACACTCTTATATGAATCTTTATTTTCCAAGTTTTTTAGTTTTAGCTCTTTCATAAAATTACTTGAAGTCAAGACGAAACTTTTTGGACTTTGGTGCTCGATCCTGTCTTTTTTAAAGTAATTTTAACTGTGTCAGGAACCAGCCCCTGATCTGCACACACAAGAAACCTGAATGCTGCCTGGCACCCACTCCTGCATTCACTTATACTAGAGTTGTGTATTTGCAGAAGGAAGATGTTCATTTGCAGCCTGGCCCATAACACCCTGGCTGTGGGAACATTTTCTTGGTTTGCCTAGTTAACATGTGACTCAAGTAGGTGTGCATGCAGATTTCACACAGATACTTCCTTCATGTACACACAAGTAGGTTCCTGCTTTGAAAATCTAAATGCATAAAGCATTTGCTGGCAAGCAGCTATGCATTCATTTTATTTTAAAATACCATCATGTGTGTAAAAGCCTGGATAGCTTCAGACTAGGAAAAGAAAAACAATGCTTTGGTAATTTGGAAAATAAGCTACAATGCAACCTCCAGGTAATGAAGATCTTCAGGCATTCTTGACATCCTCATAACCCCACCAGTACCAATGAGCAATGATTGCTGAATTCTGCCTTTAAAGCCACCAGGCTCCCTCAACACAGTGGATGGCTCTTGAAGATTAGATGGACTGCCTGCCCTCCACCAGCAATACTTTTTGGAAGGCATGACCCTGGCCAAGCGGAATATTCTCCTGCCATCCAACAGTATCATCTGCCTCAGGATTGGCACTTGTCCTGCTGTATCCCATCCTGCAGAGTTGTACCACTGTGGTGAACTTGCATGTGGGGCCTTGAAATAATTTGCTATCAGGAGGACAGTTTATTTACATAAGATGTGAACATAACTTATGCACTTTGCCTGAAAACTGGGGGAAAGCCCACAAGAACAGGCAGTGTCCTCATTCTGTCTCCACTAGCCTCTCTAGTAAAGCTGAGCCTGAAGAACACCCTCAATGCTACACTCGCAACACTTTCTGCATGGTTTTCTTTTAGTTTTGTTCTTGAATGCACACACAGATCCCAAACTCCTTCGCCTTGCTTGGGCATCCAGGCAGTTCCTCAGACGTCACTGCTGCACTTTTTGACCAGGACATGCTTTGGTGCTCCTTCTCCTGGGAAGCAGTTTCTGTGTTTTTCAATGCACTGATACTTTCCAGTTCAATGAATTGCATCTTCCATTTAACCCCTTGACTTTAGCTGAGCCCACAGGCCTCCCCAGGTCAACAGCAGCTATTAGTATTATCTTGCCTAACAATATATATACAGGGGACAAGAAGGGACACTAATCTATTTCACTTTTACACACTGTGATGCTTACAAACATCAAAATGATAAATATTTGACTTGTTTGAAAGGCTCCACTTTTCACAGCAGACTCTTTGAGAAGCACAATTGATGGAGAGAGAGTTTTGCTAAGTTTTGTCTGCACTGAAAGCCTTTTTAGTGACTCGTGATGGGAGCTGGGAGGCACTGAGTACTTTGCCCATCTCATCACATATTCCAGCTTCCTTGCAAAGAGTCACAACTGAACACTGCAACTGCAGTCTGGGTATTTACAGACGATGTCAGAAACATCACTGTGGGGAGAAGCCTGTAGCTGAAATTACAAATTTGCACTCTGCTATGCGTTGGAAACAATTAGGGAAAAGCAGCTGACTTTGGAGTAACAGCTTTATTTCTCGCAAACTCGAGTGCTCAGTAGCTGTACACACAATTAAACACCTGTTTTTATCTTTCATTTTTGCTCCTGGTGCATGAACTTGAAATTCAGAATCTACCCCTGCATGGTAGAGGACAGTAATGTCAGAGGTACCAGCAGAGAAGTCTCAAGGCACCTTTTCTTTCTCATCCTTTGTTCAGCAGCCAGAAGTTGGTCTTGGGGTACACAAAGACTTGAGGCACACAAACACAATTACAAGCCTGTACTCCTAGGCAGGGAACAACAGATATCAGGTATCAATGGCACTGCTTCCAGGAGGTGAGATGATCTGGGACACTGTTTGCCTTGGACCTGTGCCTTAGCATCTCTTACACTATCTTCCTTTTATTTTCAGGATTAGAACATCACCTCTCTTTTCTTGCAGCTTCAAGGTGGGCAGGAAGGCGGAAGAGGAAGCAATGAAGACTGCTATAAAGGCTTTTTTGTACCAGAGACTCATTTATCAGATGCTGGCCCTAGGAAACATTATTATTTACCTCTGCTGGAATGGGAAAGGAAAATAGCTGGAACAAGTATAGCTCTCAGATACATGCAGTGCAATTGTCTACACAAGGCAGTTCCATGGGAACCCCACTGGAGAGCCCGACACACTCAGCAAACACTGCCCAAATGCACAGTGTGAAGAAGAAGTGTGAGGCATAAAACATTTCCTTTGCTTTCTCTATTACCTTTTCACAACAGGACAGAAACCATCTGAATCTCTTTTCCTTTCAAATTTTCTGAAACTGCATTAAAAAGATACATTTCCATTAGCAGCAGCACTGATCCTTTACTAAGTAATAAAGACGAAACATGAAATAATTGGGAAGAGCTGATCCCTTGAGAAACAGAGGTGCCTGATTTTATAACTTGGCCTGGTCACTTGGGCTTGGAGCTACACAGGAATATAAGTGCTATGGCAACTTGTACTGTAACACCTGATTTTTGCAAGCCTGTCCCTTACCTCCTGTCCTTCTCTCACCTGGCTGAAGCTACTGGAAGCAAGCAAGCACATTCATTGGCTGTAGTTGGCATCTAGGAGTGGGATCTAAAAAAACCCCACCAACACAAACATCCAGTGTTGTACATGAGCCATCTAAACTAGCTGGGGAGGAATTAGCTGAAGAAAAGTGTGTTGCAGCTTCCTCCTGCCTAGTGATTAGGTTCCTTGTTCAGGTTTAAGGGGATATGCTTCTTTTCACTTTGGATTCACAGCCCTGAAAATTTAATTATAGTTTTCACCTTGCATTAATTAACATGAGAAATGAAGAGACCTCCCTTCAGTCTGCTTTTTCTCCACCCACCCATTATCCTTGAATAACCCATCACCTGTGGATTCCTGCTCTCCCTAGGTGCAGTGTTGCATTCCTACTGGGAGGAGGGACCTGGATGCAGCCTGGGTGAGGCTGCACATGAAGGAGAGTTGAGGCCCCCTTCTGCTGTCCTTTGGAGAGAAGGGAATATGTTTTGTGTAGCTCGGTGTGATCAACATGGTCTGATAGACTCTACTAAACCAAGGCAAGCTTGTCAAGGGACAATCTCATAGTTAGGAACAACCCTACACTGAGGAGGTGTGTCCCAAATTGCCCAGCCCACATTAATCTGGGCCACATGTGCCTATCTGGAAGTAAAACCCTGGTGTCAGCAATGAATGGCATCACTTCAGAGAGGAGCAAGGTGCCACATTTGGGGACCCACATGACACACATGGCTGAAATGATTGGGACTAATTACTGGCTATCCCAACCTCCCCAAAGTGTTGGCCCTACACACATCAAATGTTCCAGAACTGTTGGAGTTTTCATTTCAGTTTAGGCAGGAGTCAGAGCTGCTCTGCAAGGAGCAGAAACAAAGGCAATTCAAGAGGCGATTTGTGCCTGCAGTCACGTTGCTGCTGGGCAGCACCTCCAGGTCTGCTGAGGACATCTCCAAACAGGCAGTGTGAAAGCTCTGTCCTCTCTGTTGCCGGAGCTGGGTGTTCGAGGCCCTTGTCAGGCACCTATTGCTTCCTAGGAGGGAAGGGAGCATGGGAAAAAATGAAAAACGGGAAATGTGGACTTCACCGGCCTTTAAAATTTGTAATCAAAGGGCACAGAAAACAGTTTGAAAATGTACAAAAGTATCTGTCACAATCACTTAACACTTCCACCTTACAAAGCCGTGAAACATCTCGGGTTCTACTTCTATACAATTGAAATTTAACTACCTTTGGGCTACCTACTAGTTTTAATCCACTTTATAGGAAAAATCCCTGGGACAAACAGCGTTGGGTTTCTCTTATCGCTTCCCCGCCGCTGTTTTCCTTCAGCTCCTCGCTACACCCCACTGCAGACGGCAGATGCCGGGGCTGACACCGCCGCTCCGGCGCGGCCCGCTCAGCGCTCGATGCCATCACCCCCTCGGCTCGAGGGGACCGCAGCTCAGCGGCGGTGCGCACCGCCTTCACCGACCCCCCCGAGCAGGTGCCCGAGGCCGTCTCCAACAAGAAGCGGTGCGTGAAGGTGCTGAAGCAGGAGCTGGGCGGGCTGGGCATCAGCATCAAGGGGGGCAAGGAGAACAAGATGCCCATCCTCATCAGCAAGATCTTTAAGGGGCTGGCGGCTGACCAGACCCAGGCCCTCTACGTCGGCGATGCCATCCTGGCCGTCAACGGCACCGACCTGCGGGATGCCACTCACGACGAGGCGGTGCAGGCGCTCAAACGGGCGGGCAAGGAGGTGCTGCTGGAAGGTAGGAGAGCGGGTACCGTCCGCTCAGCGCGCCCCGGAGCGGGAGGCTGTGGGACGGGTGGGCTCGGCTGCCAAAGAGGCCGCGGAGCCGAGCCGGGGGTGAGCGGGTAACGCCGAGCATCTCGTACTGCGCCTCCGGACGTCTTTCCAGCGGGGAGAGCTCACAGCCCTACCCCGCGCCGGGACCTCCGACAGCATGTGTTACGGGCGCAGCCTCTCGGGAAGGGGCGAGCAAGGTGCCGGGAGCCAGGCTTGAACTTTCCGCCCTCGTATCCCCCGGCGCAGCCCGAACAGCGCCGTCCGTGCGCTCCCGGTGGAGCCTCCGCAGTCCCGGGTGGTCAGGGCGGCGGGTCGGCTCCCGGGCTGAGAGCTCCTGGTGTGAGCCTGGGCGACCCGCCTCCAGGGTGAGGGATCCTCCGGATCTGCCGTCTGGACATCTCGCATCTTTTCTACCCGAGACAGATGGGGAGAGTTGGGTACCGTGAGAGGGTTAAAGAAGTAAAAGGCCCCATGCTCCCCTGGCAGGAAGACCTTGAGTGACTTTTCTCATGTCGAAACGCCTGATGACCTCCCTCTCCCCAGTTCCTCCTTCCACCACCCCACTCCCGACTAGCCAAGAGGGGGCTGCAAATGGGCTTCAGTGAAGCTGGCGGTGCCTCACTTGGCACATCAGCCATCCCTGCAGAGCAGTGCCTTTTCCTTTCTCACGGGGGACTGAAACAGTTTTGTAAAAGTAGCCTTAGAAACCGAGCGCCGAGAAAGGAGCAAACGCTGATGTGCGTGGAGGAGACGTGGAGGGAGGATGTCCTCTCCGAACGGGACGGATGTTGGGGAGGGAGTAAGTAGAAACAGAGCCAGGTTCCCCAGAGCGTGAGTTGATGAGGAGAGAGGCGTGCACAGGCGTTTAATCCCTGTCTTCTCACAAGGACTAATCTACTTGCGCCACCTGATAGAATGAACTGCTCCAGAAATGCCCTTGGCGCGTTTGATAAAGTGATTACATATTTGCCCAGAAGTTCATTTAACCGGAGGTCAGCGGCATTGGAGGCATGCTGCTGTTCTGCCTTCCCCTGTGCCATTGCTTTCTGCACAATGAGATGGGAGTGCCCGTGGCTCTTTTGGTACTGCACGTTTTTTCTTGTGTGTATTTTTGGTGGTTATTCTGAGAAGCAAAGGAGGTGCTGCTGAGGATCAGCCGTGAGCAACCAACTATGGCATAATGTTAGAGAAAAAGTTTGAAGAAGAGGGAAGGTTAGAAAATACATTTCTTCAGGAGTATGTGCCAACAAACTGGTTGTCCATGGAACAGAGAAAACTGCAGAGGAGTTAGTGCCCCGTGAGGACTGAAAAAGGCGAGCACAGTGGTGTCTCCTCTCCCTGTGAGCCCTGCAGGACCAAAACACATCTTATCCTCTCTCACTGCAGCTGAATCTTTTACAAAGATACCTGTGAAGTCTTAATATGAACTTCTTTGTGGGGTCTGAATTGTGGCTGTTGCATCTAAATTTTGTCACTGGTTTGTTTATGCAGTTTAAGGGCTTCCTGGGGTGCAGGCCAGGTTATGTCTGAGCTTTCCTGTGATCTAATGAGTGATGTATATAGTGCTTGCAAGTCTCCCTGCCTCTGTGTAGTGCCTGCAGTAACAACACCTGAGCGTGCTGCTGTGCATAGTCTTTAAAGCACCTCTGTTTTCTTCCTGGTTAGGAGTGAAGATGAAGCAGTTTCGGTGTGGACTCAGCACCCTCCTTCACTCCCTCTGATGCTGTAGCTATCTTGCATTTCTTTGCTCATGAGGGCTGATGAACCTCAGTAGTTGCTTCTGCAATGGAATTTGTAATTTGTAAATTGAGAGTATATGTCAGTAGCCATCCCTATGTAGAATTAAAATATTCTGATACTGAACTCGGTGTTTTGTCCTGCCTTTCTCTTGCTATTTCAGTAGAATAACCAAGCCAAGAGTTGGCTGAGGCATTGCCTTAGGAGGGCTGCTCCTTTCAGTAGGGACGCGAATGGCTTCTGTAAACAGGCAGTTTAAAACAATTCTCTGTGATTCTATTGCCCAATTTATAGCTCTTTCTTCAGTAACACAGTCTAAAATGGGTTTTTTATTACTAAAGGAAGGAAACCCCAAAAGTTCTTTTTACTCTTTAAAGTGTAAGATGTCGACTTGATTTTCCTTTCCTTCCAGGCAGTAGGAATTTGCCATTTTTGACTTCTTAGAGAGTTACATATACAGCAAAAAGCAGTCTGCATTGGGGCAGGGCAAGACCCATGTGTAGCTTCTCTCTAGACTCTTTCTCCATTTCACAGAGCAAAGCCAGCATATGTTTCCAGGGTTGAAATGTAACATTTTTAGAGAGATTCTGAGATCTGCTTGTGACTTCCAGCCCAGGAAAGAAGAATTTGGAAAGATATGGCAAGGTGTGAAGTACAAGAAGCGTATTTCCTGGTGCAGCAGGGCTCTGAGTGTTGCCCAATGCATTGTGCATTCCTAGAAAGGGTCTTATGGTTGAGATTTTCCTAGAGGTTTTTGCAGGAAAGCTGTGGTCAGTATGGCTCAATGCACCTAGCATCAGAGTGCCAGAGCCTGCCTGTTACATAGTGTCCTGCCTAAAATCGCTTGCTCAGTGAAATGAGGCATTTACCAGCTCAGCACTAAACTGTAGTCTCTCCTGCATTCCTGTGCATGGAGGAAGGGAGCGTAAAATCCCTCCCCAGACCTCTGCACCCTGTATGGGAGGAAGGGCTGGCACTGGGATGGGTGGAGGGAGGAGGAAGGTCTGCGAAGAGCACGGATGAGGCAATGTTTCGTTTTCACGCTTGCCCCATTTGCTGCATGGACGGCTGTGGCTGAGTTGGTGGAAGTAGAGATTTTGCTGAAGGGTTAGGGGTGGTGTAGCTGCAGTGGATGTGCTCGCTGGGGGGGAGTGGGGAGGCAGGCACAGCTGTAAAGCCTAGTAGAAGAGGTCATACTCCAAGAAATTTAGTAACCATGCTGGTTTGTTCTGTCTTCTCGCTTTCCATCATTGAAGGACATCGATCTGTTGAAGTCTTCATTTGTATAGCCCAACTATGAAGCTCAAGTTCCTTTTGATAGGTCTAGTCTGTGAGGTTGTCAGAGTGCCTTAAATGAAGTAGGATTTGATAAACGTAAGGGAAATAGGGCAGCAGGCAATAGTGCCATAAAAGGAGCTGTAAGGCAGAAGGTTCAAGAGGAGAGGGAAGTAATGGTAAGGAAGGGCGTGAGCCCTTAGAAATCTTGCTGTCTCCACGTCTGCAGGGATGGACTGCTGCCTACAGGGTTTAATTTCCTGTGAACTTTCTGTCACAGCTTGGGCATGAGTGCAGGGGAGCAAAGCAGGCAACGTGAATAGGGACAGGGCTATCGCTGGTGTTGGGCTTTCCAGCCCTGAGTCGTTCAGTACAGCAGAACAGACCTTCTCACCAGCATTTAGGAGCAGAAAGAATTTCCCTACCTGAGATACCAGACAGCTTTCTTGTACAGTGCATATTTGCAGGTGTGGAAGGAAGCTAAAATTATCATGACAGCTATTGTTTGTACATATAATTTCCCTGTGGTTCTGTTAATTTTGGGCCTCTTAAATAAGCACTTTGGAAAATCAAGCAGCCCCTCTTGTCCTGTGTGAAGCACATTACATTGAAGTGACTCTCAAGACGTAAAAGGTGTTTGTTTTCATCAAAGCATCCTACATGAGAGCGGTCCCTTGGCATACTACTGAACTGGGTGTGCTTGTCTTCTCTATGTGTTCGGTGAAAGAAATGAAAAACCGAGGTAGCCTCTGCTAATGTCAGACAGGACACCTCTGCACGATGATGTATTTGATTATGAAGAAAAAACACGCATTAGTGATTTTTGCTAGGTTTTCTCTGAACTTGTTCACTGTGTGTGGACAAGCTTGTGATGACGTTGGTGGAAGGTATGTAGTGGGAAAATGAACATCTTCTTAGTGTTGCTAGAGTTTTTATTAATTTTGAGTGATTCCCAATTAACACAGTTGCAAGGTCCCTAGAGAAGTAGCTTTGGCAGCCTCTCTGGGTTTGCATAAATTTCCCACAGGGAGATTTATAATCCTGCATAGTGGATTTTAGCATACGGACAGTAGATTGTAGTTATCTTCTGTAGCCCTCTTGGGAGTAATACACAGCTTTAAAGCCATGTAAGAATAAGCATCATACAGTAGTAACATGTATTATTTTTCAAACAATATTTCTGTAAGAATTGTAAGGATTCTCTCCTTCCTACCCTTTTAAAATTTTCTTTGGGTGAAGCAAAACAATTCTGCCTATGTGAATCACATGTTGAATAGTAAATTAGCCATGGGTTGCTCGTTTGCTGTAGTTTTCTATTTTATCTATGTTTTCATGTTTCTTTCAGTAAAGTAGTGACAACAGGAGATTTCTAGGGCTTAACAAAATACAATATTTATCAAAAAAGTGTGTCTCTTGCAAGTATAGAGGAAAAAAATGAGGCACAGGGCACTTGGTAAGTGCCTGTGTGACAGAACTACTTCCTATAGTCAGGTCAGGGCTATAAATCTCAGTGACTGCAAATTGTTTGCATAGTTATTCTTTATACTTCCAGAATATGTATGGAGAAAACACTTGGTTGGTTGATTGGTTGTGGGTTTGGTTTTGGGGTTTTTTTGTGCCAGCAAGTGCACAGTTAGGGAAAAGGTTTGTATTTAGAGGCTATGCCACATTTCATAGCCAGTGTAGCTGCCCTTGGCACACATCAGTTTAGAAGTGAAATTGAAAGGGAAAGGAGCAGGTAATCTTATTCTCCAGAGTTCCAGGTGTAAGCAATTCCTGAGAATCTTAGTTTTGATTGTTTCAGTCACCTGGAGTTAATGGGGAGGTTTGAGTGGCAACACTTGATGAGTCTTTCATTGATTAGATTAGATTACAGGCTAATTTAGCAGTCCAGACAGTTTGTATCACCTTTCACAGATAAAAATCAGTTCGTCCTCTTTGCAGCAATTCTCTGTGATTCCTCTTTCTCAGCTACTGTAAAGAAAATAAGGCAGTTGTGGGCAATACATTCCTGGGTTTTTTTGGACCAAGTGCAGGGTAACCTGTCAACCCACTCACCTTGGAAATCATATGTATAGAAGCAATTTACTACCATCTCCTTCTGGATGCTTGAAAAATTAAATGCCTGGAGTTCTGGGACTCAGTTGCACACACAGATTATACATGTGAAGTATCATTAGAAAAGAAAAAATCATGTTTTAAAATCCCAGCAGTAATTCCTTAGGGGAAAATGAAATTGAAATCTTGATACAACTCTTTGAAGAATCTTTAAACCATTAGAATACAATTGGAAGCTGAAGGCTTTTGCCATGGTTAATGAAACAGTGTTTGTGTCAGTATTTTGCTGTGGCAGGTACCTTTTCTGTGGAGGAGAGTTCCATGCTCCCAGGAAGGCATTTTCACACAGGTGATGCCAAGGGCACTGGCCTCTCCCCATCCCTGCTGCGCACTGAGTTTTGGTCAGAAATGCTTGCTGCACATCTGTCCCGAGGAAGCTGATGAGGAGTGTCCACAATTCAAGCTGTTTTGGGTTTGGGACCGGTACTGATGCCATTAGGTTGCTGTTGTCAGGTGTAAACTGGGAACAATTTTTCGTTTGTATTTTTTACTCTCTTAATCTCACTGTTTTCATAATATATGGCATGGAATTTCTCCTGTTAGTAATGTATCTGTAAATTTGGCTTTAAATATAGCATCTATTTGTGTTCATGCAAAGTTCGTAAGTGTTGGAGAGTTTACCATATCTATTTGTAACCTGTGCCAGTAGTCACTTTGCTTCCAAACTTTAAGAACACATTATTTCCATTCCATTTTTCTAATTTAGATTTCTGATCATAGGATTATTTTGTACTTTATTCTTCAAGATTATGTTGCCATGGCTACTTGTTAGAATTGGTAGGGCAACTTCAGTAGAAGGGAAATTGGAGGAAACAGTAGTTCAAGAGAGCAATAGCATAAGTAAGTGAACAAAATGTTATGGGAACAAAGCTGTCCCAGTACTGCATGGAAGACTATTACTTTCTGAGTCTGAAACAATTCTTCAAGCATCTCAGAAACATAGCTGATGAATAAGGGATGGTAG
Source organism: Pitta sordida (assembly GCA_013390025.1). Taxonomy (NCBI): domain Eukaryota; kingdom Metazoa; phylum Chordata; class Aves; order Passeriformes; family Pittidae; genus Pitta; species Pitta sordida. The sequence goes on from WEKX01023355.1 coordinate 172,759, forward strand.
TGGTATTTCTAGAACACGAAAAAAGTCTTTTAACTACTTATCCTATAGAGTTGTGAGTAGCCCATAGAACACAGCTTTGCTGGCCTTGATGTGGTGGGTGGAGGTGAGTAAGATTCTTCTCTCTTACCCACTCCCAGCTCCTGCTGGTGTCACGACAGTAGCTGTAGCTGGTGGGAGGTGGGCTTCCCTTGGCTCAGCTGTGTCACCTCTCCCAACCCTAAGCTATGTCAAGTGGATAAAATTACTGCTGTCAGCATAAGGTGTGTCTGTGCTGAGGGTCTTTGCCAGGACATCTGTTCTCAGAGCAATCAGGGAGAGCTTGGTACTGTTACGGGGGATTGGGAAAGAGCTAGGACTCTCAATAGGAGGAATATGTAGTCTGGTTTTGGCAGGGGCATAAAACAGAGTTGGTCACTGTCAAAGCAGCACATCTGTATTGTAGCTGTTGGGTAAAATGGAGTTTCTAATTGTAAGGAAATGAGCTAGAAAAGTAGATGTGGAGAAACTGCCTCTGATTAAAGATAATTAACATACAGCACACTCCTAAAAATTATGTGCAGCTTTTCCACGAGCTGTTGGAAGTCGTGTTTGTTGTCACAGTTCTAAAATTCATCAAAACTAAAGCTGTAGCTATGTTTATTTCTCACTGCTCTGGGATATTTCCTTCTAAAGATGACATGTATTCGAGCAGTGATGCTGCTTCAAGGCAGCACACAGGTGAGTAACCTGTGTGTGTGTGCATCTGTGTGAACAGCTTCTGTTCCCTTTAATGACAGGCTAAAAAATGGTAAATTCCTGATATAGTAGAAGTACCTGAGAGGCAGAATACTTTTTCTGAGTATCAGGAAGTTAGAAATATATCATAACATAAAAATAAAATTTAAACAATTTTGTTTTTAAAATGACAGTATCAGAATATAAATTCTTTTTTGACAAAAAAGGCAAATCTTACTAATTTGCTCAAACAGATAACATGACCTCTTGGGAACTTTATTCAGATACATGTACTCTTTCAGGGAGACAGAGTCATTAGTTAAGTTTTACGTTCCATTTGCCATAGGCATATATAGCTGGTGCGGTACCTGTTTTGGCTTTTAACATAATTAAGTAGTTATGAGAGAGTATGGAAAGCTATACCATGGAAATAATGTGTCTCCACTTTTGTCTGAGTTATTTCAATAATAACTATTTCCAGGATGATTTACTATACTGACGTGTTTTAACTGCCACTGGCTCTGACTCTGCAAGGGGAGCAAGAGATACTGTGTGAAGAAGTTGCTGGAGAGCTTTAGTGTTGTCCAGCATGTATCTTGTGAGGCTGCTTAAGCTTAGAGTTTTAGCTCAGACAGTGAAAGTTTAATCTGTTTATCCTAGACCTTGGGCTTTAGTACCTGCAAAACAGCCTGGAAGGACAGAGGCAGTAGTGGGGCTGGCAGGATATAGTGACAGACGTGATTTCCCATATAGCAGGGAGCTTCCCGTTGATCTTACTCGTTCCAGGTAGGAAACAGAATGATCCTTCTCTTGCTTGCATGGAACCAAAGGAGGTGTGTAATGACTGGATGTTTAGAACTATTTTACAAGAATAAGGTGAGCAGGATTTGCCTTCAGTACTTGCTTCTTGAATTCCTTGAGAGGTTTTTTGTTTGATTCATTTTGTATGCGTTGTTTGTTTGTTTGTCTTTTGGGATTTTTGTGTGGTTCTTTGTTTGTTTTTTGTTTTTTGTTTGTTTTGGTTTTTGTTGAGAATGCTGTGGGCAGAAAAAAAGGGCTTCCAAATTACAGTTGTTTTCCAAATAACGCGTTCTTCTTGGTAACTACCTGCCCCTTTTAACTTACTTGTTCTGTCTCATATAGTACCAGACTTTCCTGGTACCCAGTCTCTTCTGTCCAGTGATATGTGGCTGGGGAGGAGGAGTGTCTCCAGAGAACCAGCAGCTTTCCTACCGCAGAGGTACGGACTTAGACAGGGACACACATACACCAAGGATGTATGTACAGTCGACCCTCTTCCACTTCGCGCCCCCCATATTGTGGCTTCACATCTTAGCGGCCCCTTTTTGCCACTGCGCATGTGCGACCTGACGCCACGAATATTCAAATTAGCATGTTAATGAGCTGCCATTCTACGCGGAAGGCAGGCTTCGCAGGACCCGAATAAGACTGCGGTCCTGTGGTATAGGAGACCTGACTGTATATACATCTGTAATGAAGAGTCAGATCAACAGATACCCCTTGTTTTGGTGCTGAACCTTCATATGGGCCTAGGGCCAACATGATTGTACCATATTTAGTTTGCTGGGGCTTTGCCAGGTCTGGAGAGGTTGAGCTGATGTCTGTGTTACACATCAGGTCTCTCAGCTGTGATGGTGGCACAGTGGACTGTCCTAACTCAAGATTACATGGAGAGGTTGTGGAGTCTCTTTCACTGGAGATATTCAGGAACCTTCTGAATGCAGTCATGTGCAATGTGTTCTAGGAAGATACTGCTTGCACAGGGGGGTTGGACCAGATAACCCCACTGATGGTCCTTTCCAACCTTAACTGTTCTGTGAATGTGTAATTTTGATTCTGTACATCACCCCTGGGAATCCTTTTCCAGAACAGAGGTGTGGCTGGTTGTGAGCTCTGTCGTACGAAGTCAGGAATATGTGCTTGCAGCAAGAAGAGGGGAGCAAACATCATTCAAGCTGGAATGACTTGAATGATGACAGCAGGCTCTTCATTAAGCACTATTATGTATTACTGTTCTTTGCCCAAATTAAGCCCATCTAGCTTTTGGAAGGTCAGGTAAATGGCCAGTCAAATTCCTGAAGTCCAGAGCACGCTGGTGAGAAGAAACTCAAGTAACACTTAAACATACTGACAGACTGCAGGTGCTGCAAATGCCACAGCTAATACATACTCTTGAAACCACTGCTGCTCTCACTGCTTTTGTTACCATTTTCTTTGCAGAAGTGATTGGGCTGAGCTGCAGGCTGATGCTCCTTCAATGTTTGTAAGACACAGCTCTCATCTGGCTCTGGGGAGGAAATCTGTATTCCTGCCTTAAAAATGGTAAAACTGCCTTACAGTAATTTCAGTCTTCTTCGTGTTTGTGGAACCCTGGAGAAGTGTCAGGCCAAAAAAGCAATAAAAGAAAACAATGTTTTAGTTCAAGAAGACTGCAAGTGAAAGCGACTTTTATAGGGGTTTTTTATAGTTTTATGAAGTTCCCTGTCCATTCAGTGAATGTCTGTCTGTATAAATAAGCCAGACCTAGGTGATATATGAGGGCAAGTTGGTCATGAAGAAAGCATTGCAGTAACAAGCTAGTGGAATTTCCACTTAACACATTAAAATCAACCCTGAAAGGCTCCGTTAAGGAAAGCCATGAATTTAAGTTCTAAGAAATGGCATATAAAATTGTCCTGAAACCAAAAATGGTCCTCTGTCGCTTTTATGTTTCCCTTTCACTCTGTTATATCTATTTTAATAAACACATGGAATAGACTATCAGAAGAGCAGCACTTTATCTGTGAAGCCTTAAGAAAATAAATAATGAGTCTGGGCATGTTATAAATTACACCCAATAAAAATAAAATGAAATTGATTCCGGGCTTTGCCTGTGTAAGGACTGCATTGCTAGAATCATTGTGTTGATCTTGTTTTATATGTATTGGACTTTTCTGCCAGACATACTTTGAAATGTTTGTATTTAATGCTTGAGTTTTTGTTCAACTACTGTCAGAGCTTTCTGACTATGTGCATATATAGTATGTATTGAGACCTTAGAGGGGTTTCAAGGTTCACTCTCTGAACAAAAAACCAAGGAACAAATACCCTTAGGTTTTTGAGGGAGAAAGGGAAGAGCTGACTTGAAGACACACAAGTTTCTGTGGGAATCTTTATCATGTTTTAATTTGAAATGGCATTTTATGTCTAAGAATAAAGCAACATGCTTTTAAAAGACTAATTTGAACTTGCATTTAAAACCTTTTTAAAGCAGAATTTTCTAGTGGAATAGCAGAGAATTGCCCAGTGTATGATCTCCTCATAGAAAATCTTTACAATCACGTCATGTTAATCATAGGAAATTTTCATAGCCAGAAAGTTTTGACCAACTCAATATAGTACTTTTTTCTCATTTTGTTAAAATACATGGTTAGTTTCAGTAAGTGCAGATTTTCGTCAGTTCTTTGGAAACTTCAGATATGCTGTTCTCCTTAATCACTTTGTTCTGTTACTTTTCTATCAATATGCACCTTGTATGAAGTGGATAAGGATGTATATTTGGTATGAGTCAAGATAGATGTACTTCCAGTAGAGAAGTCACAAATGATATATTATATGAATTCCTGTAATATGTTTCCTTTTCATCTTTTCAGTTAGTCATAGTTCTGGGGCTATGCTTCCTTGTTTCTATGAAAGTCACAGTGGAAACCTTGAATACAGAAGGAAATGAGGAAGAAACTTCTTGCGTTTCTAGAACTTTCATAAAATAGCTCTTCTAGATGTAATTTTAATATCTCCTCAATGTACTTGTAAATTAAGTTTGCTCCACTACCATTTTAGCTTTTGCCGTATTAAAGACTTTGTGTAGAACTCTCTATATAGAGGGAATCAAGTGTTCATGGAACTATAAAGGGTGGAAAATTATTTCTAGGAGGAGTATGCAATATATTAATTCATTTCTTTACATATTTTCTCTTTGCTTTCTTTCTGTTCACTGTTGCATTGGCTGATGTTGGTTTAGGGGTGGCTAAAACTGTAGCTGTTTAATTCCAGAGCTGACCTAGCCCTAGTGTGGTCACAGCTATATTCATGTCTATCAGCAATATTACAGAGACACAAGGCACAGGTGGGCACACACCTATGGCTTGCATGCATGTTGTACGTGCATTTGCTCATATCCAAGATAGAATTTGTTGTCATTGCTATGTAGGTTCAATTAATTGTCCTTTGAAAATGGAAAAGTCTTGATTATACCTGCACTGAGGGAATCTCTGGGTTGACTCATTTGCTGGAATGCTTCACAGGAGGCTGCACCTGCACATTTGGGTTTTCTCTGAGTCTGTAATCTCCACTCAAACCCTGCTGTCCTGTCCATGTCTGGTTGTCAGGACTGAGCCTCTGGCAGTAAGCAGGTCATGGGCAGGCTGGTGAGGACAATCTGCCATCGGCCAGAGAGTGGCAGGAACAGGGGAGAACATGGATTGGGAGGTGGGAGAGTGGAAGCTGCCTCCTCTTCAGGTCAGCATGAATTTTCACATTGATTTCTATGGGATTACAATATTTTTTAGGAAGCAATATTGACATAAATTACTGATGGGGGGGGGGCGGGGGGAAAGATGCTGGTACAGCTTTATCCTGTGTCTGATACTACTGTATTGATTCCTCTTTAAAATAATATGGACAGAACTTTGGTCCTTCCTGGGTGACTCACTTGGCTGGCTTCCTGTGCGGCTGAAAAGACCTGCTCATGAGCTGTTCAGAGGCCTCTCTCTGTTAATGTGTTGCTTTCCTGTGCTTAGCAAACCTGACTCCATGCCCTCCCTCCGCAACCGTTGGCTTGTCCCTCCTCCCTTCCCTCTTCCTCAAAGACCAACAAGCAAAAGCTTTGTAAAACAGGTATGGCAACACTTCAGTCATTTTGTACAACACATCATATTTGATTAAACAATTTTTTCTTTAGTTACTGTTCTGTGCTAATCACAAAGGTTGAGTAACTCACCAAAATCACATCTGTGCCTAAATTGTAGGTACTTATCTCAAATTAGAAAGTATCAAAATATTTTTTCTGCAAATGTGAATTTTCTCTCAAATTCCGGGGTGACTGTTTTCCAAATGATGTCTTAGGTCTTCTTTCCTGTTCAGCACTAATCTCTGACCTCTTCAACAGAAGAGCCACACTGAAAATACATAGTGCTTAACTGGAGAAGGAAGCAGTCACTGTTTGTGGAGACAATAAAAATGTAATTTCAGGTAGAGTATGGTTTGTAGAGTTAATTTTTCTTCAAAAAGTTGCACCCAGCAGAAATTTGGCCTCTTTGCTGTTGAATGCAAGGTTTGTAAGTGTCTACAGGAGAAATTTGAGTTTGCCTTGTGCCAGTGCAGTGTGTAATGCCAGACTGTGACAGTCTTCAGAGATATTCTGGGTTTGCAGAGTACACCAAGCCTGAAATCTCTGTGTGGCTTGCCCCTGACTTGACAACGCCATGCTCTTCTTTCCGCTAGAGTTTTCTGGATATCTTTTGCCACCCTTCTGGCTTCTGACTATGTCGTTTAGGATGTGAGGCAACACCAGAAAAAAACCCTGCAGCTACAACCTGCAGTTGTAGCTGAACAAGTGGTTGCATAATCAAAACGTTGGGTTGCTGGCTTTATATCTGCTGGCTGATTTGTGTATCTGAAGGCTGGCAGATCCCTGCTGGGGATGAACAGTGCTTCCGGGCAGGCTCCATCACTTGCTGATGGCTATTTGGCTAACAGCCAAACCTGATGGCTTTCCTTCTCTCGAAAGAGGTGTGAAGTTGAGACCAGTTTAAGAGTGACAGAAAAGTGACAGAATTGGTATCATCACTCGAAGGTACATAAACAAAGTGTGTTGTACGTATTTTGTGTCTGAAGTCTCAGGAGAATTTGGCTTAGCTCAGGAGCCCAGAGGTTTCCAGTCCTGGAATGCAACCCAATTACCTTATGGGGTTTTTTGAGTTCTTTCTTTTAAATACAGACATTGTTAGAAAATACAGTGAGTTGAAACTAAGCTGAATGTTAAACCTGTAATCACAGCTTTGAAAGAGTGTTCCAAAGAAAGCTCTTGCAGTATTATGGGAAGAGTACTCAGTTGAAGCATAATAACTTATTCAGAAAAGTTGAGTGAGACGGAGCTCCGCAACAACAACTCTATGCTTTTTGAAGATTATTTTCTTTATAAATGCTACAATAAAAAAGTGAGTCTGGTTCAACAGCCCTCCAGCTGCAGTGCCTCTGGGGTTCTGGGGTTCAGTTCTGGCTGAAGGAGCCCTGTAGTGCAGCTTCAGCCCTCTGAATAGTCCTGCTGAAGAACCCTCGCAGTTCACCATTAGTGGCCAATGAGGCTGGAGAAAAGAAGGCCTATTATTCCCCGCTTGCTATGGGGGCAGGAGTGGTTTATAAAATCACAGAATCGTTTGGCTGGAAAAGACCCTTAAGACCATCAAGTCCAGCTCAATGCTGCTACTAAACATTGTTGCTAAGAACCACACCCACACATCGTTAAATACCTTCAGGGATGGTGGTGACTCCACCACTTGCTTGGGCAACCTGTTCGAGTGCTTAGTAACTCTTTCAGTTAGAAATTTTTCCTCATAGCCAATCTAAACCTCTCCTGGCACAAGATGAAGCCATTTCCTCTTGCCCTGTAGTCTGTCACCTGGCAGCCCCTCTCAGACCAACCCTTCCTCACAGCTGTCTCATGCTAGAGGATCCACGTGGCTGGATCCATGGCATCTATGCACAGTTACTCCTTGAAAGCAAGGGAGTACCTGCAAAGCGAAAGGGAAAGCACTTGGTAGGCTGAAGCAGGGCCAGCAGGCAGCAAGGCCAGGCAGAGCACCCTGTCCTGCTCTGCAGGGTATGTGTAGGCTGAGGTTTAGCATATATAGGGTCCTCTGTCCATGCCCTGATCCTGTAACTACATAGATGAGGATGACATTTGGGTACATGAAGTCTTTCATGCTGTTTTCTTTGAAGCTAAGTTTAAGTAAGGCTATGCAAGACAGAGACCCATGATTTTGTGTTCTTTCTCCCGTGGGCATGCCAGTGCTGACTGTACTATATAAAGCATCTTGCTGTTGAGCCTGTCTCTGTTCAAGGTGAGGAGAAAAAGTGTTCATGTTTTTATTATCATTCCACCCTTCCTCCCTATGCTGCAACAAAACAAACAAGCAAATGGTAGTGATTGCCAAGGACAGAAGCAGCATTTTGCAGATCATAGCCTTTTCTGCTGGGAAAAATGTAGCCTGGTTTAACTTCTTTTTGAAGAGTGGCAATGTTGAATATATAAATTAAACTCCAGTTTACACGGTTGAGATTTCCATGACCACTTCACACAAGTATTCTCAAAGTGCAACATTTTTATATAATGACACTTACTAAGAACAGTCTTTGGAGAAATGGGACAACCCTTGTGTTGTTACCCTTCCCCCTTTGACGCCAGCCTGTGTCAGCCAGTGCTGGGAGCCAGGCAGGAGGGCTGCAGCCAGCTCTGAACAGATCAGTCTTTGTGTCCCCAGCACAAACATCCCTCTTCTTTCCGAGGGAATGGAAAAAATGGGTTCTGACCAAGCACAACCAGCTGTTTGCAGCTTGTCGGTCAGCAGGAGAGAGACAAGTGGCTCCTCTGTGTCCCCATTAAAATGCTGTTACAGAGAGAACTGTCAAGCTAGCAGTCAAACAATTCAAATCTTTACAAGCTGAGGTTTAACATCAGCCGTAAGGTAGTACTTCAGCTGTGTCACAAGACTGCATAAGTTGCTCCGCAGAGGTTTTCTGCTCTGGGTAGAGGCTTGGAGCTGCTTTGCTGTCCTGGAGCTCTGAAGCAGTGTAGAAATGCATTGGTGCCCACCAAAGATGCTACTGGTTGTTTCTTTTCTTGGCAACTTAAGTCTTCAAGTGTTTAGTGAGAATACCTCTTCTTGAAACAACTTAAAAATTACAGAAGCCGGTAATAATCTCTGCAATTGTTACTTTGGAAGGTGTGCCCTTGTAAAATTTAGGAGGAGATCTGGAATGATGTAAAGAGTCTAATTCTTCCCTTTTCAATTGTATGATGCCTTACACAGATACCATTCAAGTGCTTGGTATTTTTATTATTCCTAAATAAACTCAGACTTTACTTCCCAAGGTCCAAGACCTAGTCACCTTTTTTCCTGAGCGTGGTGTAGCTGGCAGGACTTTTTACCTTCAGGAGCAGAGAGGTGGGATGTCTGGGACTGTAGTTTCAGGCTTTGCCAGTGTCTTTGGCATGGCTCCTTTGATTTTATCTCAACAAGGTATCAGAAGAGAAGGAGGAAGAGGAAGATGCTTAGAAGCTGTTGCTATCCGGAGCACTGCTCAACTGCTGCATCAGATGGGATCCTTGCTGCCTGTCCTAGCAAATCTGCTTGGCACATTGTAAACTGCTGAGGTTAATTAGGCTGAACCTCTCTGTACCAAAGTGTGGAGTGTTTCCATCACCAAGAGCAATGCTTTTCACACCCTACCTTCCATGTAGGGAGAGTAGTCTGATTTCTGTGTTCTCTAGTTGTGTTTCAGATCGTTTTTCCTCAGGTAGTGACATGGAGCCAGGCTTGGGATGTAGGCAGCCATGAAGCTGGAGCCTTCAGAAAATGTGTACCTCACCTCCAAATGTCTATCTTTTATTTGCAGCAGTGCTGGTGGACTGTGAGATGTGGGCTCAGCAGCTGGCTGCCAGTGTAGGCTGTATTATTACCGTCCAGTAATGCTGATTAAAAATCAAGAGCTGAAGATTTTTCATTCCATTGAAAGAATGGAATAAAGTCCATTCTTTATTCCTCTAGCTCCCTTGTTAAAGACTGATCCTACTCTGCTTCTCTGTGGTTGTGAGCTGGGCTGGGCTATGCTTTGGCAAATAAAGCCAAGTGAAATTTGTCTTTTTAGGCTTGGTGTGGCATGCTCACTTCTGGGTCATGGTTCTTGTTCTTACTCTAGAGGTAACAACTTAGGGGAAATGTGATCATGATGCCTTGGCCTGTGGGGTCCTGGCATGGTCTTCCTTTTGGGGAGGAGGATCTCTGAGCCAGGACAGTATGAGACTGGATTTGTCTCATATGCTACCATTGCCCACTGATGTTTATTATATCCTGAGGGACAGAAGGGAAAATGCCCCACTTATATCATACCACAACCAACCACAGTACCACAACTGTCAGAGAAATCTGTCTCCTCAGTACATCCAGACCTTGCTTAGCAGCCAGACTGCAGCCTGGGCTTCTCGGTAGAATTTAATTTGCTCTCAAGAGTGATCATATCAATGGCTTAATTTCTCTTAGAGGAGCTGTGAAGGAGATGCCATTGTTTTAGCACTCAGAGAGTACAGAAAAGAGCTCTATTGCTTCCTAAATTTTTGATGTTGCTGAGAAATTGTGAGATATGCTAACAGGGAATATGTTTTAACAAGGAAGCAGAGCTAGAGACCACGTCAAATGAAATTTTAATCAAAGTTCCCATCAAGCTGTAAAAAAGCATTTGACTTTGTTTTGAGGGGTAATGTATAGGATACAGCCTTTGCTTTTAAAGCAACATTATCTAATTGCTTTGGGTTGAAAAGAGAAATCATTCTCCCTTTCCCTCTTTTTTATTATTCCTTTTATTTGTAAAATGGACTTGCTTGTATCATTCAGTTCTTCCTTTGTCTGGCTTTATACTGTGCTATTTTACTGACTGTTTAGTGACCTTTGCCACCTTCAAAATCTTAATTTCTAATTCTGAGCATTAGAGGTAATAGAGAAAGGTGTTTGCGATTTTGGTTTCGTTTTTGCCTTTCTCAGGTGTGTTCAGGCCTTTAGAAAGGGTTTGTCTTACGTTGGGCATTTAGGTTATGCTGAACATCCCTGCTCTCAGGATGGGCAGCAGAGAGAGACAAACAGGCTGAGTGTTCTTGGGCAACACCACTATCCTTCCTCACTTACTATGGGAATATTAGGTTGGCTTCCACTTGTGCCTCTTCGGGGATTAAATCTATGTGACATAGGTTCCCTCCCTTATAATGTCTTCCCAGCTTTTTCTTTGCAACACAAGGACAGTTCTGTATGTCTCAGATCTCACTCAGTTATATGGTTCTCCAGAACTGGGATTTTGTGTGTAGGGCAGGATATAATCCAAAGAGCAAAAAGTGCTTCATGTCTGTTGCAAGTACAGTAATCCCTCACTACTTCGCAGTTCACCATTTGTGGGTTCAATACATCCTGGGGTTTTTTTCCCCCCATGTCTTGACCATCTTTACCATATTTAAGGCTACTTTGTGGATTTTGCTTGTCAAAGCATCTTTCTGGAACTGACTCCCTGCAATATTTGAGAGATTACTGTAATATGAAAAAAATATATGTACTGTTTGAGAATATTACTGTTTAACTGCATTGTATGTTGGCCTTGGCAAGAGTCTTCAATGTCTTCAATGTCAGAGTCTTCAATGAGAAAAGCCTATTCTGTGTGGGCAGAATTGTGCAGCAGTACACCTCTTTGTGGTTGCACTGACTTAACTGTGTGCAGTGCCAGAGTATTTTTGACTTACATAGGCTAAAGGTATGCTTCAGAAAAGACGTCATCTCAAAGGCTTACATTTTCCATGATGGAGTTTACAGAGCAGACTGGAAATCAGTTGTGTCAGCAGAAGGGAGCCGTGGACTCTGGCACAAGGCAGAAGTGCTGAGGCTGGAGGAAGAACCCAGCAAGATGGTTTTGTCATTGAAGCCAATGTGTTGTGAAACTGCAGCCTGAGCTGATTGGGGCTTTCCTGCCCTCCTTCTTGCCCTGGTAGCTTGTTCCTGCTCCTCCACCTGAGCTCTGACAGCAGCTCCCCTGTGGCCATGCTGAGTGTTGTGTGTTCTAGGTCTACAAGCTGGGTCTCTGGATAGCAGTAGGGTCATGGCAAGCTTTAGTCATTGGGGGTCCCTTTTGTGGGACAGCTCATATTTAAGATCATGTAAAGCCATTGTGAAACTGCACCCATCGTGCTGAGGCTTGTCTTGTTATTGTCAACATGCAATTCCTGCGGTGAAAAACTTCAAACACTCAGTGATGGAACAGGGCCAAGATCTCTCTTAGTGTTGCAAATTGTACCACTGTTGAGAAAAAAACAATTTTTTTTGAAGTGCTAGACTTCTGAGTGACAACCTTGAATTTTCTGTGTTAATTGTGTCACCTACAAGTTAAATTGTGCTTCTTACCTGCTTTGTATTCAGCATATCCCAGCTTTTATGTAACCTTGTGTTGCTGAACAAAGGATGGATATAAATCTTTCATACACACTGTCTCCTAGAGTGGGAAATTCTGCAGAAGTTAAAAGTAACTGTCCTTAACAAAGGCTGGGTTGAGTTGATAGCAAGAGCGATGATCTTACAGTTGACATGAGTAGCAAGAGTTACAAAGTTAGACTCCCCTGCTACCTCCAGTGGGTGTGAAGAGGGACAACCAAGTGTTGTGGTGCCCAGGAGCAAAGCAGAGACTCAGCTGAGCTGGACGTGTCTAAGTGTTGATTTGCATCAATATGGGAAGGGAGACTGAAGTGCAGCAGCTTTACTTCTACGCACACCTTGCTTAGGGAATAAGTTCATCTTATTCCTGGATGAGTTTATGTACAGATAGTCCCCAAATTTCATGCTCTCAACTAGCCATACAAAGACATGTCTTAAAATCTTCAAATTCACTATGTTCCTGGGCATGCTAAATCTGGTCCATGCTGTGCAGCTGGTCACACTTTAAGTGTAGGAATCCTGTGATTTTTTGTGTGTTTTCATGGATCTCAGGTCTGGATTACTTGTTGTGTTCTGTACCCAGCCAAGCTGTATCTACTGTGCCTTTAGACCATTTAAATGAATTTACACTCCTGCCCATTTCATAGGTGTTTGAGTTGCTCTCTGAGGTCTACAGCCTTTCCAAATGCTCTAGTTTATTTATGTAAGATTTTTTTATAATGCATACTATTTCCTTCTGTATTCAGTCACTGTCCTACTAGTAACAAATTTGATTTTTAAAAACTTGTTGCTTATCACTTCTGTTGTTTATGCCTTCTTACTTCTGAGTCTTGGTGACTCCAGCCTAAGTGTACTGGTTCTTTGCACCTCCACCAGTAGTTTACTCCATTTCATGCTCTTCAAAAATAGTGATTAATCTGGCAATGCTACTCAGAATATTGGGTGTTTAAATGCTAAAAGACTTCCTTTCTTGAAAAAAAAGATTAAAACCAAAAAAAATCAGAGAGCATCCCCAGAATTGTAAGGCGCTTACCTTCATTAGCTAATTTAGACAATTGTGAAGAGTTCAAAAGATATGAGAAAAAAAGTCAGAAAACACAACACAGAGAAACCCAGGGGTAAAAAAAATTGGATTAGCAGGCTTGGAAAGCTCTGAAAGGCTCTGGGGAGCTTGACTAACCACTTGGATTGTACAAAGGAGTAGTGACCCTTAGGTTTAGTTGTAAGACTGGCTGCATGATGCCCACAGGATGGCTTTGCATGTTCTTATACAGGAGTTGCAACATATTCGTTAGCATAAGGCTGCTTTCCAGATCAAGGCTCTCCCAGGATATTGAGTGCTGCAATGTGGAAATGCAATTTTCCATGATCTAGAGACTTCAGTATTGATCTGAGGTGAGTTACTGCAAATTAGAGAACTTGATGTGTGATTTAAATGCATTTCACTTAAAACTTCTCAGGTGGTTGCTACTGTGGCACTGACCTCCTTCCACCCCCAGCCTTGTGTTCCTGACTCTGCTTTGCATGGCTCAGGCTTTTATCTGAGTTTCTAGTAGTCTGGTTCAGAGAATTAAACTAGCAATAAGTTGGGGCTGTTGCAGTGGCCACACAGCCCTGAACTGTTCCTTATACAAATAGTGGTATTTTTGCAATCAGACAGGGAATTAGTTCACTCAGCTGAACATGAGGAGTGCTCATATTGTTTCACCAGCAGGATAAAAAAGATTCCCTTACCAGAACATGTCTTCTGATGCCTTTGCTGGCTCTGGCCATGCTATATTTTACCATAGTACCGGTTTATCTGAAACTTTCAAATTCTGGGAAAGTAGGAGAAAAGTGATTAACTCCTTTTTCTGGGAGGTTATTTGAGCTAATCAACATGGCTGAAAAGCACTACTATAAGGAAGCTGTAGTAACCCGTTGCTGCCAGTAGCCCATATGGCATCTCTCCAAACTCATAGTGTGGACAGACAGACTGCAGTACCTCACGTGTCCCTTTCCATGCTGTTTTGTCATGTTTTTTTAGAAATGTGCACAGAAACTTCCCCTTTGGGAGAGGACTGAACTGTTTTGTATGAAGACACAGCCCACAGTGAAGGCAACAAGCCTGGAGACCAGCCTGGGTACATGAGTTCCTGGATTCAGGTTACCTTTCAAACATCCCTAAACAGTGTTAGGTCTAGTGCTCCCAATAAAGTACCCAGCAGAGTGTCAGAAAACCTTCAGGGAGATTTAGGTGTAGAGCAGATGAATAGTGGCACTGTGTTGGTTTATCCTAACAGTTGGCACAGTAAAATCACCTTGGTTTCCCCTCCTCCCTCCTTGTCTTCTGCTCCTTTTCCCAGTCCCTGGTGTCTAGTGTGAACAGCCAGGGACTCTTGCTCAGAGATGCTGGGGGGTTGGTGCTAGTGACACACAGCACAGGGCGAACGCAGAGGACCAAACTATATAGTTATGCTTGATGAAGCCATGATTTTTTTCTATCCTTTTTTCTTTTCTTCTGTGCATAAACATAAAATCTCTCTCTCTCTGCATGTTTTCCTGTGGTTATTCTTGCTGTTTCAAGCACATTTACGTGGATATGCAGGCTGGTTTCTCTATAGGCTAGGTCTATATTTCATTTCTCCTTCTCTCTTTAACTTTTTCTTCCATTTTTTTGTTTTCCTTTAAGTTACCGCTAAAGTGCCTGAGCAGCAATTTTCAATAAAAATCTTTGTCTTTGCTTTCCTAAAGTTGTACCCTCCCTGTGACATGGGCTGTCCGAAGTCCGTGCCCTTTCCTGAGGAGACAAACCCAGGTTCCAGCTTTAGTGGAGTCAAAGCCAGATCTAGCTGTACCTTTCTTAGTGCCTTGAAGAGAATAAAGCTGTTGAAAGTTCAACATTTCAGAGTCTGTCTGTTTTGCACAGGACAGAGGAGGTGGGAGGATTCGGCATCTTTCTTGCAACAACAAAGGCAGCAAGAGGTGCAAAATGTAAGATTGACTTAAACATTTTTTTACTTTCTCTTGAAATTAAGCAGGCTGAGTCTCAAAAGGAATTAAAATGTTAGTCTGCCTTAAGTTATTCAGGCAAAAGGGTGAGCTTTCTTTATACATGTACCGGTAATATTCCTTGAGGAACAGCATGAACCTCAGAAAGTATGGTTTCATGTGCCATATTATTTTGAATGTGTTTCAATTTTGGGGCGAGCAAACTTAGCAGAAATGCTCATACAAATGTGTCTACTATTGAAATCTTTGTAAGTACTGATGTTTACTCTGGTTGGTAAAACTACAGATCACCTGAATGGAGGTTCAAGTGTAAGGGGTTTTAAATTTATTCTTTATACAGAGAAGCATTTCTAAGAAAGTAAAAAGCATATCTCCAAATCCAATAGAAACTAGACATGAAGAGTCATATGTCACCTATTGCCTGGGACCTGCCAGAGCACAGCCCTCACTTCGGTTCAAGATTTCTGATGATTTAGCTTGAAAATACTGTTCTTAATTTCCAGGACAGAAGAATACTGAGTTTTACAAATGTTTCCACTTCACACATAAAAATAGATAAATGGATTTTTTACCATCTATTAAAGCTTCAAAGGAAGTAGTTATGTTTAGTTAATTAGTTTTGCTGTTTAAATATCTACAATCCATCCTTTACTGGCAGGTAGATTTAGTAAAGAATCCATTACAGAACCGACAGCCTGAGGGGAGTGTGTCTGTCCTGTAAACCCTTTTAGCTGATGGGTATTATGAATGTATGTGAAATGTCAGCTTTGTTCCAATGCAGG
Source organism: Pitta sordida (assembly GCA_013390025.1). Classification (NCBI taxonomy): domain Eukaryota; kingdom Metazoa; phylum Chordata; class Aves; order Passeriformes; family Pittidae; genus Pitta; species Pitta sordida. The sequence continues at coordinate 188,489 of WEKX01023355.1, forward strand.
AATAAAGAATGCTTTTGTAATGTGCATTCTCTTAATCTGGTGCTTGATCAGAGGTTTTGTCTTCACAAAGCAAAGCAGTAGAGAGAGTGAAGAGGAAATAGTGTAGAAAACAAAAAGGAGCCAGAGCATGTTCCTTACACAATATATGAGGCTGATGCCTGGAGAGTTTGTCGGTAAGGGCAGACACTGCTGTCATCCTGTGGTCTGTCTGCATCTGTGAAGTGCTCTATGAAGTGAGCCTTCATCTGTGTTGATGAGAAGCCCGACAATCTGTTTGCCAAACAATCTGTTTGCCTTTTCTCTCTACTTTTGTGTCTTCTGGGTCATCACTGGTTGTGTGTTTTTTTCCCTGGTTCCCTGTCTTGAGTGTCACCTGATGCAGTGTCCTCATTGCACGAACCCTCATTACCTCTTTCACAATCAGACATGATTAAGCAGTCATTGGAGTTTGGGCAAGCTGCTTTCACAAATGCACTGTAGCTGTTGGCTTTGGCTTTTCTACTCAGAAGTTGAACTGCTTAAAAACAAAGGCCTACAAAGGGCCAAATTTAAGTTATGAATCTTCTTGCTCCATCTGTTATGTTTGCTTCACTGTAAACATGAAGTTATCTTTGCCGCTCACAAACCTACAGAATGTGCAGTTTGTGGACCCAGTCCATATTTTAAGCATTGGGTCTATTCCAGGCTAAGAAAACAATCCTCTTGTTCAGAGCAGTGGTATTTTCTACCGTTTTATTTTTTCCCTGATTGTCTCATTTGCTGAAAAAAAAAAAAAAGGGAGAATGCCTCCATCAAAGGAGTGTACTACAAAGTCAGTATTGATTAGAAGCTGAAGTTGTGCATACAGGTGTTTGTGCATTTCTCTGCATAGGTTTAATATCTTTGAAGCTGAGCAACAGAAATCTGCCCACCTCCAAAATCAGCAGTTGCTTTCAAAGATGTTGATTTTAGTGGGACTAAAGCACATGGGGGAAGAACCAGTGATGGAAAATGAAAGCAAGAAATAAAGTCTGCAGAAGTTGTTCTGGCAAAACCTTGCATCCACTGTGTTTTTAATAATTAAATGATTCTAAATGGCAAGGAAACAAATATTTTTCTTCATTTCAATGGGATTTTTAAATATGGTTAGTGTTAATGTACTTTATTTGCTCTAAGAATGATTTTTTGATTACATCATTAGCAAAAGATCGATTAGATTCCTTTTAATGTGCTACGTCTGTAGGAGATTAAAAATGAAAGAGTATACTGTCTCTGGAGCTATTTAAGAAGAAACTGGATGTGACACTGAGTGCCGTGGTGTAGTTGACAAGGTCACAGTTTAGACTCAATGATCTCAGAGGTCTTTCCCAACCTAGTTGATTCTGTGATTCTGTGTAAGTGTTTTCTTGAGTCTCAATCACGTATTGGAACCTAATCCAAAGCCTTCTTAAAGTGGTAAGTAGAAAGGAACCTTTTCATTGACTTCCAGTTTCTTTGGATGAGTCTTCAGAAGAAAAAGTAATTTGGACAATTTCATTCTTGTTAAAAATATGCAAATGTAAGTATTATATGGAATTAGATTTGTGTCTACACCTTTTTAAACAATTTCGTTGTCATTTGGATGGTTAGGAGACAAATAAGATTTTACTTCTGTGAAAACACAGACATTCTTCAGGTAAGTTCCTTTGCTGGTGAATAGGATCTTGTGCGTTTTTTTCTTGCAGCCTCCTAATACACTGTTGGGAATGAGACATCCCAAATCCTTGGCAAGTACAGTGCTCTGAACTTATACCTGAAAGACCTCTTAAAACTCTTTCCTTATTTGTGCAGCTCTTAAACTGAAGCAAGTTTTGAACCGTTCCAAATTTTCTCGATTTACTTAGGAAGAGTTTTTTTGGAAGTAGCCCGTCTTTATGTGGGACTACTAAGGGTATTGGTATTTCAACCGCTGTTATGGTGGCTAGGAGAACATTTATAGCAGGGCTGATTTTATTTCTTTTGTCAGTACTTTTACACTACTTGTGGTAACAAAGGCTTATTTAGAGCTCTAGGGGGACTAAGAGAAAAATGTCCTGCCTTCAATAGTTTCTGATGCTTTCGGAGATGCAAAGTATTTTGTTGACCCAGCCCAGCAGACAGAACAGACATGTATTTTGTCTTATCATTATTGTGAAAGTGTGAGATTGCCTCTGAGAGGAGGACAGCTAGAGAGAAAATTAGTCTTTGAACTTACTCAGCTAGTCCATCTCCAGCTGAGTCATTTATATTTGTCCGTACAGTGTTGCCTTGGGGATTTTTTTGCACTTGTTAAAAATAAAGGCAAACCTCAGGGGGGTGGGGAGTCTGGACAGCATCGCATCAGAATGTGGGAACAGCGTGGGCATTTGGCCTCCTTGCGACTTCCTGTTTCCCCAAGATATCACAGCAAGGCTTTGCTCTTTTTCCAGCCAGGCTTCCTCAGTCCCTCCTCTCACCATGCCCTCTCTCACCTTTAACTCCTTTTCTTCCTACCTTGCTTTGGAAAGAGAAGGACTTGTCTGCTGTGTGCAAGATTTCTTTTGTGGCTGTTCCTGGATGTGGAGGATGGAGGTTGAGGAACTTGCCTGATGGGAAACCAGAAAATGATGGCTGGGTCGGGCCACTACCAAAGCATAGATCCTAAAGGGAAGGGAGATCTTCTGCAACTTTGCTGGCTCTTGGCATCACATCTTTCGGGGGGCACAGCAGTTGGTGAGCACCCCTGGGGTGCCTTGGTTAATGGAGGCTTCATGCCTGGCCTAGGATGGGGTGGTGAGCATACCTCCAGCCACTGGATGCTCTCTGAAGGATTTGTTTTGGCAATGTGTAGAAAGCACACTGAACTGCTGCTCAGAGCAAGCTACTTTCCAAATCTGTGGTGTAGATGTCTTTGTCCTGCAGCTCCCCCTGGGCTGGGACTGCCATTACGTAAACTGTGTTGTAGATTTGGTCTTGTGTGTGGACATATGTATGAATATGCCTGGATGTCTGTCATCACGAGACTTTCTCTTATACTGGCCAGTATAAGAGTAGTTAGTGGGTGTCATGATTTAATCTCAGCTTAAATCCACTTTAGCGTAGTGGTGTGTGTCCCCACCTCTCATGCGAGAGACCGGGGGTTCGATTCCCGCTGGGGAGGCAATGGTGCCGTATAAGAGTTGGACTCGATGATCCTTGTGGGTCTCTTCCAACTCAGAATATTCTGTGATTCTGTGATTAGAAACTCATCCTCACACAGCACTCACTCACTTATCCCTGCAAGCAAAGCAAAACAAGGAATTAATTCACAACTTCCCATGGACAGGCAGATGTTCATCCGTCCCAAGGAAAACAGGCCTCCATCACGGATAATGATGATTTGGGAAGACATGTGCCATCAGTCTGAATGTCTCAACGTTCCTCCTTCTTCCCCCTAGCTTTATATACTGAGCATGATGCTTTATGGTATGGAATGTCCCTTAGCTCAGTTGGGGTCAGCTGTCCCAGATGTGTCCCCTTCCAAATCTTTGTGCACCCCCAGCCTCCTCACAGGTGTGTGGGGGAGGCAGAAAAGGCCTTGATGTGTAAGCACTGCTCAGCGATAACAAAAACATCTCTGTGTCATCAACAGTGTTTTCAGCACAAATTCAAAACAGCCTCCACAGCGCCTATGGAGAAAATGAACACTATCCCAGCCAAAACCACCATGAGAGGTGAAACATGAAAATCTGCCTGAGGGTGAGGTGCTGCTCCTTCCCTTTGTATCCCTTTCTGCCATGGAGCCATTGGCAGCTCAGGACTGCTGGAGCCAGGCATTGTACTCCAGCCACTGCATGTCATAGCCATCATCAACCTAACCCCCATAGAATTGTTTCATGTCTTTTTTAAGCTTTGGAATACCCAAAGCTATGCCTGCAATATCTTGCAGCAAGCACATGTGTTACGGGAAAAAATACTCTCTTTTAAGCTGTCTAATTGATAATTTCACAGCAGGCTCATTAGTTCTCTGGTGGGAAAAAATGATGAATATGTAGTTGTTGTTTTCTCTGTCATTTCTATCATTAAACACATTTTTTTATCTTGTCCTGGTATATTCAGTCTGCTGATATGTCTGGAAGCTGGCATGCAATTACCTGTTTTTCTAGATCCTTCTTGAGATGAGGTGACCGAGAGTGAATGCTGTGTTGGAGATGTAATTGTATTGTTGATGTAGTATTTTGCTTTCTTGTAGTCCCTATTTCTTATGTTCTCTGAGCCTTTTCCATTGTCACCTCTAGATTTCTTTGCTGAATTGTAAGAGCTAATGTTAATCTCATCTGTAAACCTTATGGGAGTATCTTGATGACTATCCAAATCTATTTGAAATAACCTTGAGAGACTTTTTGTCTGACATAGGCCTGTGAGACAGATAGCATCTCCATGAAGAAGTGAGACACCAGAGTCCTCAGCAGAGGGAAAGCAGGGGCATTAAGGGTTGATAAGTGAACTTAACTGTCTTATAAAGAACTGCTGCCAGCTCTGTTTGACAGACATGCTAGAAATACTACATTTTTTGGCTTAACCCCTGGAATAACATCACTGGCCATGCCATAAGGCACATGGGAAGGTTTTATTCGTTCCCTGTGACTCCCTGATGTTCTTCTGTCAGTGATTCCCCAAATCAGCACTTCTGTCGCTGACCAGATTCTTAAACCCTGACACAGACCCTTTCTCTTGTGATGTGGCAGTGCATTTTTCCTTTGGTTATATTTGAGCATCTAAAGTACACCAAGAAAAAATTGCTCTTGACTTTATTGAGTTACGTGGCACAATTTCATCCTCTAAATTTGAATTTCATGAGGGACAAGCATGGAATTAGGAGGATCTGAGATGAGGTGAAGTCCTTCAGCAGATGAGTGGAAACCCTCAGATTTGGAGGCCAGGTCATTAGGCCTGTTTGCTTCAAGCCTCCTATAACTTAAATTTTTTAATTAATCGATTAATCTGACTGGAGGGAAGATGAGGAGATAGGGACCAGGAGTTGAAGGGGAGGAGCAGGACAACCTCTGTGGAGGCCCAGGTGAAACTGCTCTTTGTTTAATTAGAACAGGATTTTTTTTTCTTATTTTGTCTCTTGATTCTCAATGTCATCCGAGGCAAGAGTGACACAAATAATGGACTTTAGTAATTAGAATATTTATGCTGTGTCGTCTCTTCTTACAAAAAGAAATACACCTAATATAATGTCACAGTTTATAGCTGCATGTCAATATATTTTGATAAATCAATGCTCACTGTTAGATTGCTTTCTTTAAGAAATAAAGAAAATTACAAATTGAGGATTTAGCTTTATTTTAATAAAGCATTATAAGATAGAAAATGTGATGTTTGTTTAAATCAAGACTTCATACTGCCTTCATTGAACCAGCTGACCTCTTCTCATTGTCTCAGCCAGTTGATTGTAATAATCTTTAGGCTTGTGAACAAACTACTACTTATTTATTTGCAAGCTCTCGCTGGCCTGCACTGGTATGTTTTTGTTGTTTGGTAACATCACTTAATTAGTACGTAAATCCTTTGGAGAGACTCACTAACTTATCTGTTGACAAGCATCTGACCCTGTTTGGCAGAATGGCCTACCCTGCTTGTGTTATGGTACCTGCTGAAGGTTGGAGTGTCACTATCAAAGTATAGGGTGGAGGAGTGTCTCTTTTTCAAAGTGCCCGTAGTCTAAATGAACAATGCCAGTGAGGGAGAGGGGGAAGTGAAGAGAAAAAGCATGTTCCAGCATACTGTGTGTTAGTCCACAGCTTTTTTTTTTTTTTACATCCTCATTTTATGGCTTTGCCCATGAAGCCAGAATTCAGGAGCCCATGGAGCAGCCAGTGCTCCAGCTGCAGCTTTTATGGGAGCAGGTAAGGTTGTACAGTCATCATTTTCTTCTCTTTGGGCTAATGCACAGGCACATCTCTGCTTTCAGTGCCTGAGACTTTGTAGAAAAAACAGGTACTTCCTCTTCTGTTCAAGGCATGGGGGCTCATTACTAGGCAAACCAAATGCCAGTGATGGAATTATCTTTGGTTTGGTTTGAGTTTTCCTCCCCCATTTTCCCTTTTTAGTGATTTCAAAGTAATCATTTGAAAATTGCATCTCCTGAGAGCATCTCTTCTCCTTGTAAAAATGGTATTGAGAGAAACTTGAAAATAAGCACTCAAATCCCTGCTTTGAGACTTTCTGCAATTGCAGAAGGTAAATAAACTCCTTAGATGCATCTTAGGCACTGCAGGAGGTAAAACTCACATCTTCATTCCACTTACATTTCTGTCTATATCAGTCCATTTAATCTCACTTTTACTCACAACTGGCAGTAAGTTTTTTCTTCATGGGAGTTCTACTGTGCTGGTGACCATGGTTATTTTGTGATGGTCTGTCAAAATAACGATATTTGGTTGTTCTGAGAGTGGTGCATTGCCCCAGCCTCATTCCCAGAAGACTTGTGAGGATGCATGCAAGGCTTGATTGAGCAGAAAACTTGGACTAAAAGGTGCTTGACTATCTGTGCTGGGAAACAATAACGATTTGATTGTTCCAGAAGACGAATGCTTTAATCCCAAAAACTTCAACCTTTTACTGTCATGGTACAGTCTTTACATTTTTCCTTTTATTGTACTGCAGACTTCATGTCCCCTAACCTGAGATGTATTTCTTCAGTTCTTGGTGTGCCAGCAGCCTTGACAGCATTTGGTCGTGCAACTGAAAATACACTTGTGTTTGAAATTCATTTCATGTCAGTAGCAACTGGATCCTGTTATCTGATGGTTGTTCAGTGACCTTTGCAAATTAATAGCTTGTTTGCTTTCCTTGTAGTTCTCAGTTGATAAATACTTACGATATGACAGATGTTCATTTATGATACTTTCCTTGGGGTGTTGGGAGATGTGTTTGCTTTTCTTTCTTCTTCCTGAAGAATGTCACCTCTTTTGCACTTCTAGAGAGAAAGAATCATTAAATCCAGTTTTAGGAATGGCTTACCTATATGCACTGAGCCATAGTGAAGGGTTGTTGTAGCGCTGGTTACATTAGTAGGGAGATGCGGTTATTTTGAAAGCTAATGCAAAAATATCACCCTGGTGAACACAGGAAGGGCGTGAGACAGTACCAAAACTCAAGTCTTAGACTAGGGAGAGCTTAAAGTTACGGTAAAGTATGCTGTGCTGGCCTAGAGACAATTGTGGACTGTGTCAGACCGGTTGTTTTGGGGATTTTTTATTGTTGGGGGTTTTTTTCGGAGGACCACACTGTGGATTTGAATCTAATGCCCTTTTTTCTGCCCTTTGGAGATATGCAGCTTTTTTCCCCTGTCTTTTTGAGCCCAGGAGGCAGCCAGGTGTTCAGTTACTCTTCCAGTCCTGTTTGCAACCTGTCTGCTGCCTGCACCAGCTCCCAGCTTCCACTGCTTGCTGGATTATTTAGAGCAGGGACAAGCCCTGTTGTCAAAGCATAACAGGTTATGTAAGTGTTTTGAAAGTACACTCTCTAGCACTTAGCCTTTCAAGTGTTTAAAAAAAAATAAATTAAAATTAGAGGCTTCCTGGATTTTCCAGCCTAGGCCTTTTGTATATGAAAAAGTAGGATCCTTGGTAACATTATGTTCTGCCCTCCCAAAAAGTAAGTGGCCAAGCTCTTTCTGCTGCATTAATCAGTGCCTTTATATAAAAAAAACAGAGATCAGGTGCTGGCTAACTTGGAAATGAACCACTTAGAACTGGAGTGGGTTAACAGATCGTAGGCTTTTTGGCATTTCATTTTTGAGACAAAGCTGGAAATATGAAAATTAATAAGAACTAAGTATTCTTTTATTTTGCCTGTAAAGTTTTGTAGGAAGTTTTTACCTGGGTATAGAATTTAAAATCTAGTTTGATTCAGCCTTTTGGCACAAGAACTGCATGTTATATTTCCAACTGAGAGACACAAATTTAGGAGCAGGAGACTATGTACTTTACTATCACATAATAATAATAATAATAACAATAATAATAATACCCTTCAAAACTGCTTTAGTAATTTGATTACCTGCTGTGTATTTAATGTTTTATTAATTTCTTATGCACAGTCTTCCTCTCTTAAGTACCAGAGGATTCTACTCATGCCTTGGCTGCAGATTGAACTGTTGGATTTTGGGGTCTTCATCACTATTTTTTATATATATGTAGTCCTAAGGGGTTTCTCTGAGCTGCTAATAGTGAGAGCATCAAGCTATCTGTCGAAATGGTCCATTTCCTGCAGGCTGCATCACAGGCATCGTTTTGTTAGCAGTGTGAGGCCAGAGTGACATGATGAACAGTAATCACTAAGTCAAAGTGTCTGTGGTGGCCATAGATTTTCAAATTACCAGTTGTCCCCTGAAAGTCTGTAGATCCTAGTGGACGATGAAATGCAGTTGTTAATCTGACTGAGAGAGAAAGAAATCCAGGAGTCATGTGTTACATGGAAGTCGTGTTTTGTCGAATCAGTTAGGCATGCTTATTCTTCCCACTTTCCTGCTTTTCTCTTCGTGCTAATGAGATACAAGTTCAGAAAACATTATCTGAATAGATTCACTTCATATTCTGGAAACCTAATGCTGATAAAATGTAGCACTTTTATCATATGATTGTTCTACACCTACCATAACCTTTTTATACCTTGAGTACCTTGATAATCTGATATCCCAAGGTGAATTTTTCATAAGGATTAATACGACAAGTCCTAGATCCCTGATTTCTGTTCCCTAACAGTCTTGAACTCAAAGATTTACTTTATAAATATTTATTCAATAAATTATTCAGTTCTCCTCCTTCTAATCCACTTTGCACATTTATCATGAGGATATTCATTCACTCATGAAGTTAATTGTAGTGAGTTTGATACAATGACAAACAGTCCAAGAGATCCCAATAATTAGACCACCAAAAGCCAACATTTTACATGTTTTCTCATCCTAAAGAATGTGTTTTGCTGTTCATATTTGCCTTATATCAAAAACCTGTGTCACTTTTATGTCCTGACTGTAAAGGTTTCAAGGAAGGTCTTCAGTGTGTCTGTTTGTTCTGCACATTCTTCTGTACTTCAGTTTCATTTTAGGGGTGAACTTGTTGACCTGTCAGCATTTAAAATCACATTTCTTTACATACACATCTTAATCAGAATAAGAATAAGCTCAGTACAGTTGTGCTGGTATTGTTGGAATCTCCTAATGAAAGAAATGGCAGGATGTGCAAAAAACAGCAAGTGACTTTCCTGTGGAAGAGGAAACTTCCCTATGCTGTTGTGGAAAGGAGACTGTGGCTACCACTGAACTGAGTAAGAACTGGATAGGTAGCTTTTAGGTTTTAATTTTTTGTTTTGTAGGTGAATGTAGTTGTCATTTTTGCTTTAATATGCAAATAGCGTGACTAAGTTAACTGATTTATTTAAAGTTTTTTTCTAAAAATTACTTACTGGTCTAACTGATCTCTAACAGACAACTGAAAGATAAAAGATCTTATTACGTCCAACCTAGATGTGTGATACATGACTTGTATTAGACCTTCCTGATGGAAATGACATAAAGGACAAACTGCATCTGATTTATACAGACAGATATACGTATACAGTTTATACATCTGACATTCTTCCTGCTTTGGGAAATAACTTCTAATATTGTCTTTTAAAGCTGTTGTCTTGCTTATTTTTGTGCTCCTTGCAATGAAGACGAAATCGTTCAATTTTTTTAAGAAGTAAAATTGTCAACTGACACTGTCTTGAGATGAAAATACACTGGGATGTTACTTGAGTCAGTAGTATATTAGAAGTTACTGTCAAACTGGAGACATGATACCTTCTGATATACAGGCTTTACAGCCTGCATAATTCAACAAAACTTTTGAAAATGTTCAAACCAACTCAAACATTTGTTCTGTCAGTTGTGCTGTTGATCAGAGTTTATTTTTAAGTTTCCTTTTAAGTTTGACCTTTTAAAAAAAGAAATAGTTCTGCAGTTGAAAAGAGAAACATCAGGGACAAATTTAGTGGTGCAAGCAATTCAGAAGCATTTCCTGAGCTATTTCATTGCATCTGGTAATTCTTTGCATAATCTTCTCTTCAGAAATCTTATCTAACCAATTGTATCCAGGCAGCATATTTTGAGCCTTTAATCTTTAAAATCCAAAGCGTGTGTAACTTAAAAATTTTCTGAATAGTTGGTTAGTGGTAGAATTGGATACAAATATAAACAAAACAGATGCTCCTCACGGCACTGACCCAGGCTGCAGGTTGGAGTCATTGTCAAAAGTTCCCTAGGCTGTTGGCCAAAATACCCAGATCAGCTCTGGGAAAAGTGGGAATGACCATGCATATGTGTCTCTACTACTTAGCTTAGTTGATGTAGGCTTTTTTCCCCCCCTCAGTTCTACTTTCCCATTTGTGTGATGAGGAATTGGGATTTGCCAGCACTTGCAATTTTTAAGGCTTCAAATAGCTGTAGCTGATATTTTTTAATTTTACAAGTTGAAACAAGGGAAATTCCAATTGAATATAAGGCAGAAAATCTTCAGAATGTGAGGTCAAACACTGGGACAAGTTGCCCTGAGAGCCTGTGTAATTGTCGTCTCCAGAAGAATTCAAAACTTGCCTGGGCAAGGCCCTGAGCAGCTGGTTCTTGACTGAGGTTGGTCCTACTCTGAGCAGGGGCTGGACCAGGCAATCTTCAGACGTCCTTTTCAACCTCTACAGCTTTGTAATTTTTGTTCAGTGCTTAATTCAATTTTTCTAAAGGCTGGCAAAATGAGTCCAGGATAAGGAAGGTAAATGTAGATTCTTTGGATTCACTTATTATTACTTTCATCAAAAGTTGAGCATCTTACTGGTAGTTAGAGAAGATGTTAAAGAAGTATGTATGAAACATGAAGAAGGCAGAAATTGATAGGAGGCAAAGTTTATCTTCCAGTAATTAGGGAGGTTGTCCTTCCCCTGTACACAGCGCTGGTCAGACCTCATCTGGAGTANAGCAACTGCCAAATATTACAGTTAACTCTCAGTACTTCGCACTTCCATCTCTCATGGGTTCACTTCTTCACCAAGTATTTTGTCTGCAATAAAAGAAGTCTGTCTTGTGGTGCATTTGTGACTGCACTAAACTGACAGTCATGAATATGCAAATTATCAAATTATCCCCGCCGCTGCACTGCTCCACTCAGCCCCGGCATGCTCCGGCAGTGTGTTGGTGGCTGCCAACACCCCACCGCCCCCTCCTTGCCCAGAAACAGTGAGCATTGCCCCAACGCATAAGCCAGAAAAGACGGGAATCCCCACGCCCCAGTCCATGCCAAAGGGAACCCCAGAATTCCCTGAGCATGGAGGGGGTGTCAAAAGAGATTCCCTTGGCTCCCCTAACCCATCAGAGGTCTCCCCAGGGCTCTAGGAGTGAAGGGGGTGGCGTGGCAGGGAAAATTTGCATATTAAGGAGCTGTCTATCATTGCGGAGCGAGAGCTTGTGGGGGGGAGGTGGGGAGGTGGTAGACCTACAGCCCCACAATAATCAAGGGACAACTGTAGTGCAAATATTGAAAAGCTAGGGAAAAAGACTTTTCCTAGAGAAGCCTGTTTTTACTGGCTTTATTCAACCTTTTCTTAGGACTGACAGTGTTTCTGAGATTAGATTCCGTGTGTCTAGATTGTGCTGATTTTGGTAAGCAAACACATGCCTGGCAGCAGCCTGCTCACTGTATGTGCTAGCAAAGCCTGTATCAAGAGGATATTCAAAGTCTTTAATAAAGAAGTAGCTTACAAATGCATGCCCAGGAATTCCTGCATGCAATAGCAGCATTTCCCTGAAGGCTTGTTCATTGGAAGCTAAACTTAAACTTATATGGGTATTTTTTTGACCTTCTCTGAGATTAGTGTGTTGGGTTTTTTTGTCTCTGTACACCAGTTTCACATTATAGCCTTTCAGAATCATAGAATCATCAAGGTTAGAGGAGACCTTCAAGATCACCTACTCCAACTGTCAACACAGTACCACTATAATCACCCCATACCCATATTCCCAAATGCCACATTAAGACACCTCTTGAGCACCTCCAGAGATGGTGACTCCACCACCTCCCTGAGCACCTTTGCTTCTACAATTTGGTGAGTTAAAAACTGGCTGAATGGCTAGGCCCAGAGAGGGGTGGTAAATGGTGAAGGGTATAGAAAGTAAGTTCTATGAAAAGCGACTGAGGGAAGCTGGAGAGAAAGAGGTTCATGAGAGGCCTTGTCTCTCTCTACAACTACCTGAAAGAAGGTTGTAGCTGCGTGGGTCAGCCACTTCTCCTAGGCAACAAATGACAGGACAAGATGAAATAGCCTCAGTTTGTACCAGGGGAAGTTCAGGTTGGACATCAGGAAGAATTTCTTCTCTGAAAGGATGATTAAGCCGTGTAATTTCTGTGGAGGTGGTGGAGTCACCATCTCTGTAAGTGTTCAAGAAATGATACTTAGTGCCAAGGTTTAGTTTGACAAGGTGGTGTTTGGTCAAAGCTTGGACTCAATGGTCTTGGAGGTCCTTTCCAACCCTAATGATTCTATGTGATTTGCATCTGTGAGCAAAAAGGCTAACCAAAATGGAGAGGATGAATTAATTTTTGTTGAACCTCAGCAGCCAGATTGTGTCCTCGTAACTGATGCTTGGTCAGCCCTGCTGTGTTCAGCAGGGCTTTTGGAGAGAGCACCACAGTGCATGTTGTGGTTTAGCCAAAGCATGTAGCTCTCTGTAGGAGATTAACTATGATCTTGTTTCTATTGTAACCAAGAGACTGACTCAATATAGGGACTGTCTGGGTGGAGAGAGGATTTGCTTCATTGTTGGAGCAACTTTTGGCCCCTGAGTGTCTCCACTATAGCTACTAAATAAGTTCCTTGAAGCTCTGTGTTTCTGACCATTATTTTTACCACCAATCCTTGACTGAAACTGTGACAAAGGATTTTGTGTCCTGTTTTTATTACCAGGAATAAAAATTATTTTCTGTGCAAACTATGTTCCTTTGTGCTCTGGTCAGCTTAGAGCTCTATATATTTTGGGGTATAGAATTGGAAAAATTTTGTATTTTCATTTGGTTTTATTTATACCCTTCCTGCTTTGAGATCAGTTTCCTGTGTATTGCTTTGAGGAAACTGAGGGAAGACTTCTTTGCAGTCTACAACTTTCTCATGAGGGGAGGAGGCCTAGGCGCTGATCTCTTCGCTGTGGTGACCAGTGGCAGGATCCAAGGGAATGGCCTTAGCTTGTGTCAGGGGTGGTTTAGATTGGATATTAGAAAGAGGTTCTTCCTGCAGAGTATGGCTGGGTGCTGGAACAGGCTCCCCAGGGAAGTGGTCACAGCACCAAGCCTGACAGAGTTCAAGAAGCGTTTGGATGATGCTCTCAGGCACATGATGTGACTCTTGGGGATGGTCCTATGCAGGGCCAGGAGTTGGACTTGATCCTTGTGGGTCCCTTCCAACGCGACATATTCTGTAATTCTGTGAATATCTTACTTGTTAAACACACGTGTAACTCTGAGTTAAGTTCTGTACTGTCCCCTTCTATATGCATATTTTAGCATTTGGAAATGAAGATCCCCAAAGTAGCTACTGGTCGATGACCCATATTAATGTACCTTACCTGCAGAAAAGAAGTCTTGTAAGACCTCAACATATAGCTTTAATGTTTAGGTTGTACCTTGAAATTTTGCATATTAGACTGGAAAACATGCGGTGATGTGAGCCAGGGAATTAATATGATGACGACCTTGAGGGCAGGGGCCAGTTGTCTAAAGTGGCTGTTCAGAGCAAGGTTCCCATGTGGAAACTTGGGGTTTTCACGGGGTGAGTGAGTTGACCTTCTTTGGGGGTACTAGTTGTTATGCTTGAATACCAAGTCAGACTAAATGCTGAAATTGTATTTCACACTAGAAGTTTATTAGAGAAAATTGAAATATTTTTGAATATGTAATAAGGTGGTTCAGTTTCTCCTGTCCCATTAAGATTAATTATTGTAATTTTTCTATTAAAAATGGAATAAGGTGGCTGCTGATTCAGTGATGGAGAAGGGTTTGGAGTACAGTTCAGGTTTCATTGGTATAACTAAGATCTCTTTATTATTTTAAACAGAAGGAAACATGGGTTAAAACATAAGTAACTCATTATCTAATTCCTGCATTTTTTTTCATTTTCTTTATTTTAGTAGTATTAGATTCTGAGTTTAATTCTTCCCTGCAGACAGTCCTAACTGTTCAGTGCAAATGCATGAATTCATTAGTTTCAACACTAAAAATCTTCAACATAAATATTGGAACATAAATAAGAGAAGTTAATAGTCAAATTTTCAGGATTGTGTATGATTATGCTGTGTTTTGACAGCTTGGCCTTTAATATTCTTGTTAATTTCGTTGGGAAGCATCACTGAGCAGAGCAGTGGAGCGAAGGTAGTCAGAGGCTGAAAATCTGACATCCACTCATGGGCTGACATCCACTCATGGTGCCTAGCAGTTGAGGTTTGCCTGTTCAGCTCTTAGGTAATCAGGTGTAAGCAGTACCTTGCTGGAGCATCATTTAGAAACTTTGATTTGTGAAGACAAAAAGCAGGGCATTTGAAAACCCTCGGGCTTCCATGAGAGATTTCCAAGGAGAAGAAGGCATTGCTGTAGGGACTGTATGTGACAGAGTGGTTTCTGAACTGTCAAGATGCATATTGAATTGTGTAGTACAGTTGGCCCTCTTGCACTTCGCGCCCCCCATATTGTGGCTTCAGATCTTAGTGGCATGATTTTTTAGCGATGAAGGTGACCAGTTTTCGCAACTGCACATGTGCGATCCGCCGCAGTGGCAGCGGCGGCAGTGCGGGTGGTGGCAGCACAGGCAACAGCGGTGGGGGCAGTGGTGGTGGCACGGGCAGCAGTGGGCAGTGGCGGTGCGGCCGCCATTCAACACAGAAGTAGGGCTTCGTGGACCCCGATTCAGACCGTGAGTCCACGACATAGGAGACCCAAGTGTATATTACTTTGTGACAGCAATACATAGTTGTGTAGCTGTGTATGAAAAAGGACAATACATAGTTTATTCTTTGATGGTCATGATATTTTAAATTAATATTTCTATTTAGTTTTGTCTCACAGAGATAATTACTTTAAAAGATTATTCAATTTCACACCTGCTGAGAAAAGTCTTTTTTATCATCCATCTCTCACTGTCTGAGATCAAAATAAACCTGCCCCAAAGAGTTCCTGAATCTATCTGTCATATCTCTGCCTTTCCAAGCTTCATATTGAAACAGGATAATCCATACCTTTGATTTGGAATAGGTTTGGGAAGGAGCGTGAAAAATAGGGATGGATAGGTTTGAGCTACTTTTTTTTAAAGATCCATTAGCTGGGACTTGTGAAATATAATGAACTGCCTTGCCATCTCTGATTATGGTTTGCAGTTAAAAGAATAATGTATATGCATGTGATTTGGGTATGGTAATGTAATCAAAAAAACCTTATGGAAACTCCAGAGCATTTAATTTACTCTTATTTTCCTGTCTCCCAAGTCTTTGCAGTACCACTTCAGCATTTATAAATTATAATTGGAAGATATGACCTTGGATTTAAAATACTGGATTTGATGAAAAATCAAATATGGGTTGATCAAGTGGAATCTCTTTGTCTTCTGGGTGAAGTTCATCCCTCTGAACTTCAGCTAAGTGTTTGACAGCTAACTAAAACGAGATACTGACTCTTCGCAGTCGTTAACAGAGAAAAAGAGAAAACCTAGCATTTCCAAAAGCTGATTTCTTTCCATTTTACAATAACTACTGCATGAATTGCCCTCTTGAGAGAACTATTTATCTCTGTGAACTATAGCGATTGCCAGTTTCTAAGGCAGTAATTTTAACTCACGGGATACCTCCCGTTATTCCACACTGTTGACTGCTTTAATTTTAGATTTTAAGTTGTGTTAGATCACATTAAAGACACCCTTCTTCCCCCCAGATTTCTCATTTGTAGTAATTTGATTTTGCTATCTTGATCACCAAGGGAATAGCAGCAACTTGTGTATACCAAAAGCTAACTGTGCCAAAGCAGCGGAGACAATTAAATCATCTCCTGAAGTTGTGGGAGCTCAGCCAGTGCCTGGTTTTTGCTCTACAAGAAGACTTTCTTGTATTTTTTGTCTTAAAAGACCAATGTCACCATACTTGGTTAAGCAATGGGGATTGATGATATTGGTGACTCGAATCCTGAACCGAGCCAGCTGCTGCACTGGATGCTTGTGGTGCCCAGCTAGTGTCATGCCTCTGATCTGAAAGGCACTTCTAGATAGAAGGGGTTTTATGGCTCTTCAAGCCTCTGTTCTCTACTCAGCTTCCATCAAGGGCCCAGTCTGGAGCATTGCTAAGTGGGGATGATTCTCTCTTTATGGGTACTTCTGGCAAGAACTTGACACATGCAGAAGGCAGCTGCATATCTTACACAAGTCAGGTTCTTCCCATACGAAGGGAACAGCTTCCTGCGCAGATAAACTGTTATTTGGGGCTTGAAATCTCTCTGTTAATTCTTTGAGGTATCCAATGTACTGTGTTTTTTGCTCTGCATGTAATTGGACTCTCTGGTTGTTTGCAAAAAAACTGCAGTCTGACAGCCCCAGAATTAATGGAGCCTGGTTTTCAGTGAATCCTGTTTCATGGTTGATTTACTTCTTAATCTAATTAATCGGCTAGAAATATTGTAAGACTGTGGTGGGAACTGATGCCTTGTAAATATCAGTCTAGTGGCAAGAGTGACAGTTGTAATATCTTAACATAGTAAAGGTTTTGCTGAGCTTTTGTATCTTTATCAAATAATTTGCAAGGGAAGAAAATATGTATTTCATACCATTTTAATTCTGTAGATCTTCTGGTGTCTAAGGAGGGTTTGCCTCTGGTTAATTCCTTTAGCAGGCCACTGATAAAGTGTCTCTACTCTGCTGTATTTGATCACTGTTTCCAAGGAGGCACAATATATTGTCCGAGCTTTGAGGTGTGTCTTCCTTCCTCCCGCCTCTCTGGCTTTTGGTGGGATTGCTTGGATGTCTGTAGTGGTAGCAATCCAAAAGAGCAAGACAGACTGTTTTTCATCCTAGCAAACATCAGGATCATATCCTTGCAGTGTTGGGCAATGCAGAAGGAACTCAGAGGAGTGCTTTGATTGAAGAGGTCAGCATTCAAAGAGGAGGTGTGACAAGTGTGTGTAACTGTTGATGAGAATAAAATAGGGATGAAAAGTGAGAATAATAGTGAAAGATGATGAGCAATTACATAGACTTAGTTTTGTGCAATTACTCAGCCCTGACCTACCTAATTGGTTGATTGTAGGGAACAAGTAAGACAGTAAAAAAGTAGAGCTGATCTTTGTTCTTCTCCTTAGTGGTTCACAGCTAGGAAAGCCCTGTAGGTTTTGTGTCAGAAACAGAATACAGACACAAAGGGGTATCCGTAAAAAGAAATACAATAAGAACATTGAAAGCTGAGGATGGTTGGAAAAGGTAATTTAAACTGAATGTTTGAGGCTGCTGAAGGATTGTAGAATAGTAAACTGTGTGTTGTGTTGGAGAGCATGTAGAAAAAATCTCTGTATGTGTCTCTGTTTCTGCACTGATATTTCTGTATCTGATAGATAACAGGTACAGGCGGTGTTGTGTGAGCAGCCAGGGCTTTGCTCTGTGAGTGCTCAGGGCAGTGAGCAGGACAGCCAGCAGGGCTGGCATCAGAGCTGCCTGTGCACACACTGCCTTTCCTCCTGCTGGAGGAGCAACTGTTGAGTTTAAAGAGGAACAATGGTTCTTCTAAATATGATAGCCCATGCAAAGGAGCCTGCTTTTCTTCTCAGTGTGGAGTCAGATGCTTGACTTCAGACAGCTGGAGTTACAGCAGAGGTCTGCTCCAGCAGAGAGCTGAGGGGCAATGGAGACAGCAGAAGGGATCACCTGCTCCCTGGGTGCTTGGACCTGCCTTACTCACCTGTCCCCTGGGGGATGAGACTGGTGCTACAAGAATACTTCAGGAGTTTTGAGAAATGGTTTTTAGTAAGAAATGTGGGACCAAAGCAGTAGTATAGCCCTTTTTTCACTTAGCCATATTGTCCAAGAGATTCTCCTCTACCATGAAAACCCTAGTCACAAATTTTGAGGTAAATACACCTGCTCATTCTTGAGCATGCAAGCATCAGCCACACACTCCTGAGTGTGTATTTTCAAAATAATTATTCCTGTTCACAAGTAAGAAATAGCAAGATCCAGGGATGTCATGGGAGTGGGGGATGTACGTCTGGAAGGGGAGCTGTTGTTGGCCGATTGAGCTAGTCTTGCTGGAATGTGAAACATAACTTAAATGCACGAAGGTTTCTGTTGTTGTTTTACTTT
Organism: Pitta sordida; assembly: GCA_013390025.1. Classification (NCBI taxonomy): domain Eukaryota; kingdom Metazoa; phylum Chordata; class Aves; order Passeriformes; family Pittidae; genus Pitta; species Pitta sordida. The sequence continues at coordinate 206,864 of WEKX01023355.1, forward strand.
TCCTGAAGAGCTTCTTGAGCTTTCCATCTCCTGAGCACAGCAGGCATCTCCATGATTACTGCGGCATGATGCAAAGAGAAGGGAGGAGGAAGTGTTGACTGGGGGATCCTGACAAACATTATTTAAATCGTTGGAGAAGTGCGGCAGATTGACTCCCCAGCCATCACTGCTGATAATGCTGCTTGTAGAGCTTGTCAGCATTCCAGCTTCACATTTTTATAACCATTTAATTACTGCCTGTATTGAATATAGCTGGAATTCACCATTGCAGCTAATCCTCAGGAAGTACACTGTAGAAAGTGGAGAGTTTCAAGGAGACAGACAGGCTGTAATGAATTTGCTTATCCTGTTAGGTAACATCTCAGTAACAGCCCCAATAACCATTCTGTTTGTTTTGTGGTTTTTGTTTTTTAGGATACAGTGACCTTGATTTGATTAAGTTTTCTTTTCTGTTAAAACCACAATGCCTTTCTCAAAACTTAATTTAACTGTATGTTATTAAATGCACTTTGTCTATAAATTTCTCCTAACTTTCCATGCCTGACAGAGGGTGGTGATGGGCCATGGCATGGTCTAGCATGGGCATCTCATTGCTCTTTTATCCAAGGCTTCTCTTTGTGTGGAACAGTGCAGACCTACTGCCACTTGATCTGACTGTGGTGGGTGGTGATCTGCTGTGAAGTGACCTGAAAATACATAGAAGAATGCTCTGAATATTGTACAGATATTTTGTCAAGGAGGCAACATTTCTCTGTAATGGTAGATAGAACTCCTGATATAAACGTGTTGGAATCATTCACCACAACATGTATCTCGAGGGGTTCTTCTGCCCTTGGTGTTGTGCTTTCCCATGGAGACAGAAGCTGCACAGCCCAGAAGCTTCTTGCAGCTCCTGTCTCAGCACAGTGGGCTGCTGGGGTGGGAAAGTTGCTGCGGTCTGGCATCACCTGCTGGTTCCTCTGTGCAGCCTTGTGCACAGAGCAAAGGGGGAGCAGACAAGGACAGCCTGGCCTTGATTATCTGTGCCTCCTCTTGTCCTCCGTCCTGTCCTTCCCCTCCTTTACAGAAGACTTTGGAGGCTGCTGCTGTGGGAGGGAAAGGGTAAAAGGGAAAGTGAGGCATATTGGGTAGGGAAGGAAGAGGTTGGTACTTACTGGGATAAGAGGGGTGTAGGAGATTCATATGTATCTGCATATATTTTCAAGTGTCTGTGCACTACTAAATTGGTTTGTATATATATAGTTGCTTTGTTATAGGTTTGTTGCTGCTGAATTATCTTATTAACACTTTTGATGAAGAGGTCTTTCGGGTCATTGATCATTATGACATAATTGCCATAACGGAAACGTGGTGGGATGA
>WEKX01023366.1:16062-32165 GCA_013390025.1 Pitta sordida
GAGCGGCGGGGCGGCCCCCGCCCGCCGCCCGGAGCGCAGGTGAGTCTGGGGACACCGGGGGGACACCGGGGGGACACACCGAGGGGGGACACACCGGGAGGATTCCCGGGAAACTTTGGAGCCGGAGCCCCGGGGCTGCACCGGGAGCCGCCCCGGCCGCGGCTCCGCAGGGGCGGTGCGGGAATTCCGGGAGCGGGGGACACAGACCCTGGTGCCGATCCCGGGAATATCCCGTCTCCCAAAGCCACCCCCGGGATGGGGGACCCGGGGAGGAGGCGCGGGTGTGTCCTGGGGGATGTGACAGCCCGGGGTGGCGGGAGGGGGGGGCGGGGGAAAAACATGGATTCTTGGAGGAAATCTCGCTATTAGACACAAAAATCCGGGATGGGCGTTTTGGGGAAGAAGAGGTGGAAAACAAGGAATTTCTGCGGCTGCCGCAAAGATGATGGGTTTGGAATTCTCTGGGCGGTGTCTGGGGAAGCCCCCCGGAGCTGGGGGGCTTTGGGGGGCCCACCGCTCCCTCTGGGAAACGGGAGGGGAATGTCCGGGAAAGTTTGGGATGTGACGGAGCCGCTTTGTCCCTCCTGGAGCCGCGGGGAGCCCGGGGGCGATCCCACAAAACCTTGGGATAACGGGATGAGCCCGGGAGATGCCCCACGGTGGCTTCTCACCCTCGGCCCCCTCGGGAGGAGTCGGGGCCGTGGGAGCTCCTTGGGAATGCTCGTGGCAGAGGGAATTCGGGATATCTGGGTTTTCCAGAGGCAGTTTTTGGTGCAGAGCCTCGTGTGGAACAGGGGACGAAGCTCCGGCAGCGCCAGGTGTGGGTTTGGTGGAGATTTGGGGCCATTCCCGCCATTCCCAGAGTCGTTTTGCTTCCTACCAGCTGGAATTCTTTGGTGTAAATCTGCCAGAGGGAATTCCGGGGCTGGTTCTGGTGGTGCCCGGGCAGGGCTGTGCTTGGGGCAGGATGGGGACAATCGTCCTGGCAAAGGGATGGCTCCTGGGAGCAGGATCCGTCTCCCTGCCTCTGGCAGCACAATCCCAGCCTGCTCCTGGCAGGAATGAAACGTCCAGGGCTTTGGAAGAGGCTCTGGTTTTCCCTGAGGAGCCCTGGGAGGCTGAGCGGGAATGTTTTCAGGAGGCTCCGGGGTCGGGAGGGCAATGGAGAAACCTGGAATCATCCCCCAGGAATCACAGACATTGCACGGATGGAACACGGGGAGGATGGATGGGACAAGAGGGAACGGCCTCGGGAATGTTGGGGTTGGATATTAGGGAATGATTCTTCATGGAAAGGGTGTGTTTGGGTTGGATATTAAGGAGTATTTCCTCATGGAAAGATGTTTAGGCTGGATATTAGGGAATGTTTCTCCATGGAAAGGGCTGCCCAGGCCTGGCACGGGCTGCCCAGGGCGGTGCTGGATCCCCATTCCTGGAGGGATTCACGAGCCCTGAGGATGTGGCACTTGGGGACACGGCTCAGCGCTGGCCTTGGCAGTGCCGAGGGAACGTCTGGACCCGATCTCAGAGATCCTTTCCAACCGAAACCATTCCCTGACTCCGCTCTGGGCCCGCTCCAGGGACACGCAGCCACACTCCCCCTCTGCTCCCGGCCTGGCAGGGGGACCCGCTGTCCCCAAAGTGCCACCCACCTGTTGCAGGTGGCCCCGGCCGGGCAGTGTCGCAGTTCCCGCTGCCTTCCCGGCTCTCCCGCTGCCGGGAAATCTGCTCCTCCTTTCCCTGCGCCATCGCCGGGGCAGCGTTCCCAGCCCTCCCCGCCGGCAGCTCCCGGGGAAAGGCTGGAGCGGCAGCAGGGCGGGGGCGGGAGCCGGAAAAACCCGAGGGCTTGGAGCAGCAGCTTCCCGAGCTGCCAGGGGGGGACAGGAATGGTGGCAGGAGGGGTGGCAGGAATGGTGACAGGAGCGGTGGCAGGAATGGTCACAGGAGGGGTGACAGGAATGGTGACAGGAGGGGGTGACAGGAGGGGTGGGGTGATAGGAATGGTGACAGGAGCGGTGACAGGAACAGGTGACAGCAGCCGGTGACGGCCTCTGGAATTGCCAACAGCCAGTAAATCCCGAGCTGTGCTTTGGGAGCAGCTGCTCCCGGGAAGGAAGGAGCTGCTGGAGCTGCTCCGGTTCGATGGCAAATGTTCCCCTGGAATGGAAATGGCTGGAGCTGAATCTGATCTTCCCGAGGGGAATTGAATGGCCACGAGGCCGGTTCCTGCCAGCCCTGAGTGCAGGGATGGGCGGTTCAGTTTGGGATTAAAGGCCCAGGGATGGAGGGATGGATGGAGGGNTTGGGAAGGAATCCTTCACTATGAGGGTGGGGAGGAGCTGGGATGGATTTCCCAGAGCAGCTGTGGCTGCCCCATCCCTGGAAGTGCCCGATTCCAGGTTGGATCACCCTGGGACAGTGGGAGGTGTCCCTGTCCATGTCCACGACTTTCCAGTCCTTCCCATCCCAAACCATTCCAGGATTCTGGGATTTGTGGCCTCGCCCTGTTTGTGCAGAGGTGGCTCTGCCATCCCACCCTCGTTATCCAAACTTCCAGGGCACTGTGGAGCTCCTGGATGGTCCAGCCAGGTGGGATTTGGGATTTGGCTCCTCCTGAGGTGCGGGAGGTCTCGGGGTGGTGGCAGCTCCCGGAGTTCAGGTGGAAAATCATTCCCACAGGACGCGGGAACTGCGGAGGTGACTGAATTCCCGGGATCTCCATCTGCATTGCAGGGCTGGGAGTTTGACTTTAATTGCATCGGGAATGTGCTAACGAAGGGATTAAGGCCTGGAAGGGCGAGTGACGCAGGACAACCTTTCCCTGCCTCTTCCAAGGGCTCGTGTTTTGTAACATTCCCTGGCTCTCCCTTTCCCCTCGCTGGGATCCGGGAATGCCGAGTCTCGTGGGGGTGGATCACTCGCCCCAGGGCTCCTTCCCTGCTGCCTCAGCCTTGTCCATGGCCTGGGGAATGTGGGGACACCTGGGATGGATCGGGGCGCTCCCTCCTCCCTGGTTTCCCCGTTGTGCAAAGCTCAGGATGTGCCCCAGGGCTGGATTTGTTCCCGGGCCAGGGATCCAGGGAGGTTTTCTGCTGGATCCCACGGAGCTGCTCCATCCAGGAGATCCTCTTCATTCCGGCTCTGGAGCGACTGGGACGTGCCCAAAATTTGGGGGCAGCAGCTCCTCCAGCAAAGGAGGCGGGTGGGGACTGAGAGCTCCTGAGCTGCTCCATAAATTCCATAAATTCCGTTGGAAACTCTGGATCTGGGTGGGATCAGGACCACTCCCCTGCGAGCGGAGCTCAGCTCATCCCAAGGGAGAGAATCCCATCCCCACGGGAATTCTCATCTCCCCTGGAGGTGCCAGACACCCCACGTGTGTCCCTGGGTTTGTTCCCTCTCTTCCAGTCGGAGCAGCCTGGCCAAGGGTTGGGCTGGGCCCATCCCGGAATGCCAACGTGCTTCCAGGAACGAGCCCGGGATACAATTCCCCGCCGGCGCGTGGCAGGGAAGCAAATGAGGCAGAGATGGAAAGCGCTTGGCACGGACATGGCACAGAGTGTCCTGGCACTGCCCGGCCACCCCTGAGCCCTGGCACAGCTCCGGGAATTGGGAACATCCCAAGGAGATGCAGCTCAAAGCAGGGGACACCTCCTTCCTCAGGGAGCAGGGTTTGGAGACGGACTGTCCCTGTCCCTGTTCTTGTCCCTGTCCCTGTCCCTGTCCTTGTCCCTGTCCCTGTCCATGTCTGTCCCTGTCTTTTAAGGGAATTTCATCTGTTTTCCTCAGGAAGAGGAGCTGGAACAGGCACTGCCGGGGTTGGGTGGTGACGCTGCTTCTCCAAGCAGGAGTTTTGTCACGGAATAATCCAATTTCAGCCCCAAAAGAGCTCTGGATTTTCCCTTGGGAGGAATTGTCTCTCCTGCATTCCAGNTGGCAGGAATGGTGACAGGAGCGGTGGCAGGAATGGTCACAGGAGGGGTGACAGGAGGGGTGACAGGAATGGTGACAGGAGTGGTGAGAGGAGCGGGTGACAGGAATAGTGACAGAAGCAGTGACAGGAGTGGTGACGGGGGGGGGTGTGAGAGGAGGGTGACAGGAGCGAGTGACAGGAGTGGTGAGAGTAGGGGTCACAGGAGCAGTGACAGGGATGGTGACAGGAGGGGGTGACAGGACCAGTGACAGGATTCCGTGACAGAAACGGTGACAGGAATGGTGACAGGAGGGGGTGACAGGAGGGGTGGGGTGATAGGAATGGTGACAGGAGCGGTGACAGGAACAGGTGACAGCAGCCGGTGACGGCCTCTGGAATTGCCAACAGCCAGTAAATCCCGAGCTGTGCTTTGGGAGCAGCTGCTCCCGGGAAGGAAGGAGCTGCTGGAGCTGCTCCGGTTCGATGGCAAATGTTCCCCTGGAATGGAAATGGCTGGAGCTGAATCTGATCTTCCCGAGGGGAATTGAATGGCCACGAGGCCGGTTCCTGCCAGCCCTGAGTGCAGGGATGGGCGGTTCAGTTTGGGATTAAAGGCCCAGGGATGGAGGGATGGATGGAGGGGTGGATGGATGGATGGATGGATGGATGGATGGATGGAGGGGTGGGTGGAGTAATTTCCAGGAGTGAGTAATGGAGGGACAGGACACAGGGAATGGTTTCCCACTGCCAGAGGACAGGGATGGATGGGAGATTGGGAAGGAATTCGTCCCTGTGAGGGTGGGGAGGAGCTGGGATGGATTTCCCAGAGCAGCTGTGGCTGCCCCATCCCTGGAAGTGCCCGATTCCAGGTTGGATCACCCTGGGACAGTGGGAGGTGTCCCTGTCCATGTCCACGACTTTCCAGTCCTTCCCATCCCAAACCATTCCGGGATTCTGGGATTTGTGGCCTCGCCCTGTGTGTGCAGAGGTGGCTCTGCCATCCCACCCTCCTTATCCAAACTTCCAGGGCACTGTGGAGCTCCTGGATGGTCCAGCCGGGTGGGATTTGGGATTTGGCTCCTCCCTGAGGTGCGGGAGGTCTCGGGGTGGTGGCAGCTCCCGGAGTTCAGGTGGAAAATCATTCCCACAGGACGCGGGAACTGCGGAGGTGACTGAATTCCCGGGATCTCCATCTGCATTGCAGGGCTGGGAGTTTGACTTTAATTGCATCGGGAATGTGCTAACGAAGGGATTAAGGCCTGGAAGGGCGAGTGACGCAGGACAACCTTTCCCTGCCTCTTCCAAGGGCTCGTGTTTTGTAACATTCCCTGGCTCTCCCTTTCCCCTCGCTGGGATCCGGGAATGCCGAGTCTCGTGGGGGTGGATCACTCGCCCCAGGGCTCCTTCCCTGCTGCCTCAGCCTTGTCCATGGCCTGGGGAATGTGGGGACACCTGGGATGGATCGGGGCGCTCCCTCCTCCCTGGTTTCCCCGTTGTGCAAAGCTCAGGATGTGCCCCAGGGCTGGATTTGTTCCCGGGCCAGGGATCCAGGGAGGTTTTCTGCTGGATCCCACGGAGCTGCTCCATCCAGGAGACCCTCTTCATTCCGGCTCTGGAGCGACTAGGATGTGCCCAAAATTTGGGGGCAGCAGCTCCTCCAGCAAAGGAGGCGAGTGGGGACTGAGAGCTCCTGAGCTGCTCCATAAATTCCATAAATTCCATTGGAAACTCTGGATCTGGGTGGGATCAGGACCACTCCCCTGCGAGCGGAGCTCAGCTCATCCCAAGGGAGAGAATCCCATCCCCACGGGAATTCTCATCTCCCCTGGAGGTGCCAGACACCCCACGTGTGTCCCTGGGTTTGTTCCCTCTCTTCCAGTCGGAGCAGCCTGGCCAAGGGTTGGGCTGGGCCCATCCCGGAATGCCAACGTGCTTCCAGGAACGAGCCCGGGATACAATTCCCCGCCGGCGCGTGGCAGGGAAGCAAATGAGGCAGAGATGGAAAGCGCTTGGCACGGACATGGCACAGAGTGTCCTGGCACTGCCCGGCCACCCCCGAGCCCTGGCACAGCTCCGGGAATTGGGAACATCCCAAGGAGATGCAGCTCAAAGCAGGGGACACCTCCTTCCTCAGGGAGACGGGTTTGGAGACGGACTGTCCCTGTCCCTGTTCTTGTCCCTGTCCCTGTCCCTGTCCTTGTCCCTGTCCCTTGGAATGTCTGTCCCTGTCTTTTAAGGGAATTTCATCTGTTTTCCTCAGGAAGAGGAGCTGGAACAGGCACTGCCGGGGTTGGGTGGTGACGCTGCTTCTCCGAGCAGGAGTTTTGTCACGGAATAATCCAATTTCAACCCCAAAAGAGCTCTGGATTTTCCCTTGGGAGGAATTGTCTCTCCTGCATTCCAGCCCTTCCCAGCAGAGCAGATCCGACCATCCTTCCCCCCTCTTGGAACGGGATGGGATTGGGTGGAATCCTTTGCTTCCGATTTTTACCTTCTTGTGTCGCCAAAGATTCCACCGGAAACAGGCTCTGGAACTGGGAACAATGTGGGATCAGGAATCCTTGGAAACAATGTTGAGGGGTGGGATCAGGAATTCTTGGAAGCAACGTGGAAATGTGGGATCAGGAATCCTTGGAAGTGATGTAGAAATGTGGGATCGGGAATTCTTGGGAGCAACATAGAAATGTGGGATCAGGAATCCTTGGAAGTGATGTTGAAGGGTTGGATCAGGAACTCTTGGCAGAGTTTATCCCGGTTCCCTGCTTGGGATTTGTCCTTCTTTGTCTTCCCACAGAGATCCCAACCTTGCTCTGGAGAAGGCAGCAGGACGTGAGGGGGTTAAGAAGGAGTGGGATTGCTGACAGGAGCTGGATTTGATGAGGAGAGGGCTGGGAGTGAGCTCTGGCCTTGGAAAGTAATCGATTGTTCCCGGAGTCCGGATGAGAAGAGATGGATTTAATTGGGAGCTAACGAGATTTGGGATGGATGGGAGCGAGCTGCGGGTTGGCAACGAGGGAAATCTGGGAGAATCCCCTGGAGGTGCCTTTTAACGGAGCTGGGAGCTGCTCTGAGCATCCCTGGGAGAGGGGCAGGTGGGCTTTGGAGATCCTTGGATGAATCCTGGGTATTCTTGGGGTAAAACCATCCTGGAATGGCTGGAGGGGAGCTGGAGCTGTGCCAGGGTGTGACGGCAGGGGAAGGAGGAGGTTCTGGATGTTGGAGCTGCTGGAGTGACTCCAGGGGAGGCCACGGAGCTGCTCCGAGGGCTGGAGCCCCTCTGCTCTGGAGCCAGGCTGGGAGAGCTGGGAATGGTCACCTGGAGAAGGGAAGGATCCAGGGAGAGCTTGGAGCAGATTCCAGAGGCTGACGGGGCTCCAGGAGCTGGAGAGGGACTGGGAACAAGGAATGGAGGGACAGGACACAGGGAATGGCTTCCCACTGGGTCAGGTGGGATATTGGGAAGGAATTGTTGACTCTGAGGGTGATGTGCCCAATTCCAGGTTGGAACAACCTGGGAGAGTGGGATCTGTCCCTGCCCACAGCCGGGGGTGGAAACACGACCTTCCAAACCCCTCTCCACCCATTCCATGACTCCAGCCCTGGGGAGGCTCCAACCCTCGAGCCTTTACACCCAACCCGGATTGGTTTTTTTCGGTGGGAATTCCGCCTCACAATTCCCAGAAACCCCCAATCGCCGCGACAACCCCGAGATCATTTCCAGCCGCTTAATTCCAGCCCTGGATTCCCTCGGAGCGGTTTATTTGCCCACTTGCTGAATAATTCATGGCAGAGCCCGGTAATTAAATGTTAAAGACCTGATTTGCTCGGAATTGTTTTGTAGTTCCAGCCCTGTTTGAATGCGAGAAATTACCGAGTCGTTTAATTGGTAATTAAGAATAATGGTTACTTAGCAGCCTGGAAGAATTACTCAGCATTTCTGGGCGTTGTTTGCTCAGAGCATCGACATTCCCGACTCCTTTTTCATTTTTTTAGGCGCATTCCCTTGGAGATTTAGCCCTGGATTTGTGCTGAGGGAAGGATTGTCTCTAATAAAGCTCAGGAAAAATGGGAATTCAAGGGATGAACGGCCCTGTGAATGGCCTTGGATTGGGGAGGGTGTTGGGAATATCCAGCGGGGCTCGAGGGTGGATTTGGATATTCCATAAATCCCAATTTTATTCCCTGACAGGACGGGGGGAACCAGGTCGGGAATGAGGGACAGGCCTCACGCTGCTCCAGAGGAGGTTTAGGTTGGATATTCCGGGGAATTTCGCCATGGAAAAGGTTTTCCAGCCCCAGGTGGAGCCCCCATCCCATCCCTGGAGGGATTTCCAACCCACTTGGGTCACTGTGGCCTCAGGGTGATGGTTGGGCTCGAGGCCTTTTCCAGCCCAACCCATCCCATGATTCCAGGCCTCCATTCCCAGCTCTCCTGACGGGAATCGAGGGATGTGCCGAGGTTTTGCTCCAGTGGGCTCCTCACCAAATGTTGGGGATGACTCACATCCCAACCACGGCCACCTCCTCACCCAAACCCCCAGGTCCGAATCTCACCGTTTAGACGGAATATCGGGAAGAAATTCCTCCCCTGGGAGCTTGGGGAGGTGCTGGAATGGAATTCCCATCCCTGGAAGTGTCCAGTTCCAGGTTGGCAGGTGTCCCTGGGGATGATCCAGATGTTCCTTTCCAACCCAAACCATTTCAGGATTCCATAAATTCCACCTCCCGTCGCTATTCCCAGATCCTCAGCAGATCCAGGACGTGCCTCCTGCAGCTCTAAATTCGGGATAAATCCCCCTCGTTTCCCAGTCTCTTGTTTTTCCAGGGGAAATAATAACCCTGTCCCAGTGTCCAGCTCTCCCTGTTCCCGGCATTTTCCTGCCTTGGGGGTTTTTTTGGGGATGGAAAAATTCGACTCTAATGGAATCAGAGGAAACTTTTGTTTCCTTCTCACTCCAACCGAATCCTTCGTCTTTTACAACAGAACCCCCCCAATGGGACATAAGGATGATTTTCCCTTTGTTCCCACATTTTTCCATGGTGGGGGGGGAAAAAGAAATAAAAAAGTGATTTCATCAATCCAATGGGATGAGACTGAAACAACAATAAACTCTTCCCAAATCCCAAATCCCTGAGGCTTAGCCTCACCCTCAGTTCTCTGGGAGGGGATTGATCTCGACCTTCATCCCACCAGAGAAATTCCAAAGGGATTTCAGAGCCCTGGAGTCCAAAGCGAAGCCAAACACAGGGATAAAAAAAAAGGGAAAAAGTTGAAGAGCTGCCCAGAAATCGGGAGAGATCGTGTCATTAATTGCTGGATCATGATGTTGGGCCTAATTAAAGCTCCTGGGATGACCTTCCTGGCAAATCCCGGCTTTCAAGTGCTCCGACCTTGCACCATCAGGAGCGTTCCCTGGATGTGGAGTCAGGATGTGATCCGGGAGCTGCTGCTGGAGCAGAGGAACCTTCTGGAAGAGCCGCTGGGATCAAGGGATGTTCTTCCCGAAGGAAAAGCTGCTGCTCCAAGAGAGGGAAAATATTGGCTTGGAATTTGATCCTGGGTGACAATTCCAAACTCGTGCCCAGGGTTGGAGTCTCTGCGGCCTGGAGAGGTTGGGGGAGCTGGGAATGTTCACCTGGAGAAGGGAAGGATCCAGGAAGAGTTTGGGGCTCCTTCCAGAGCCTGAAGGGGTTCCAGGAGCTGGAGAGGGACTGGGGACAAGGGATGGAGGGACAGGACACAGGGAATGTCTTCCCAGGGATGGATGGGAGATTGGGAAAGAATTCCACCCTGTGAGAGTGGGGAGGTGCTGGGATGGATTTCCCAGAGCAGCTGTGGCTGCTCCATCCCTGGGAGTGTCCCAGGCCAGGCTGGATCACCCTGGGCCAGTGGGAGCTGTCCCTGCCATGGCAGAGGGTGGCACTGGGTGAATTTTAAGGTCCTTCCCAACCCAACCCACCCTGGAATTCCGTGTCAGGCCCGGAGTGACAAGGCTCGGAGGCGACACTTCCATGAGCCCCAGAGGATCTGAAGGACGATGATTCCTCTCCTCCCACTTCCTGAACATTCCAGGGAAGCTCCTGGGGCCGGGAGAGGTGACAAACCCTGGGGACACCAAAGGACAGGCCGAGCCCAAAGCCGAGCTTGGCTCCCAGGAGGGTTTAATGAGCTGCAATTCCCTGCTTGAGCAGATTCCGTCACGGAGCTGCTCCGGGCGAGCCCAGGGAAGGACAAGCTCTTCCCTCGGTGTCCCTTGGGAAGGGGGCTCAGGTCGGCACTTGGAGCTTCCCAAGGAAAGGAAGGGGAATTGTCACCTCCCTGTGGCCCCCAGAAGGGATTTGGTGCCTCTTCTCTGGATTTTGGGAATCGTGGAATTATTAAAGGTGGGAACAACCTCCAAGATCGACTCCAACAACCTCCGAGATCGACTCCAACAACCTCCAAGGTCGACTCCAACAACCCCTTTCCAACCCCTCCAGGGGTGGTGATTCCGCCTTTTCCACGGGGAGACTTTTCCCTTGTGGGGACAATAAATCCGACGTCGATTTTTCCTCATTCCATCGGACACTTCCCTGAGAACCTTTAACAGCCAAAACCCACCGGAAGAACAAATCCTTCCCTCCCCCTGCCCCAAGTTGGTGCCTCAAACTGGAGCTTCCAAGCGTGTGTTTGTCCTCAAACCCGGGGACAGTCACTCCAGGGACAGTCATTCCATGCCACGGGGTTTTTCCCGGAGCAACCACTGCAGTGTTTTAAAATATCCCTTGGTCAGCACTCCGAAAAGAAAAAAAAAAAGAGCTGAAATCCCTCTCTGAGATTGATGGAGTTCCAGAGGTGAAGAGATTTTTGATTAGAGAAACATTGATATTTTTATTTTTATTTTTTTAAAATCTTTGGCAAGTGGGGAGATAATGCTGAACCTCATGGGATTAACGAGTCCTTTAGGTCCAGGAGGGAATAAATTCCTTCAGCATCCCTGGAGCCCCCGAGCTCCCTCCCTGCTCCAAATCCCTGCCCTGGAATTCCGCAGGATCGAGTTTTCCTGGTGCCTCAGGGAACTCGTGACCCGAGTTTCCCTGAGGATCATCCAGGTTTTTTGGGGTTTTTTTTTGGGGGGAGAGGGAGGAAGTTTTCAGCAGGGGGATGTCCTCCAGCTCTGCCACCTTTCCAAGGAGGGAGGGAGGAGTGGGAAGATCCCACACGGGAATTCCCTCGGGCAGCGACTTTGGATCTCTGGGAGAGGAATTTCAGGGCAAAAGTTTTGGAGAGAAGAATTCCTGAAGGGATTGGGGTGGGAGGGACCTTAAAGCTCATCCCATTCCCAGTGTCCCAGGGTGATCCAGCCTGGCCTTGGGCACTCCCCGGGATGGGGCAGCCACAGTTTCTCCGGGAATTCCAGCCCCTCCCAACTTCCCAGGGAAGAATTCCTTCCCAAATTTCTTCCCACTTTCACCCGAGGAATTGGAGCCCTTGGGAGGTTCCTGGAATGTCCAGGGAATGGGACAGAACCGGCTCTGCCACAGCTCCAGCACCGTCCTGCTCCTCTGGGCTGAGAGGGACTGGGCTGGACTGGACTGGACTGGAATGGAATGGACTGGACTGGACTGGACTGGGCTGGACTGGACTGGACTGGAATGCACTAGGCTGGACTGGGCTGGGATGGAATGGACTGAACGGGGCTGAGCTGGAATGGAATGGGATGGAATGGAATGGAATGGACTGGGCTGGGCCAAAGTGGACTGGGCTATACTGGGCTAAACCAGGCTGGGCTGTGCCATCACTGGGGGTGTCTGGGCAGATCCCACAGGGCCCAGAGCTCCACAAATCCCGGCCCCCAGCACCGGAGCCTGGAGGAATCGTTCATCCAAAGACCTTTGGGAATCGTTCATCCAAAGATCTTGGGGAATTGTCCATCCAGAGACCTTCAGGAATTGTCCATCCAGAGACCTTCAGAAATTGTCCATCCAGAGACCTTCAGGAACTGTTCATCCATCCTCTCCCAGCCCTGCCAGCGGCCAGAGGAGGAGCAGAACACTTGGAATTTTGCAGGGAGGCCACAGCCCCAGGCAAGGAGTGTTCCCTGCTCTCCTTAAAACCTGGAATGAGGAGGGAGGAGCCCACGGAGCTCCAGAGCAGTGTGTCCTTATCCTTTTCCTTCCTTCCCTCCCTCTCCCCCTGGGGCTCCTGGCCCCCAGCACCTCTCCTGGCCTGTTTTCCATGGATAACACGGATCACACGGATAACAGCTGGGGGCTGCCCAGCAGATGCCACGAGCTGGAGGTGGCCAAAGCAACGATGGCTCCGGGGAGAAACTGTCCCCAGAAGGCTCATCCTGCACCTGGAGGGGCTGGGAATGGCCAAATCCTTGGCAGGAGCACAGAAATCCTGGCTGTGCCCAGAGCGGGGGGGTTGGGATCAAATATATTCATTTTCCACCCTTTTTCTCCCTCTGGAGCCCGTTGCTGCTCCAGCTTTTATCCGGGAGGTTTTCCCTGGGAACTGGGTGTGGGTGAGACTCTGGATCATCCGTCCTGCTCACGGTCACCAACCGTGGAATTCCCGGGAATTCCACCATTCCAGGCTCCCGGGAACTGCGTCCGCGGCTCATCCCGCGGCTCATCCCCAGGACCGCGGGGCAGGGCTGGATTCCTTCGGCTCCGGGATCCCTGGAGAGCTCCGGGATCTGAGGGCTGGCAGGGACTGAGCTGGGCTGGAATTGACTGGCCTGGACTGGCCTGGCCTGGGCTGAGCTGAAATGCACTGGACTGGGCTGGGCCAAAGTGGACTGGGCTATACTGGGCTAAACTGGGCTGGGCTGTGCCATCACTGGGGGCTTTGGGCAGATCCCACAGCACCGGAGCCTGGAGGAATTGTCCATCCAAAGATCTTGGGGAATTGTTCATCCCAAGATCGGGATGAACATCCCAGGGATCCCACTGCCAAGATCCCTGGAGAGCTCCGGGATCCCGGCCATGACTCCCTGCATCCCAAAAAACCGCTGAGCCTGGGCTGGGAATGTTCCCTTCAGGGCCAGGCGTGTCCCCAGAGTGTCCCTGGGCCACAATCCTCGCCCCATCCAGGGATTCTGGCTCCCATCCAGGGATTCTGGAGCACCCCGGGCTGTGGGGCTGCGGACACAGAGGGATCTGGGGTTCAGAGGGGCAGAGATGGGCCGAGAGGAGCATTTTTTGGGTAGGGGGGAGATGCGGGGGCGCGGGCTCAGCCCCCAGCCCTGCGCTCTCCCACGTCCTGGCTTTTCCAGGGAAGCAGCTCACGAAACTTCTCCCGGCTCCGCTCGCGGGGCTCCACCTTTTATTCTAATCCATCGCCATAGGAACCCGCTCCAGCGGGAGTCGGGGAGAGGCGGCAGCTCCTTCTTCCCTCCCGATGGAAAGGGATGGAGCCGGGATCCCGCGGCAGCCAGGTACCGGCCCTGCCCCAGCCCCTCTGGAATGGGATGGGATGGGATGGGATGGGATGGGATGGGATGGGATGGGATGGGATGGGATGGTGGGGGGGATGTTCCCTCCGTGCTCCCCCCTCCTCCTCCTCCACTCCCGGGCTTGGGCTCAGGGGTTGGATCCAGGATTTATTCCAGTGGTGCTGGTCGAGCCTGGCAGGAGAGGGTGGGATTTGGGATGGGAACAACGTTTCCTGGAGGTCTGGGACCTTCCCGGGTGGTTTGGGGATTCCGTGGGATGAGGAGGAATGGGAAGGGTGTCCTGCAGGGCCCCGAGCCTGGCTGGGCTTCCCTGGACAACCAGGGATCCCAGAGCTTGGAATTTGGGAGTGCCCATCCCTGCTCGGCTGGGGCTGGGCTCAGGTGCCCCCTGGCCCGAGGGTTGGTCCTTTGCTTTTCCAAACAAATAGTGGATGGGCCATCCCGGAGCTTAGCGGGGTCTGATCCACGCGGTTCTTCCCAAATTTTGGGATGTGGCTGCATCCTGCTGAGCTGCCAGGCTGGGAGAGCCCATCCACGGTGTCTCGATGGCTTTGGAGAGGAGGAGGAGGGGGAGGATGAGGAGGAGGAGGAGGAGGAGAAAGGCCTTCCTGTTATCCACAGGTTTAGTGGGAAAACGGCCGAGTTCCCACTGCGGGTTTGGGGCGGGGCTGGGATCCCCATTCTGGGATTCCAGGGTCACTGGAAAGTGCTGGAACAGAGCTGTGAGAGCAGGTTTGGAGCATGAGGGGCCCTCTGCCCCCATCCCACCACCCCAGGGATCCTGCTGGGAATGCTCCGGGCCATCGGGATGAGCCAGAATTTCTCCTGGATCCCAAATCTCCTGGTCCATCCACAGGGATGATGGAGAAGGGCTGAAGGGATCCCTGGAGGATCTTTGGAGGAGCCCCCAGGTCCTGCTGTTGGATCCTTGGCAAGGGCTGGAATTGCCTGTTCCAGGTCTGACCCGGTTGTTGAGGATGGGATGAATCCATTGGAAGTTTGGGAATGGCTGGGCTGGAGCTGGAGAGGGGCCTCACATCGCTCCTGCAACACCTGGGTGGGCAGGGAGGGGGGCACGGAGGGGGCAGTGCCAGGTTAGTCCCTGGCAGCACAAGCTGCTCTTCCAGTGGCTTCGATTCCTGAATTCTTCCTGATTTATTCCAGCAGCAAATTCCAGGATTTTCCCCCTCCTTAAGGAGCCTGGGGAAAAAAAATCAGGGAAAGAAGAGAAGGCTCCAGGGAAACCTCGTAAGAAAACCGGGATAAGGGGGTTGAGCTCAGAGGGGGGAGATCTGGGAATAGCAGGGAGATGTTTTTTATGAGGAATGTGGTGAGAATTCCCAGAGCAGCTGTGGCTGTCCCAGCCCTGGAAGTGTCCAAATCCAGCTTGGAGCAGCCTGGGAGCGTGGGAGCTGTCCCTGCCCGTGGAACTGGATGTAAGTTCCCCTCCAACCCAAACCATCTGGGAATTCCAGAATTCCCTGAAATCCTCATATATTTCCCCGCATTCCTTATTTTCCCTTCCCATCTCCCATTTGCCTCCCGGTTGCACCAGGCGCCTCGTGCAGGGATGGGAGGAATTTAGTCCAAGGGATCCGGGTCCTGTGAGACCCTGGAATCTCCTGGAGCGGCAAATCCCAGCCCTGGCATCGCTTGTGCCATTCCACCCCCCCTGCCCTGCTGGGTTTGGCCACGGATCCATCTATTTCAGACATTCCCAACCCCCTGGATGCATCTGCTCTCCCACTTTTCCTCCTACACGTCTCAGCCAGATCCGTGTGGGGAGCAGCAGAAAGGCTGGCTGGTTCAACCAGGAATTGTCTCCCCTTTTCATTCCCTGTGTTGTGTTTTATTGGGGAATAATGAAATTTGTTTGGGTTGGGAAGGGCTTTGGGATCATCTCACCCCATGGGCAGGGACACTTCCCACCATCCCAGGCTGCTCCAACCTGGAATTGGGCACTCCCAGGGATGGAGCAGCCACAGATTCCCTGGGAATTCCATCCCAGCCTCTCCCCACCTTCCCAGGGAGGGTTTTTTTCCCTGATCCCCAGCCTCAATCTTTGGGTTTCAACCCACCTCTCTCCACTCCCCTTTTTTCCCCCCTTAGAACCCTCTTTAAACATGGCAAAGCTCCCCCCAAATCCTCCTCCTCTCCCATCCCCAACTTCTCCCCAGGTCCTGACTCCTGCCCAAAAAAAACCCCAAAAAACCTGCAGGGACGTGAGGGATGGAACAATCCGGAGCGTCTGGGCGCAGTCCAGGGATCAGAGGCTGAGTCACAGCCTCATCCCTGCTGCCAGCCCAGAATTCCCACCCGGATTCCCACTCCGGAGGTGTCTGCAGTGGGCAGGGAGAGCCCCTCCCCACCAGATGGGATCCCGCCTTTCCCCTCCCCCGATTCCCCCCTTGTTTGTTTGGAATAAACACCTCATTAGCCGTTCGCTAATTGCCCCCCGAATTAGCCTTTAATTCGTGTCTCATCCCGGGGAAAAGCTCGGCAGAGCTCCCTGGGATTGTCGACAGGGCTCCTCTCCCCGAGTTCCGTCCCCGTTAAACGATTTCCTCGCTCGTGTTTCTTCGTTTCAGTTACTAAGGGAACATGAATCTTAATAAAACTCAATCAAACCGTTCCTGAAATAACAACTGCCTCCGTCCAACTGCCTGAGCTGGGGCTCAGAATTCCTGGGAAACTGGGATCAGAGAATTCCCAGGATGGGTTGGGTTGGGAGGGAAAGCTCAGGGACA
>WEKX01023366.1:32746-84254 GCA_013390025.1 Pitta sordida
GAAGGGGAAGGAGGGAGGGAAGGGAGGGAGCAGCAAATTCCAGGATTTTCCCCCTCCTTAAGGAGCCTGGGGAAAAAAAATCAGGGAAAGAAGAGAAGGCTCCAGGGAAACCTCGTAAGAAAACCGGGATAAGGGGGTTGAGCTCAGAGGGGGGAGATCTGGGAATAGCAGGGAGATGTTTTTTATGAGGAATGTGGTGAGAATTCCCAGAGCAGCTGTGGCTGTCCCAGCCCTGGAAGTGTCCAAATCCAGCTTGGAGCAGCCTGGGAGCGTGGGAGCTGTCCCTGCCCGTGGAACTGGATGTAAGTTCCCCTCCAACCCAAACCATCTGGGAATTCCAGAATTCCCTGAAATCCTCATATATTTCCCCGCATTCCTTATTTTCCCTTCCCATCTCCCATTTGCCTCCCGGTTGCACCAGGCGCCTCGTGCAGGGATGGGAGGAATTTAGTCCAAGGGATCCGGGTCCTGTGAGACCCTGGAATCTCCTGGAGAGGCAAATCCCAGCCCTGGCATCGCTTGTGCCATTCCACCCCCCTGCCCTGCTGGGTTTGGCCACGGATCCATCTATTTCAGACATTCCCAACCCCCTGGATGCATCTGCTCTCCCACTTTTCCTCCTACACGTCTCAGCCAGATCCGTGTGGGGAGCAGCAGAAAGGCTGGCTGGTTCAACCAGGAATTGTCTCCCCTTTTCATTCCCTGTGTTGTGTTTTATTGGGGAATAATGAAATTTGTTTGGGTTGGGAAGGGCTTTGGGATCATCTCACCCCATGGGCAGGGACACTTCCCACCATCCCAGGCTGCTCCAACCTGGAATTGGGCACTCCCAGGGATGGAGCAGCCACAGATTCCCTGGGAATTCCATCCCAGCCTCTCCCCACCTTCCCAGGGAGGATTTTTTCCCCTGATCCCCAGCCTCAATCTTTGGGTTTCAACCCACCTCTCTCCACTCCCCTTTTTTCCCCCCTTAGAACCCTCTTTAAACATGGCAAAGCTCCCCCCAAATCCTCCTCCTCTCCCATCCCCAACTTCTCCCCAGGTCCTGACTCCTGCCCAAAAAAAACCCCAAAAAACCTGCAGGGACGTGANTGTGCCATTCCACCCCCCCTGCCCTGCTGGGTTTGGCCACGGATCCATCTATTTCAGACATTCCCAACCCCCTGGATGCATCTGCTCTCCCACTTTTCCTCCTACACGTCTCAGCCAGATCCGTGTGGGGAGCAGCAGAAAGGCTGGGCTGGTTCAACCAGGAATTGTCTCCCCTTTTCATTCCCTGTGTTGTGTTTTATTGGGGAATAATGGAATTTGTTTGGGTTGGGGAGGGCTTTGGGATCATCTCACCCCATGGGCAGGGACACTTCCCACCATCCCAGGCTGCTCCAACCTGGAATTGGACACTCCCAGGGATGGAGCAGCCACAGATTCCCTGGGAATTCCATCCCAGCCTCTCCCCACCTTCCCAGGGAGGGTTTTTTTCCCTGATCCCCAGCCTCAATCTTTGGGTTTCAACCCACCTCTCTCCACTCCCCTTTTTTCCCCCCTTAGAACCCTCTTTAAACATGGCAAAGCTCCCCCCAAATCCTCCTCCTCTCCCATCCCCAACTTCTCCCCAGGTCCTGACTCCTGCCCAAAAAAAACCCCAAAAAACCTGCAGGGACGTGAGGGATGGAACAATCCGGAGCGTCTGGGCGCAGTCCAGGGATCAGAGGCTGAGTCACAGCCTCATCCCTGCTGCCAGCCCAGAATTCCCACCCGGATTCCCACTCCGGAGGTGTCTGCAGTGGGCAGGGAGAGCCCCTCCCCACCAGATGGGATCCCGCCTTTCCCCTCCCCCGATTCCCCCCTTGTTTGTTTGGAATAAACACCTCATTAGCCGTTCGCTAATTGCCCCCCGAATTAGCCTTTAATTCGTGTCTCATCCCGGGGAAAAGCTCGGCAGAGCTCCCTGGGATTGTCGACAGGGCTCCTCTCCCCGAGTTCCGTCCCCGTTAAACGATTTCCTCGCTCGTGTTTCTTCGTTTCAGTTACTAAGGGAACATGAATCTTAATAAAACTCAATCAAACCGTTCCTGAAATAACAACTGCCTCCGTCCAACTGGCTGAGCTGGGGCTCAGAATTCCTGGGAAACTGGGATCAGAGAATTCCCAGGATGGGTTGGGTTGGGAGGGAAAGCTCAGGGACACTTCTCTGTTATCCCAGGACACTTCCAGGGATGCGGCAGCCGCAGTTTCCCCTGGGAAAGGTTTTCCAGTGGCTTCTGGTCTTCCCACAAAAATGGACAAGGATCACATCCCAAATGGGAAGGGAATCCTGAATCCTCTGGGACAGAACCCCAGGGAGCAGGAAATCTTGTGGTTTGTCCTGAAGGTTCCTGCTCCTCGCTGGGTTTGGGGTGTGATCCAGCCGGGAATCTCCACATGCAGAGGGTTCCTCGGTCTTTGTGGATGAAGGATTTCTTGGGCCTTTCCTGGGCAACTCTGACACAGAGAACCAGGAGGGGGAATTGTCTCATCCAGGATGTGTCTGGGAAGGGCCAGGGCAGGTTTGGGTCGGATGTCAGGGAGAAGGGAGGACATCCCAGGGGACACTGGTGGGGATGTTTTCCAAGGGAGGGTGAAAGGATGTTCTGCCAGGGAGAGCTTGGTGGGGATGTTCTCCCAGGGATGGTGGTGGGGGTGTTCCAGGAATAGTTGGGTGGACATTCCAGGGATATTTGTGTGGATATTCCAGGGATATTGATGTGGACATTCCAGGGATGTTGCTGTGGATATTCCAAGGATGTTTGTGTGGACATTCCAGGGATGTCGATGTGGATATTCCAGGGATATTTGTGTGGATATTCCAGGGGTATTTGTGTGGACATTCCAAGGATGTTGGTGTGGACATCCCAGGGATGCTGCAGTGGATTTTCTCCTCCCAGTGCTGAGAACCCCCTGGGTGTGACACCCCCCCCTTTCCCCCGCAGCCCTTTTAACCTCTGCCCTCTCTGTCCTTGTGTTTGTCATTCCCAGCCTGAGGAATCCGGACCCTGGAGACCCTTCCTCAGTGATGTGGCTGTTGGGACGTGGCCTCCTCCTCCTCCCCCTGGTCCTGCAGTAGCGATGCCAGTGTCCCCTCCCGCCTGCTCTGAGGTGGGTGCCCTGGGATCCGCTGGGACTCTGCCCCTGCTGGGGCTCAGCCGAAGGGAAGGGGAGCAGCTGGAATTGTGGCCCTGCAGCCTTGTGTCCGTCCTGGGAGAACTCCAAGGCCAGGATGGATAAAGCCCCGCTCTGAGCCCAGAGCTGAGGGGGTTTTGGTGGGAATTCCCTGGGATTTGGGGCCCCAGAGGCTCCCACAGCACCGGCCTGGATTGGTCCCTCCCCAGAGGATTTCTGGGGATTTATGCCCGGAGGGGCAGGCTCAGCACCCACCTATCCCACGCCTTCGTGCCCCTCAGGAGTGACTTCCTGAACCTGCTGGAAAACCAGGAATCCCCTTAGGAGCTTCCCTGCCCTTCCTTGTACCCGTTGCCGTATCCCGTGCCCGGTTCCTTCTCCCTCTCCAGCTCTTTCTCTGTGGCTGATCCCTTTTCCCATGGCCAGTCCCTCATCCTTCACCACCTCTGTGTTCTTATGGTGAGGGACACCCCCTCTGCATTCCCAGGGTCCAGTTCCTTCCCCCGTGTCCAATTCCTGTTCCCTCACCACCTCCAGGATTTTTCCCCCATCTCCCTCACCACCTCCACATTCCCAACTCCAATTCCTCCCCCGCTTCACCACCCCCATTTTCCTCATGGCCAGTTCCTTTTCCTTTGGCCAATTCCTGATCCCTCACCAGCTCTGCTTTCCCCATGTCCAGTTTCTCCTCCCTCATCCCCTCGGCTTTCCCAGTGTCCAGTTTCTCCTCCCTCACCCCCTCGGCTTTCCCAGTGCCCAATTCCTTTCCCCAGATCCAATTCCAGCTCCCTCACCCCCTTGGCNAGTGCCCAATTCCTTTCCCCCCACCCAATTCCTCCCCCCCTCACCCCCTCTGCTCTCCCCTCCAGGATCTCTGGGCTCGGGCAGGATCTCACCCCGAGCCGGTGCCTATGGAATAACCGGTGCCCCGGGAGCGCGGGCACAGCCAGAGCCTCCACTTGGGCCGCCCCCGGGGGTGCCCCAAACTCTCCCTTCCCACGGTGCCCCCCGCCTCTGCCATGAATGATGCATCGACCATGGATTATGAACTGCTCTCGCCATCCCTGGTGGAGCACCCGGCCGGCGCCGCGGGCATGGATGCTGAGCAGAAAACTGTCTTCGCCTTCGTCATCTTCCTCCTGGTGTTTCTGGTGATGCTGATGGTTCGCTGCTTCCGCATCCTCCTGGATCCCTACAGCCGCATGCCCGCCTCCTCCTGGACCGACCACAAGGAGGGCTTGGAGAGGGGCCAGTTTGACTATGCCCTGGTGTAGGGGGCACGGGGGGGGCGAGCCCGGAGGCTCCGGGTGCCTCCCCCCCCCTCCCCCGGCCCCCGTGCCCGGGGGGAATGCCGGGATGCTCCGGGCAGGGAGGGCAGCTGGGGCTCCGGGCCGGGGGAGGGTTNCTGAGCTGTGTCTGTCACGGGGTTTCTGGGCACCAGACCCAAGTGCTGGCTTTGTCCCTCTCTGTGTGGCGGTCCCCAGGTACCCCCGAAAGGGAGGGGGAGATGGACCCTCCCCCCTTTCCCTTTTTTTTTTGGCCTCCCAGCCCCGCGGCCGCTCTGCGCTTCCCTTGTGACCCGGCCCTGCCCAGCTGGTGACAACGGGCCGAGCGAGCCCTGCCCGGGTGGCACCGCCCGGATCCCACACAACCCCTGGGAGATGCTCCTCGGCCACCCCACGCCTGGCAGCTCTCTCCCAGTATCCCACTGGGAGCAGGAGCAGGACCCGGGTGGTCCCCACGTGTCCAGGGGGTTGGTCCTGGGGGTGGCCGGTCCTTCCCTGACCCGTCCTGTTTTTGGGAGTCAGAGGGGCTGTGGGAGGAGCTGAGGGGGCATCGAGGCTGTTCTCTCTCCGTGTCCGGTGGGCGGGGGCGCTCAGGTGGCCACCGGGCTACCGAACCCCCGCGCTGGGCCAGCGGGAGGGGCCGTAAGGAGGGATTTGAGCCCATGGAGGAGAAGCTCTTCCCTCTCCATGGAAATAAAGCTGCACTGTGCAAACCCCACCCGGCTCCGTCCTCTGCTCTCTGCCGCGTCCCGGCAGGAGAATCCCGAATCCTGCCTGAGCCAGGGGCCACTTCAAACAGCGCCGGCTGCTCCCCCGGGAATGGGTGACGTGGGACGGGAGCAGCACCGGGATGTGGGGCCAGGGGTGTCCCCTCCACCCCCCAGGGATGTGCACAAGGGAACCTGGGATGGGCTTCGGTGGGGTTTGTCCACACCCACACCCACATCCCCATCCACACCCACACCCACACCCACATCCACATCCACCCTGCCTGGAGCACTGGGGAGGAGCAGGNTATCCCCAATCCCACCCCAGGCAGGGGAGTGGGAGCTTTGGCTCTGCTCTCCTGCCCTTTTTGTCCCTCTTTTCCCCTTCCCCTGGTCCCTGTCCCCCTCCCACAGCAAATACAGGCTGGGCACAGACACCCCTTCCCTGGGAATCACCCCCATCCCACTCCCCGGGCTGGGAAAGGGAATCACGGAATGGTTTGGGTTGGNCTGCCGCGTCCCGGCAGGAGAATCCCGAATCCTGCCTGAGCCAGGGGCCACTTCAAACAGCGCCGGCTGCTCCCCCGGGAATGGGTGACGTGGGATGGGAGCAGCACCGGGATGTGGGGCCAGGGGTGTCCCCTCCACCCCCCAGGGATGTGCACAAGGGAACCTGGGATGGGCTTCGGTGGGGTTTGTCCACACCCCCATCCACACCCACATCCACACCCACATCCCCATCCACATCCATCCTGCCTGGAGCACTGGGGAGGAGCAGGAGGAGGAGGAGGAGGAGGAGGAGGAGGCAGGGAGTCACTTCCAGGCGCTCCAGAGGTGACCAGCGGGACCCCAGCCCAGCCGCCACGGGCCGACACGAATCCATCCCCACTCCCTCCCAGGGCCGGGCTCAGGGAGCGCTCTGGGGACAGGCTGAGCTCCACGGGATCCCGTTTTCCTTCTCCAGGTGATTGTCCCCGCTCCCAGCGCGGCTCCCACAGCTCCCAGTAAGGCGCTGGGTCCCTCCCAGTGGCGGGTGCCGCGGTCCCTCCCGCCCTCTTGTGGCACAGGGCTCTGCGGCTGCGGCGGGAAGGCGACAAGAGCTGGATAAAAACGGGGATGTCAGTCGGGAGGGAGGGCTGGAGCCGAGCTCAGCTCAGCCATCACACTGGGCACGGCCCCTTCCCTGCCCAGTCCAGACGGGATCCAGCCTCTGCTCCAAACCCACCCGGGAGCAGCAGGAATGATGCTGGTCCTGCCAGGGGCCACGGGTGGCACCAGTGACATCCCTGTGATCCCACCCCAGTGACACCCCTGTGATCCCACCCCAGTGACATCCCTGTGATCCCACCCCAGTGACATCCCTGNTGTCCCTCCATCCCTTGTCCCCAGTCCCTCTCCAGCTCCTGGAGCCCCTTCAGGCTGAACATTCCCAGCTCTTTCCCCATAAAAGCTCCACCCTGGAGCCCGGCTGGGTCCTGTCACCCTCCCCAGGTGCCCCCAGTGCCACCCCCCAAACCCGTGCCCAGACGAGGACGAGCCCCAGAACCAATTAACCCAAAATAATTTTATTGTTGCTGTTGCTTCTGATACAAAAAAAAAAGGAATTCCACAAAGAGCCACCTCTCTGTGAGGGACAAGGGGCACAAAGTTTTGGGTTTCAACACTTCTCCCCCCCCCAAAAAAAACAACCAGTAAGAAATGTCAATACAACAAAAAAAAAAAAAATTAAAAACCCAACAAAACCAACCAAACAAAACAAAATCAACCAAAAAACCAAACCAGAGAGGAAGGAAGGAAACCTTGAGCTTTTTCATTTGAGGCTTTTTTGGCTCAACACACACACACAAACCCAGCTCTGCTAATTTATTATTATTAATAGGGTTTTTTGAGGGGGGGTATTAAAAAAAAAAAACCCCTGTTGGACAAAAAAAAAAAAAAAAAAAAGAAACAAAACAATAAACCAAAATAAAAACAACAATCCCGAACATCAGGCCACCCATCCTGTCACAAAGCTCTGGGACTCTTGTAAAATCCAGAGTCTGGAGCTGCAAAAAAGAGTTTTCAAGTTTGACTTGAGCCCCGATACAGTAAACACACACTTCCCAGGAAAATCCCACCCCCAGAAAACCCCCCCCCTACAGGAATATGAACTTCTCCCAACAGCCAGGAGAGAACTTTGGTGGAGAAGAGAAGCAGAACTTTGGTGGTTTTCCATAAATATGAGGGTGGAGGGGGGTGGGGGGACAGTGCAGTGACGCTGGAGATTCCAAACCAGCCCCAACTTCCCAAGCCGGGAGCCCCCCAGGGTTGGGGTCAGGTAGTTCTGTGTGGATTTAGCACCAAGTGGAACTGGGAATTCAGGAATGGCTGTGTGGAGGGGGAAGAGCCCCCGCGGACAGAACGTTCTGGAGAGGGCACAGAGCCTTTCCTGCCGCTCGATTCCCAGTTTTCCAGACTCTTTGGAGCACGTTCCGGCTGCACCGACCACAGACTGTCCCCCTCTCCGTTGTCACCTCGGCCTGGCCGAGGGGTTGGGGACAACCAGAGGGGAGGGACTCGGCCCTGACTTCCCAGAGCTGCTCCTTCCCGGGGGATGTGGGGGCTCCAAGCCAAGGGTTCCTTTCCCAGCGAGGCCCTGGGATGTCCCTGCCTCCCTTCCTGCCCCATCCCCACCCCGCTCCTGCCCTTGGGAAGCTTTTCCCAGGATTTGCAAGTGCTCACAGGGGTGGTGGAGCAAGGAAATCCAGCAGCATCCTCCAGCCCTCTGGGATGGGAAGCATCCAGGTGGTGTCTCCCCCCCCAGGCTCGTGACGTGTTTCCCACCAGTTTGGTTTGTCCACCCGAGGCAATTCCTGCCTTTCCCCAGATTTTCCTCTCAGGACTTGCTGGAGCTCCGGGAAAGCCCTTCCAGCTCCAGGAATTCTCCTCATATCATGGTGGGAAGACCTGAGGTGTCCAACAGGAGCCTGTGGTCCCGTGGACTGGATGGGAGGTGACTGACCCGAACTGGCCCTTTGCTCAGAGGTGACATTTTTGGCTTGACAGAGGAGCCCCAAAGGGATCAGAGGGACCCCAAAGGGACCAGAGGAACCTCAAAAGCACCAGAGGAACCTCAAAAGCACCAGAGAAACCCCAAAAGAACCAGAGGAACCTCAAAGGGACCAGAGGAACCCCCAAAGCACCAGGGGAATCTCAAAAGGACCAGAGGAACCTTAAAGGGACCAGAGGAACCCCTAAAGCACCAGAGGATCCTCAAAAGCACCAGAGGAACCCCAAAGAGACCAGAGGAACCCTAAAGGGACCAGAGGAACCCCAAAAGCACCAGAGGAACCTCAAAGGGACCAGAGGAGCATCAAAAGCACCAGAGGACACGGGGCAGACGGAGAGAGGCAGAGCACAGCCCGGGTGGGGACGGGCTGGTTTCTGCAGCACCACCACGACAACACAGAAGCAAAGGAGGAACAAGAGCTGTTGGGAAAGGCACGGACACCACCCCCTGCCAAAGCACCTTCCCGAGCTGCCCCCAGCCCCACACTCCCCCTGCCCTCCCATTCCAAGGGCTGTGGGGTGGGGTCCAGCCATGGAGGCTCCCATGGGACCAACCTTTCCCAGCACCTCGGTTCGAGGGGCCAGGAGAGCGGAGCAGGGGCAGGGAGTCCCTCGCTGACGAGGTTGGAACCTTTGGCAAAAGCTTCCAGGACTGGTGAGACCCCCGGGCTCGGCTCCACCACCCCCCCAACCCGGAGCAGAGATCCCACAGGGCCATTTCCCATCGGGAAGGGGCAGGAGGGGAGGGCAGGGAGGGGGGCGGCGGGAGAGGAGCCCGTTGATTCCAGGGGATGGATGGCGAGGAGAAGGACTGCGCTGGGTGGGTCTGAGGGTGGGGTTTAGTAGAGCTGGAGCTGGAGCTTCATCCTCAGTGCCTGGCCCAGCTCCCCCGCCAAGTAGTCGAGGTGGTTCTTGGCCTCCAGTTTCTGCAGTTCGCGCTTGCGGAGCAGGGGCACGCTGACGATTTCCAGCAGGTACGTGCCCGGCACGATTTTCTTGCGGCCCAGGTGGAGGAAGCTGAGCCCTTCCTTCTGGTGGATGCGGAAATAGCCGTCGTCGTTGCCGTGGGAGATGAGGTACCTCACGCGGTTCTCCAGCGGCTCCACGGCCGGGAGGAGCTCCAGGATGTGCTCCTTGTGCGCCAGGTCCGAGAGGTTCAGCGTCATGGTCAGAGGGGCGTCCACGTCCATGCTGGCCAGGTTCACGGCCTGGTGCTGGGGAGGAACGGGGGATGTTGGGGGTGGGCAGGAAGAGCTCGGGAGGAGGGGATTTAGAGGAGTTCCACCCCACGGAATCACAGAATTAATTAGGCTGGGAAAGGCCTTGGAGATCATCAGGTTCAACCTGTGACCCAACAGCATCTCATCAACTGAACCTCAAACCCCTGCTCTAAATACTTTAAACCCAGCTTTAAACACCTTAAACCCCAGCTCTAAACACTTTAAACTCCAGCTCTGAACACCTTAAACTCCAGCTCTAAATACAGAATCCCAGTATTAACTGGGCTGGAAAAGGTTTCTTGGTTTGCTGCATCTCCAGCCATTTGTGGCCAACCCACCCAAGAACATCCCAGCCTCTAAAGACCCTCGATTCCCACGGGATTTCTGGGCTCAGTGACATCCCCAAGCCCCCAAACATGGGAAGGTTGTGGAGCTGCTCCGTCTGGATTGAGGCTGGGATGGTCCCACTGCACAGGAGCCGCTCCAGGCCACGATTCCCCAAGTGTCCCAGCCCTTGCCTTGTCCCACCCCACCCAGGACGTCCCACCTGGAGCTTCTCGGTGCCGTTGACGCTGCGGCGCTGCCGGCCCCTCTTGGGGTACCCGTTGATCTTGCACTCGTAGCAGGTTTCGGGGGACAGCAGGTTCTCCTCATCCTCTTCCTGAGGCGCGGGGATGTAAGGACCTTTCCCAAAGCCCAGGCCAGAAATACAGTGTCTGGTGGCAGAAGAGCAGAGAGAGCCATGAAATGTCACCACTGCCAGGGAACTGCCCAGGCTGGAACAACCCTCTGGCAAATCCACGGGCACCACCACCCTGGTACAACATCCCCCAGGGAACATCGAGGTTGGAATGACCCTCTGGCAAATCCATGGGCACCACCACCCCCGTACAACATCCCCCAGGGAATGTCGAGGTTGGAATGACCCTCTGGCAAATCCATGGGCACCACCACCCTGGTACAACATCCACCAGAGAACATCGAGGTTGGAACCACCCTCTGGCAAATCCATGGGCACCACTACCCTCGTACAACATCCCCCAGGGAATGTCGAGGTTGTGGTGACCCTCTGGCAAATTCATGGGCACCACACCTCGGTACAACATCCCCCAGGGAATGTCGAGGTTGGAATGACCCTCTGGCTGCTCCCTTACCCTTGTCCCGCTCGGAAGTAGCCCCCAGGACATCCGCAGAGATACCCCCCGTCCGTGTTGGAGCAGCCGTAGCTGCAGGGGCTGCCCCCGGCAGAACATTCGTCCACGTCCTGGCAGCCCCCGAAGGCCTGGTCGAAGTCGAATCCCGAGGGACACACGCACTTGAAGCTGCCCAGGGTGTTGTAGCAGGAGGCGGAGCCGCAGGCCGTGGGGCTGGAACACTCGTTCTCATCTGTGCGGGATGAGGCGCAAACTCAGCCCCAGGGAATTCCCGGGATGGGGAGGTGGGATCTGATCCCGAGCAGCTCCTGGGTTGTTCTGTCCCCCCCCCCCCACCTGGGNCCCCCCCCCCCAGCTGGTGTCAGGAGCACGGGGAGCTCAGGGCTCTGCAGATTCCTGGCATTCCCCATTGCAGGGAGAACCCGGCGCTCCATCCCTGGGCACCATCCTAGTCTGGCTTGGGAGCAGGAAAATCAGAGCTGGGGTTGTGGAGATGAATCCAGAACCAGTGACAGGGGGCCAGGGTGGGGGTGAAAGGGGTTTGGGGCTCAGCTGCCTCCATCCCCCCTCCCATAGGGATGGGACACATTCCACAGGGATGGGACACACCCCATAGGGATGGGACACATTCCACAGGGATGGGACACACCCCATAGGGATGGGACACATTCCACAGGGATGGGACAAATCACATAGGGATCGGACACACCCCACAGGGATCGGACACACCCCACAGGGATGGGACACAGCCCATGGAGAAGAGATACATCCCACAGGTACAGGATACATCCCATAGGGATGGGACACACTCCACAGGGATGAGATACATTCCACAGGTACAGAATACATCCCATAAGGATGGGATACACCCCACAGGGATGGGACACCCCCCACATGTACAGGACCCCCCCCACTCACCCACACACTGGTTCCACTGGTAGTGCTGGACGTAGCCCTGGGGGCAGCCGCAGCGATACCCCCCCAGCACGTTCTGGCAGCCGTGCTGGCACCGGTGGTTCCCGTCACACTCGTCCACATCTGCAGCACAGGGACACAGGGGGAGCTGGGACACCTTCTCCCCATCTGCTGGGTGGGTCCTCAGGGACCTGCCTGGCACCCTCGGGGGTGGGTGGCTTTGTGCCCAATGATGTCTGAGTGACACCCTCAGCCCCCAGGGCCCACAGACACCCCTGGGGCACCCCCTGCTTGGATGGGGTTTGGTTTAAGGTGTGGCCTGGACCGTTCCAATTCCTGCAGCAGATCCCATGGCCAGTGTGACATTCCCCCTGCTGGGACACGGGATGGTTCCTGTCCCAGCCTTGGCCGTGGTTGCAGCACTGAGGGCCGGTGTTTCCCCAGACACTGACCCTTCCTTTGCACCAGGGCTTCCCACAGGGATCTCTGGTGCCCCCCAGAATCATGGAATATCCTGAGCTGGATCCCACAAGGATCATTAAATCCAACTCCTCTCCCTGAGCTCCTCGGGGACTGTGATACTCCAGGAGCTCCTCCCCAGGGAACACAACTCTGCCAAAGCCCTGGAGAGCCAGACCCACCTTCACAGTTGACCCCAGAGCTGTCCAGGGAGAATCCTTTCTGGCACTCGCAGTTGTAGCTGCCTGGAGTGTTCAGGCACTGCCCTTTGGCTCCACACAGGGAGGGCTGAGCCGTGCACTCGTTGTTGTCTGCAAAACATTGATGGATTTAAATCCACCCCCAACCTCGTGGCCGCCTCAGCCCGTGGGGCTCAGCACCAAAGCCAGGTCAGACACACCAGCCCAGGGAAGGGCTCCACAGCCAGAGCTGGGGGTTGGAAAGTCTCTCCTGGGCTTCAAAGGGCCCCGTGGGGATGTTGTGGAGCTGGGAAAGGCTCCACTCACCGATGCAGGACGAGTGGTGCTGAGTGAAGCCAGGGGGGCACTTGCAGTTGAAGCCTCCGATGATGTTGACGCAGAGGAACTGGCAGTTGTGCTGCTTGGTGGAACACTCGTCCAGGTCTGAAAAACACGGGGAGGTGTTTAGATTTCTCCTGCTGAGGTGTCTCGTCTCTGTGGTGTGAGGCTGAACGTGCCTGGGGTACACGGGAGTCCTGGGAAGAGCAGGACCAGCCTCGGGAACAACACATGAAGTTCTTACATGTGGAAAACAAACTTCTCCCCACCTCAGACACAGACATATCTGGGAGATGCAGAGAGTTTTCCCTGCCTCTCCTGCAATCCCCAAATCCCAGATTCTGTGCCCAGCCCGGTTCATTGATCCTGGGAGAGGTGGGCACAGTGCTCCTGGCACTCCAGGACACATCCAGGTTCCAAGCCCCTGGAGCTCAGCACAGTTTGGGACACAGGAAACGACAAAGAGTATTTTATTCCTGATGAAGAGGAAGGATGAAACCTCCATCCACCAGCCCACGAGGTCCCGGCCTGGCACCTTGTCCCACATCTACCCTTGTCCTGTGGCTCACCAGGACCCGATTGTTCCATCCCAACCCAAGATGCCAGAGGTGAGGAAGGGTCTCTGCCCCTTCTCCTGGTGGGATACCTTTGCAGATCTTCCCATCCTCCTGCAGGATGTACCCTCGGGGGCACGAGCACTGGTAGCTGCCCTCTGTGTTCTTGCAGATGAAGTTGCAGGGCTTGGGGGACTGGTTGCACTCATCCAGATCTACATCCCAGAGACAAAACACATCAGCACCCCCAGGCTGTGCTGATGCACAGGGTCCCCTCCAGCCCTTGGAGCTCTCAGTGTGCCCAGAGGCTCCTGGGCACAAGGAGATCCCGGGTTTTGTGGCACCACATCAGTCAGTGGTTAGATGTCCCTGTGGATAAATGCCTTGTTTTCACTCTTTGGGGAGCAGGTGAGCAGAGACTTTGGGGGAGCACCTCAGTCTGAGGCAGCACAACCAATCTGGGAGGTCTCCTGTGGTTCCAGGGGTGCCTTTGGCACCATCACCTGGATTCCCAAATGGGAAGTGTTGGTAGAACCAGCTGAGCTGCCAACGAAAGGTTTTGGCTGCTGCCAGATTTCACCTCTGGGTCCCAGTCCCTGCAATTCCTGGGGTCAGAGAAGACAATGAACTTCCTTTTTAAGGAGTTAAACAACACGGAGAGATGACTTTGTGGTGCAGAAGACCATGAAATAAGGCAAAATGTCCTGAGCTGGCTGTGGACAGGGGTGAGGGCAGATCCCAGATCCCAGCCCGCTGTTACAACACCCTTTCCTTGCCTGCTGAAAAATTGGGATGGAGGCCCTGCTGAGGCCAAGGGCTGCCCGGGCAGGTGGAATTCCTGCTCCCAACTCACCCACACAGGCTGTGCCCGTGATGTCAGCAGTGTAGCCCAGCCTGCAG
Organism: Pitta sordida; assembly: GCA_013390025.1. Lineage (NCBI taxonomy): Eukaryota > Metazoa > Chordata > Aves > Passeriformes > Pittidae > Pitta > Pitta sordida. Next base: position 46,667 of record WEKX01023366.1, read on the forward strand.
TGGCAGCGGAAGGAGCCGATGCTGTTGATGCACTGCCCGTTCTTGCACAGGTTGGGCAGGACCTTGCACTCGTCGATGTCTGAGGAGGGAGGGAGGGGCAGAGGGACCTGTCAGTGCCAAGCTGTCCCTGTCCCCACTGCCAGAGCAGCTCTGACCCCCCCACAACCAGCCAGATCCTGCATTAGAACCTGGCAGTGTCTGCCCAGGCTCCGTCCCAGCCACTTCCCAGGGGAATTCTGCCTTGCCCCCACATTCCTCTGTGGGCTCAGCTCACCTCTGCCATCAGTGGAGTATCCTGGGCCATGGGGACACATTTTCTTGTACTGGGCAGTGCCAGGGAGGGGGCAGAGCTCGCACTGGGGGCCCCAGCTGCGCCCGCTGTTGCAGCAGCACTCGGATTTGGTGACCAGGTTGCGGTTGGTGGAGGACATCTGGCACATGGTCTGCAGCACCTCGGTGAAGCAGAAGCCTTGGCGGGTGTCTGGGCAGGGAAAAGGGGATGAAGGTTCAGGATCTGAGTCAGTGTCAGTGCTGGGGGGTGGTTTGGATAAAGGTGGAGGTGATGCCCCCAACAACTTTCCTGCCCAGAATCCCACACAGGTTTGGGTTGGAGGGGAACTTAAGAATCATTTTGCTCCATCCCCCTGCCGTGGGCAGGGACACTCTCCACCATCCCAACTCGCTCCAACCTGCCCTTGAACACTTCCAGAGGCAGCCACAGCTTCTCTGGGAAACCTGTGCCAGCACCTCCCCACCCTCAAAGAGAAGAATTCCTCCCCAACATCCCACCTAACCCTGGCCACTCCTTCCCCCATCACTCCATCCCCTTATCCAAAGTCCCTCCCAAGCTCTCTCAGCCCCCAGGGAACACTCCAGGCCCGGCAGGGTTTGGGAATTACCGATGCACTCGGTGCCAGAGGGACTGACTTCAAAGCCCTCGTTGCAGTCGCAGCGATAACTTCCCGCCGTGTTGACGCAGCGGCCGTTGGGGCAGATCCCCGGCTTGGTGCGACACTCGTTCTCATCTGGGAAGGGAGGGAGGGAAGAGGAGGAAGGAAGGGAAAGAAGGACAAAGAACTTTGGTGAGGATAAATTCCAGCTCTCCAGGAGACCCTGTGCTACCACTCAGTTTGAAGGGCCCTCACGCTGAGGTTCGCTGAGGACCATCCCCTGGGAGACACATCCACCCACCCTGGAGCTCTCCCAAAGCAGGGGGGCTGGAATTTCAGCCTTCCTGGCTTGTACATCCTCCACCCACCCTGGATTTCTCCCTTCACCTGTCCCGGGTTTCTCCCAAAGCAGGATGGTTGAAACCCAGCTTTCCTGGCTTGTACATCCTCCACCCACCCTGAATTTCTCCCTCAACCTGTCCCAGGTTTCTCCCAAAACAGGGTGCCTGGAATTTCAGCCTTCCTGGTTTGTACATCCTCTGCCTGCACTGGCCAAGTTGCCGGGCCAGGAGTGGAGCTGGGCTGTCTCCATGCTCCTGCCATGCCCAAGGTTGGGCAGCTCTGGGTTATCCAGTGCTGCCCTTTCCAAAAGCAGCTTGGGACAGACATGGAAAGACTCCAAGGAAAGGTCCCCCCTGTGCTGGAACTGCGATCCATGAGGTCCAGAGGGGAGCAGAGGTTTGTGTGGGGAGGCATCAGGAGGTTCTGACCCAGGGAGGAGCTGTTTGACAGGAGGATGCAACAAACCTCCACGGACAATACCCGGGAGAGGAGGATCTCCATGCCCCCGGGAATCCCTGCCAGCCCATCCTGGTACCTGTGCAGCCCTCTCCATCGGGCCTGCGCTGCATTCCCGGGGGGCAGATGCACATGAAGGTGCCGATGAGGTTCTTGCAGAGCATCCCTCGGGACTCGCAGTCGTGCAGCCCCTCTGCACATTCGTCCAGGTCTGCAATCATGAGACACCTCATCAGAGCCCACCCTGCCAGCCCTGGGGGCACCGGGAGTGTCCCCACCTCCACTGCTCCGTCCATCCCTTGGCTCAGGATGGCTGGCACACAGTTTAAAAAAAATAAATCCTGGGATCACAGGATGGGGTGGGTCGGAAGGGATTTTGAAGGTGGGTCAGTTCCATGGGCAGGGACACCTCCCACCATCCCAGGTGGATCCAACCTGGCCTTGGACACTTCCAGGGATGGGGCAGCCACAGCTGCTCTGGGAATCTGTGCCCACCCTCTGAGGACAGAACGTTCTCCTGACAGCCAGACACCAGGCTGGGGGACAGTGAGCGCAGGCCAGCACAGATGTCCTGCCTTCCCCGTGCACTCATGGCTCAGTGCAGGGGTTGGGAAGAGTTTTGGAGCTCCCTGCTGAGTGCAGAAGGGGGGTTTTACCTCTGCACATCCTTCTGTCCTCTCGGAGGGCGTATCCAGACGGGCAGGTGCACTCGTAGGAGCCAAAGGTGTTGATGCAGCGGAAGGCGCAGAGCAGAGGGTTCAGGGAACACTCGTTGATGTCTGGGAGACAGGAGGGGGGAGAGAAAACTCACCTCAGTGCTCTGAGCAGGGTCAGCTGGGCAGGAACCTCCCCTGGGGCGTTTCCACCCTCCCCGAGCATTCATCTCATGAGAACTTTGTTCCACCAAGGCTTCCTGCCCTCACGGTGTCCCACCGAGGATTCCTGCCCTCACGGTGTCCCACTGAGGATTCCTGCCCTCACGGTGTCCCATCGAGGATTCCTGCCCTCACGGTGTCCCACCAAGGCTTCCTGCCCTCACGGTGTCCCACCGAGGATTCCTGCCCTCACAGTGTCCCACCGAGGATTCCTGCCCTCATGGTGTCCCACCAAGGATTCCTGCTCTCATGGTGTCCCACCGAGGATTCCTGCCCTCACGGTGTCCCACCGAGGATTCCTGCCCTCACGGTGTCCCACTGAGGATTCCTGCCCTCATGGTGTCCCACTGAGGATTCCTGCCCTCATGGTGTCCCACTGAGGATTCCTGCCCTCACGGTGTCCCACCAAGGCTCCTGCCCTCATGGTGTCCCACCAAGGCTTCCAGCCATGGCCTTCACGTGCAGAGGGACAGACACCTGCAGTCCCAGCAGCTCGGATGGGGTTTGACTCCCTGGGGAGGCAGCTGCCATATTTCAGCAGGTCTCCAGGCCTCCTCCTGGGCTCCAGCCCCAGAGGGAGCTGGAGGAGCCCAGAGCTGACGTTCACACTCGTGTGGAGAGGAGCCCCATCCGAGCTTTCCTGCACCAGCCCTTGGAGGCTGAGCCAGGCAGTGACCCAGTGGGGTCCCCCCCACAGCCCAGTTTGCACTGGGAAGGCAGGGACTGGCCCCCAGCAGCGTTACCTTCACACGTCATCATGGGCCCCGGCTCAAAGCCCTCGTCGCAGGCGCACTCGAAGCCTCCCACCACGTTGGTGCAGGTGCCATTCCCACAGGGATTGCCGATGGAGCACTCGTCGGTGTCTGGGAACACAGGACCATGTCGGTGGGGAGTTGGATGGGAAGGGTGTGGAGCTGCGATTCCAACAATCCCAGCAGAGCCGGGGCAAAGGGGATGGGGAAAGAAGTTCCTTCTCTCCACACACACACAGAGGTTCATCACCCGTGACACAGCGAGGGGAAGCAGGAGGGACAGGCCTCAAACACAGACCCTCAGAGACCCTCAGAGACCCTCAAACACAGAGACCCTCAAACACAGACCCTTGGAGACCCTCAGAGACCCTCAAACACAGACCCTCAGAGACCCTCAGAGACCCTCAAACACAGAGACCCTCAAACACAGACCCTCAGAGACCCTCACCCACAGAGACTCTCAGAGACCCTCACCCACACAGACCCTCAAACACAGACCTACAGAGCCGCAAAGACCCTCAAACACAGACCCTCACTCAGCACATAGACCATCAAACACAGACCCTCAAACACAGAGACCCTCAGAGATCCTCACCCACACGGACCCTCTCCCACGAGTTCCTCTCCCAGGCAGACCCTCCCTCACAGAGACCCTCACAGTCCCTGTGCCAGGCAGGCCCTCACCCACCACACAGACCCTCAAACACAGACCCTCAAACACAGACCCTCACCCACGCAGACCCTCCCAGAGCCTCACCCACGCAGTTGACGCCGGTGTAGTCCAGGTTGTACCCGAAGGGGCACTCGCAGCGGAAGGAGCCGTCGGTGTTGATACAGGCCCCGTTGATGCACACGCCCAGGTTCTCCGAGCACTCGTTAACGTCTGCAGGGAAAACCATGGCCACCAATCCAGAAACACACCCCTGAACCCTCAGGGGGACCCCTGGCATTTCAGACAGTCCCTCTCCAGAGCTGGGGCTGAACTTTTGGTGAGCAGTCAACCTTGGGAGACCCTCCAGCCCTCCTGGCCCAACCCCGCTCTGCAATAGCCCAGGTTTGGTTGTTTCTAGGTAGAAACCCCCCAAAACTGAATTTCTTTTCACCCCTAGGCCAGACTTTACCTTCTCGGGTGTCACCTGGGCCTGGGATGGCTCCATGGCCATATGGACACAGCTCCTGGAAGGCAACTGGGAGAAAGCAGGGAAGTGAGATGTGCTCACAAGGGATTCCACTCACAGCAGCTGAACTGGGCTTTGGAGCCTTCTAGAACATGATGAGAGCTCAGGGGAAGGCACAAACCCCCAGCTGAAAAAACCTGGGGCTAGAACCATGGAATCACAGAATCATTACGGTTGGAAAGCCCTCTGATATCATCAGGTCCAACAGCCACGTCCCAAAGTGCTGCATCCCCAGGTTTTTTGAACACTTCCAGGGATCATAGCACTGCGTCTCCCAGTTTTCTCCCCACTTTGCTGGACACCCTGCCTCGTTTGCTGCCTTTCCTGACTTTCCCCCCCACCTCATCCCTCCCAGGGAGCGAGGCCCCAGCAATTCCTACCATTCCCCTCCTGGGGGCACAGCTCGCAGGGGTCTCCCCAGCCTTCTCCAGGCATCTTGCTGCAGCAGCACCGAGCCTTGGTGGTGTTGAAGGCCTTGGGGACAGAGCACTTCCCGTTGTCGAAGCGGGTGAAGCAGAAGCTCTGGCGAGTGTCTGGGGAGAGACGAGGAAATCCCCAGGTCAGGCAGAGATCCAGAAGGTTCTGCTCCCTCCCAGGTCAGGCAGAGATCCAGAAGGTTCTGCTCCCTCCCCTCCGTCAGCAGCTGCACTCACCAAAGCAGCGCCGGCCGTTGTCCGACAGCACAAATCCTGGGGGACAGACGCACTGGAAGCTGCCGGGGGTGTTGGTGCACGTCCCAAAAAGGCAGATGTTGGGCTCCTCTTCACACTCGTTGATATCTGGGAGGAGCAGGGACACACAGAGCAGCCAGAGGTCACTCCTTGTCTCATTGGAACAAGGTGAGGGTGGTGTTTGGGAGCTCAGACACCTCCAGGACATCGATGTTCTCAAACATTAAACCCTCCCTCAGTGACCCAGGGAAACCCCTGAGCCTTCCCCTCTTCTCCCACCTCCAACTGAGGGTGATGTCTGGGAGCTCTGAAACCTCCAGGACGTCCATGTCCCAACTCTTACCCCTCCCTCAGTGAAAATGGAGCAATGAAAACGAGCACAGCAAAATCCCTGAGCTTTCTCTTCTTCTTCTTCTCCCACCTCCACTTGTGAAGATGATGTCTGGGAGCTTTGAAACCTCCAGGACATCCATGTCCCCCAAGCCTTAACCCTCCCTCAGTGACCCAGGAAAACCCCTGAACCTTCTCCTCTTGTCCCAGCTCCAACTGAAGGTGACATCTCAGAGCTCTGAAACCTCCAGGACATCCAGGTCCTCAAACCCTAACCCTCTTCTCAGTGAAAACAAGGCAATAAAAACGGGCACAGCAACCCTCCTGAGCCCTCTGTGCCACAGCCGCGGGTCTTGCCTTGCAGGAAGGTATTTGCAGGTGGTGATTCAGCTCCCTGGTGATGCACCAGAGATGTCCCAGCCCACCCAGTTTGTTCTGGGAACGCTTTCAGGTGTGCCCAGGCTGTGCTGGCAGCGGAGGGGGCAGGGAGCCAACCTTACCAATGCAGTTGTCATTCTGCACCTCGTACCCCGGAGGGCAGATGCAGCGGAAGGAGCCCTCCAGGTTCTGGCAGGTGCCCGGGGAGCAGGTGCCAGGCAGGCTCACACACTCGTTGATGTCTGTGGGAGAGGAGAAACACCCGGTGAAGGGCCACTGTGCCCAGCTCAGAGACCCTGGGTGCACCCAGGCCCTGCTGGGCCCTGAGGGTGCCAAGGAGGCAGGGAAGATGTTTTCCAAGGTGGCCCCAGGGCATCCCTGGTACAACTCAGAGGGATTTAGGGACGTGGACGGGACATTTCTCCTCACTGGGTGCAGGTCTCAGGGCATGGAAAGGACTTGAGTGTTCCCTGCCTTGGGCAGACAGGAGCTCCATGGGGACTCAGACTGCTTTGGTTCCAGAGGATTTGTGGCAGCGGATCTGGGGCTGGTTCTGGAGAACCCACTGCTCAGCTGCCTCCGGTGGGACCAACCTGGGGCCCACATCTCACAGCACCAGCCTCACCAACACCGCCCACCCCACTGGTGCCCAGACACTCACCCACACAGTTCTTGCCGTCAGGGGTCCGGTCATACCCCTCCTGGCACAGGCACTGGAAGGAGCCGATGCTGTTGATGCACTGCCCGTTCCGGCACACCTGCCCCACCAGGGATGAACACTCATCAATGTCTGTGGGAGGGAGAGGACAAGCACAATGGGAGGAGATATGTCAGAGTGTCACTGTGCCACCTCCTCCAGCCCTGCGACGCCCGGCACCTCCGGCCACCCCTTCAGCTGCTGCCAGGGGACACCCAGGGCTGACCCCCGGGTGTGCCACCCCGTGCTGTGGGCTCAGGATGCCAGGGGACTCACCCATGCAGTCGTTGTTGTGTGTGAGCTCAAAGCCAGGGAAGCAGAGGCAGTTGTAGGAGCCGACCGTGTTCTTGCAGGTGCCGTTGCCACAGGGCTGCCGGTCACACTCGTCGATATCTGAGGGGACAAGGTCACAGCTGCTCCAGGGGATGAGGTTTGGGGGTGCCCACAGTGCCCAGGGGGCTGCACAGCACCAAGGGCAGCCTGAGAGGACATTGTGGCCCCTGGCTGTGCTTGGCACTGCTCAGGGAGCGCTGGAGGGAGCTCATGTCCTTCCTGGTGTGGGATTGTCACAGGGCTGGGGCATCCCAGTGACCCATGGACATGGGGTGGGACATCCCAGTAACCCATGGACATGGGCTGGGGCATCCCAGTGACCCATGGACATGGGCTGGGACATCCCAGTGACCCATAGACATTGGCTGGGGCATCCCAGTGACCCATGGACATGGGGTGGGACATCCCAGTGACCCATTGGACATGGGCTGGGACACCTCACTGACCAATGGACATGGGCTGCGGCATCTCACTGACCATTCCCATGCTCTGTGCCACCACACTGACCCATTCCCATGTTCTGTGCCACCTCACTGCCCCATGCCCATGTTCTGTGCCACCTCACTGCCCCATGCCCACGCTCCGTGCCACCACACTGACCCATGCACATGGTCTGCTCCCCCGTGGCCTTGAAGCCGTTGTGGCAGATGCAGACGTAGCTGCCCTCGGTGTCCACGCAGTCCCCGTGGCTGCACACGTTGGGGATCTCCTGGCACTCGTTGCGACCTGAAACGAAGCAAAGTTGGGCAGAGCTGAGCAGAAGGGATGGACCAAGTGGGCAGAGCAGAGTCCTGCCTCTGCTCCTGAGAGGTGGCTCCACACAGAACAGGATCAGAGCCCTGGAATGTGCCGAGCTGGAAGGGACCCACAAGGATTGCAGAGTCCTGCTCCTGGCCCTGCACAGGATGACCCCAAATTTATGCAGTCAGAAAAAGACCAGTGACAAGTGATTGGAAAATATGCCCTGAGCTGCCAGACTGAAACTGCACATCACAGTGACCTTTTCTCATCCCTCAGGAAGCTGGGAATTGTAGGACTGGCGTGTCCTTTGCATGAGGCAAAGCACCTGGGCGAGGGAGGGGATTGTCCTGCTGGGCTCCGCACTGGAGTGGCCTCACCTGGAGTATTGGGGCAGTTTTGGACACCAGTTTCCACTGGGAGATATGGAGCCATTGGAGTGTCCAAGGGAGGGATGTGAAGATGGGGCAGAGCCTTGAGGGGCAGACCCTGAGCTCTGCTCTGTGGGCAGCAGTGACCCAAAGGGACAGAGCAGTGACCCAAAGGGACGGAGCTGGAGCTGTGTCAGGGCAGGGTCAGGTGGGATCTCAGGGAAAGGTTCTTCCCTGGTTGGGCACTGCCCAGGCTCCCCATGGAACAGGCACAGCCCCAAGGCTGCCAGAGCTCCAGGAGGGTTGGGATGACCCTCCCAAGCCCACGGGGTGATTCCCTAACACTCGGTCCCTTCCAACTCGGCCCATCCACCCCGCAATCCTGTGGGCACAGCCTCAATCCCAGAGCCCGGGCAGGGCCGTGGGCAGAGGTGGCCGTGGTGGAAGGGGTAGCACGAGGTGGCCTCTCACCCACGCAGGCCCCGCTGGGGGACAGTTTGTAGCCGGTGGAGCACTCGCAGCGGTAGCTGCCCGGGATGTTGATGCAGTCGGCGTTGCGCTGGCACAGGTTCTCCCCACTGCTGCACTCGTCGATATCTGCAGGAGGAGAGCTTGGAATCCCCTGGGAATGCTCCCCAAAAACCTCGGGGTAAAGCCAACCCTGCCCCCGGGTTTGGGGTTGGAACTTTGGGCATTGCTCAGTCACAGCAATGGGGACACACACCTCACCCAAACTTTTTTACCATTTCTCTGTTTGTAGCAAGAAAGAAATTAATCTTAAAATGACCTAAATGCCCACAAGCATCATCCAGCCCAACGCCTGCCCCTGCCCAGGGCCATTCCCAAGGATCCCCCAGAACACCCATCCCGTGGCTGTTGCCCACCCTCACCCTGGTGCTCGGTGGGAGACGCCAGCCCCCCACCCTGGGGTGCCCGTTACCTTCGCAGATGAGCAGGATGTTGTTGTAGCTGAAGCCGATGGGACACTCGCAGCGGAAGCTCCCGATCTGGTTGATGCAGACGCCGTTGGTGCAGATGGCCGGGATCTCACTGCACTCATCAATGTCTGCACACACACACAGATCCCTCAGCACCCCGGGAAAACACCCGCCCTGGCACCGGGGAAACGCTGCCCTCCTTCACTCCACAACGACCGGCAGGGAGGGGCTGCCAGGGAAACACCGAGGGAGGATCCCGAGGATCCGGGTGCACCACAGAGCCAGGAAAGAATCCGAGTTGGAGGAGCCACGGGATTGCTGGGGGAGCCTGGGAAGGTTCCCAGCCAGGACATCCCCCTGGAGTGTCTGAAGCGACAGGGACATTCCAGCCCAGGCTGGAAATGGGGGATCCAGGGGGTCACTGGAGTACACTGGGATGGCTCTGGGGTCCCTGAGTCTGTCACTGTGCCAAGGGAAGGGAAGGGGAAAGGGGAAGGGNTCGATGATGAATCCAGGAGCTTGGTTCCCACACAGGATCTGGTACTCGGCTGGAAGGGGAACACTGAGGTCACGGCTGTGCCCAGGGGGCAGAGGGGGGAGGTGCAGTTGGATCTGGGCGTCTCCAGGCAGGATGGGCTCAGCCCGGAGCCACAGACACTGCGCTCTCCCTTCTCCCTCCTCCATTTGCTGGTGTTTGTGCTCCAAAGAGCACGAAATCCCTGGAAAAGGCGGGGTGGGGAGGTGACTTACGGCTGGCTGGGGTGGGACAGGGCTCACAGGGCTTGTTCCAGGCCTTGCCGATGTTGTAGGAGCAGCAGCACATTTTCTTGGTCATGTTGAAGGACAGCTCGTTCTCACACGTGTCGTTGTAGTTGCGGTAGCACACGCTCTTCCTCATGTCTGTGAGGAAGGATCCCGTGCCAGGCTTTGGGAATGGGGGCTGAGAGCCCTGGGAATGGGGACTGAGAGCCCCGGGAATGGGGGCTGAGAGTCCTGAGAATGGGGGCTGAGAGTCCCGGGAATGGGGGCTGAGAGCCCTGGGAATGGGGACTGAGAGCCCCGGGAATGGGGGCTGAGAGTCCTGAGAATGGGGGCTGAGAGTCCCGGGAATGGGGGCTGAGAGCCCTGGGAATGGGGGCTGCCAGCCCAGGGCACTCAGAGCTGGGGAGATGCCACCCTGTGCTGTCCTGGGGTGCAGGTGACACCCAGGGGAGCCCAGCAAAGTGACAGCAGCAATGGGGGGAATCCAAGCCCTGCTCCAGGGACAGAGTTGGGTCCTGTCATGTTGGGCATTCCATAGCACTGCCCTCCCTGTGCCAGCCACTCTCCCTAAAACTCCTGGAGGGCAAATCCCACCCCCTCCAGCCCCTCCAGCACGGCCCAGAGTCCTGTAGGAGCAGGGGTGTGGCGAGACACCCGAACATCCCAAAACTCTAAATGGAAAGCTTGGAAAGGACCCCTAAGATCGAGTCCACCCTGTGCCCCATCACCAGCCGGTCACCAGGCCAGGCTCAGGGGTCAGGGCACTGTCACCCCCTGCCAGGGCCCCAGCCCAGGCCATACCCATGCAGTTGTTTCCTCCGTTGACCTGCATGTACTCGGGGGGGCACACGCAGGTGTAGTTGCCCAGGGTGTTGTAGCAGGTCCCGGGGCCACAGATCCCGATGTGGGCAGAGCACTCATCGATATCTGCGGGGAGAAAGGAGGGCAAAACGCTGGGCACAGGGGGAGAAGGGCATGGGGTGGGCTCGGGGTAGGCTGGGGATGAGGTAGGGATGGGCTTGGCACAGGGACAAGGCTGGGCTGGCACTGGGAAATGGGAGAGGGTTTGTGGTGGGGATAAGGCTGTAAGGGAAAGGGGACAAGGTGTGTGATGAGGGTGGGAAGCTTGGAAGGGAAAGCGGACAAGGTTTGTGGTGAGGATAAATCTGGAAGGGAAAGGGGATAGGGTCTGTGATGAGGACGGGAAGTCTGGACAAGAAAGAGGCAGAGATGCTGCCAAGCGTTCCCTGGGCAGCCCAGACACGTGTGCCACCCCCATCAGCAGCAGCAGGCACAGGTACCTTCACAGATCCGGGTGTCCTCGTTGAGGTAGTACCCCAAGGGACACTCACACTGGAAGCTGCCGAAGGTGTTGACGCAGTTGCCGCCCTGGCACAGCCCCGGCAGCTCCTGGCACTCGTCGATGTCTGGGGAGGGAGAGCAGTGGGAGGTGTTTGCTGCCTGGCACAGCAGAGCCTTCACCCCACAGGGCTCAGCCCAACAACTCCAGCCCCTGCTGCTGCCCAAGGGGCTGGATCAGGCACCGGAGCACGTCCAAGGAGAGCATGGCCTTGTTAATTTGTGGGCACCCAGCCCCTCCCCAGTGCCAGGGGAGGGGGCACAGGGGTGGGCAGAACTTACCCTCCAGGATGACAGTGATAGGGTTGGGCCGGAATCCTTCTCCTCCAGGGCACAGGGTCTTGTACTCAGCTGTGGAAAAAGTCAGTCAGGGGGTGCTGAGCTCACTGGGCTCCCAGGGAACAGGAGGGGGAGGGAGAACCAGGAGAAACCCAGGAGAACCAGGCCATGAGGGCGGTGGCAGGTGGAGCAGCCTGACTCCCATCACATGCCAAGCCAACTCAGCCACCCTGGCCCTGCCTGCCCACCCTTGAAGGAGGTTATTCCACACTGGACTAGGAACAAAGGATGTTTGAATGTCTGGATCCCCCAGACAGCACCAGCCTGGTCTCCCCCCCTACACCTCACCCCCTCCTAGCCCTGCAGTGACACCACAGGGTTCCCTCCTCCTCCCTCAGCTTCCCTTGCTCCATCAGGATGGTGGAGCAGCAAATCCTGAACTCGAGACCCGCAGCTTGACTTGAGAATCCCCAGGGGAGCATCCCCAGGGCAGCATCCCTGTGTCCCTCCCCTGTCCCTCCAGCCCCAGTGGAGCCCAGCCATGCCCCAACTCACTGGTGTTGGCTGGAGGGCACAGCTCACAGGGGTTGCCCCAGGCACGGCCCAGGGAGCAGCAGCAGGATGCCCGAGTGACCCCGACTCCAATCTCTGCACTGCACGAGATCCCCCCGTCTCCTCGGTCCTGGGTGTCCAGGAAGCAATTCCCAACACGGGTGTCTGCACGAGGACAGGGCCAGGTGAGCAGAGCCCCCCCAGCAAACTTGGTGTGCACAGGAGGAGCAGAATCATGGAATCATGGGATGGTTTGGACTGGACCTTCCCACCCAGTCCCAACCCACCCAACACCAGTCCCACCCCCTGCCATGGGCAGCGACACCTCCCAGGCTGCTCCAAGCCCTGTCCAACCTGCCCTTGGGACACTTCCAAGGAATAAGAACAGCTCCAGAGCACCTGGAATAACTTCTTCAAGAAGCAGAGCACCCACACTGGTGACACAAGGTGGGCCAGGCCCAACAGGGGGTGGGCACTGCTCTGCTGCAGGGTTAAGCCCACCATGACCAGCCACCCTGGCAGTGCCCATCCCAGCTACGAGGGACCAGCAGGAAGGCCCAGCGAGGTGCAGGAGGTGCCCACTCACCCACACAGCCCACCCCAGTGGGGTTCAGCTCGAAGTCCTGGGGGCAGTTGCACAAGTAGCTGCCGGGGGTGTTGACGCAGAGCCCGTTGATGCAGTTCACAGGGTCTGCACATTCATTGATGTCTGAAAGGATGGAAAGGTGGAGACTGAAAAACAAGGTGAAGATTGGCACAGAAACCGCTGCCCTGAGCTCTGTGGGGCGTGTCCAGGGCATGTCCCCACACCTGAGGCTCTCCATGCGAGGCAAAGCCCTTCTGGAAACAGCTCCTGCCTTGTCCGACCTCCCACCACCCTCCCAGGGGCAGAAGAAAGGAGCAGGGCCACACTGAGCTGCCCCTCCTGTCACCCCTTCCAGCAGCAAAGCCCCATCTGCACATCATGCAGGGACACTGGGGTGGCTTTAACTGCTGGTGCCACCCCCTGCCACGGGCGGGACGAGCTCCCAGGAGATCCCAGAGCAGCCCTTACCTGTGCAGTTGCCTCCACTCCTGTCCAGCTCATACCCGTCGTCGCAGGCACAGCGGAACATGCCGGGCAGGTTCTGGCAGGTGCCAAAGACACAGATATTCTGGAAGGTGCATTCGTCAATGTCTGCAAAACAGGGAGAGCTGGGCACTCAGCCCCTGGAAAAGTGAGGGCCAGGACAGGCTTCTCCTGCTCCCCCTGCCCAGCCGTGGGTGCCCCATCTTAGGGTGGTGCTGGTGACATGGCAGAGCGGGAACCACTCCTGTCCCACTGCTCTCACCCCTGCCCACATTGTGCACAGATCTTTGGATCCTCGGAAGGCTGGGGACCAACTGCTGCCAGCTGGAACCTCGGGAGCTTTGCACCACCGGCTGATGGGGGGGTGGGTCTTGCTTCGTAAGGGACCAGGTGGTGACAGGGCAGAGGGGAGGCAAGGCCAGAAGGGAGGTGGGCACTGACCTGGAGCAGCAATCAGAGCCCTGGGCACTTACCCTGGCAGGCCCTGCTGTCCTCGGTGGGGTTGAAGCCCATCTCGCACTCGCAGCGGTACCCGCCGGGGGCATTGAGGCACTGCCCGTTCTCACACAGGTTCACGTTGTCTGCACACTCATCCACGTCTAGGGAGAGCCCAGCACCAGGTGACACAGTGGCCACCCACCCACCCCCACCAGTCCCCTCAGCCTGACCCTAAAATTCCCACGGGCTTGTCCCCACCCCTGAGCTTGTCCCCTGAGCACCCCTGTGCCGGGAGGTAACGGGGAAGGACCTGCAAGGGAACAAGTCTTGGGAAAGGAAAGGACACGTCTGCCCAGGAGTCATTTCTCCAGGGATGTCCCTTCCTGGTGTAAAGTTGCACTAACACAGGGTAAAATGAAATATTCCCAGGCACCGTTTGAAGGTGAGCATTAGGAAACAAGGAAGCGAAATTCCTCGGGATCAGTGAGTCATTGTGGCTGCTCCAGGGAATATCCAGTGACTTGTTCCTGGCAGAATTAATAACTCCTAAGGCTTTTTACTCAGGGCTTGTAATATTTGCATAACGAGCTGGAAGGGCTTAATTCCCCCCGTGGAGCTTTGATGAGAACACACCACCACCTCCTTGGCAGAGCTTCTCTAAAACCCTCCAAACCTGCAGCTCCACTCGTTACCTGCACTTAAAGCAAAGCCACCAGCGCTCTTGTCCAAGCAGGGGGTTTTTTGGGGGGGACATATTGGGATATAATTCCACATTCCTGCTGCCTGTGGAGCCCTCGGCCTCACCTGAGCAGGAGAACCCGTCGCCGTTGAAGCCGTCCCGGCAGGCGCAGCGGTAGGAGCCGGGGGTGTTAACGCAGTTGGCGTTGAGGTTGCACTTGTGCTCCTCGGTCGCACACTCATCCAGGTCTGGGCAGGGAGAACACCCTGTCAGTGCCCTCTGCCCCGAGCCTGGGTGGCTCTGGGGGCACACAGGGGGCTTGGGGGGCTCATGAGGCTCCAACACATCTCTGGGAGAATCCACGGTCATGATCCAGCCACGTCCCCAAGAGCCACGTCTGAGTGTGGCTTTCAATCCCTCCAGGGATGGTGAGTCCACCACTGCCCTGGACAGCTTGTTTGAAGGGGTAAAACCCCTTTTCATGGATTAGGTTTTCCTTCATATCCAACCTAAACCTTCCCTGGAACGACTTGAGGCTGTTTCCTCTTGTCACAGAATCCCAGAATAGGTTGAGCTGGAAGGGACCCACCAGGATCCTGGAGTCCAACCCTCAGCCCCGCACAGGCCCATCCCCAAGAGTCATCCCCACCCCTCCTGGAGCTCTGGCAGCCTTGGGGCTGTGCCCACTGCCCTGGGGAGGCTGGGCACTGCCCAACCACCCTCTGGGGAAAGAAGAACAACCTTGTCCTGAGATCCAACCCTACCTTGACCCAACTCCAGCCCATTCCCTGGCTCCTGTCCCTGCTCCCCCCAGAGCAGAGACCAGGGCCTGCCCCTCCTCTGCCCCTCCCCAGGAAGGTGTCCCTGGAATGAGGTCTCCCCTCAGGCTCCTCTTCCTGTCCCTTGTCCCCCGGCAGCACAGCCCGACCCTGCCCAGCCCCATCCTCCTGTCAAGGAGCCGCAGAGAAAACCCAAGTCTCCCCAGACCCTCCTTTTACCCAGGCTGAGCCCCCCCATCTGCTCCCCATCAGACCCCTGGTGCTCCAAACACAGGAGCCAGCTCAGCCCAGCATTCCCAGGTGCCCAGAGAGCGCGTGGGACACGGGGACACCCTTTCCTGGGCCGAGGACTCACCGTTGCACTTGAGCCCATCCCCGAGCCAGCCCGTGCGACACTTGCACTTGAAGCTGCCGGGCACGTTGATGCAGGAGGCGTGCATGTCACAGTTGTGGGCCCCAATCTCACACTCGTCGATGTCTGCGGGGAGGAAGGACAGCAGGGCTCCCACAGCAGCTCCCACAGGACAGGAGAGAGCAGCCAGGCAGGATCCTGCCCCTGGGTTTGGGTGCCAGTGGCTCCCGGGAGTGGGAACCCCAGGAGAACAGGCTGCCTGGAGTTGTAACCCTGAGCTGAGCCGTGCTCAGGATGGAATAGGAAGGGCAGGCCCCTGGGTTGGCTCTCAGCTAGAAACACATCCATTCCTGTCTCTAACCCAACCTTCTGGAGGTTTATCCTGGAGCTGAAAAGCTGAGCTGTGCTCAGCCGTGGAAGGGGATGGAATAGGAAGGACAGGCCCCTGACTTGGCTCTCAGCTAGAAACACATCCATTCCTGTCTCTAACCCAACCTTCTGGAGGTTTATCCTGGAGCTGAAAAGCTGAGCTGTGCTCAGCCGTGGAAGGGGATGGAATAGGAAGGACAGGCCCCTGGCTTGGCTTTCTCTAGAAACACACCGAGTCCTGTCTCTAACTCCTGGGTGCCCAGCACAGCCACACCCCTGGGTGTCCCCTCCCAACCCCCTGGGGACGGTGCCCAGCTGTGGGAGCTGTTTCTGGGGGCTCCAGGCAGCCCCTCCAGCCCCACCTGTGCAGCCCGTGGTTCCCTTCTTGACAAAGTAGCCGAGCTGGCAGTGGCAGATGAAGGAGCCCTTGGTGTTCTCACACTCGCCGTGCAGGCAGATGTTGGGGTTGAGATCACACTCGTTCACATCTGCAGGAGACCGGAACACCACCGGGACCTCAGGGGGACTCTGGTCATCCCTCTGCGTCCCTCCCTCTGTCCAACAGCCGTCTGTCCTCACCAATGCAGGTCTTCATGTCCAGGGATGCCATGAAGCCGTCGAAGCAGAGGCAGCGATACTCCCCAGGGATGTTTGTGCACTGCCCACCGTCACAGATGTCGGGATTGTCCTCACACTCATCAATGTCTAGAGAGAGGAGAGCAAGGCCAGCAGTGAACAGCTGCCATGGGAGCACAGCGGGGCAGGAGGGAGGAGCTGTGCCCTTAATCATGGAGCACAACCCTGGAGCTTCTAAAAGGGGCTGGACATCCGTGTGAAGTGAAATCATCCATCAGGAGAAACACCCCTTTGGAATGGACTTAAAACGAGACTCCTGATGGGCGCAGTGGGCAGAGGGTCCCCTGGGGCAGCAGCTGTGAGGGGCAAGGCGGGCACTGACCTGCACAGGATCTCTTGTCTGGCATCAAGGCGTAGCCCTCGCTGCAGCTGCACTCGTAGCTGCCCTCAGAGTTGGAGCAGTGGGTGTCACAGCCCCCGTTGGTGATGGTGCACTCGTCGATGTCTGTGGGGAAGGGATGGCTCAGGAGGCAGTTTGGGGCATGGGAGGGGACATCTGTCCTGCAGCAGAGGTGCTGAAGAGGACCCACAGCTCCTCCAGCCAGAAGAAAACACCTCACGCCTTCCCTCCAAGCACAGCTGGTGACAGTCCCCCACCAGTGACGCGAATTCGATGGACACTCCACCGCGAGGTTCCCAACGTGTCCCACCCTCAGACATCCCACTGAGCACAGGAGGGTCCTGGATTCATCTCGAGGTCCTGGAATGACTCACCCACACAGCCCTGCCTGTCCAGCGTGGCCTGGAATCCTGAGTCACAGGAGCACTGGTAGGTGCCGATGACGTTGACGCATCGTCCGTTGCGACACAGGTTGTCGCTGAGGGAGCACTCATTGATATCTGGGGGGAGAAGGAGCACTTGGAGCATCCAGCCTTGGAATTCCCCACCTTGGGAATCACCCAGTGCCCACCCCTGGCTCCCCACCATGAATTTGTTGTTGAGTTGTGAACAGCGTGCAGCGACCACCAGGATGAGCAACACAAACACAACAAAACCTTGGGAACGACCTTGGACAAGCGTGTCCCACCCACTTAGCATGGAAACACAGGATGGTCTGGGTGGGAAACAACCTTCAGCCTCATCTCATTCCACCCCCCTTCCCCTAGACCAGCTTGCTCCCACTTGCCCTCAAATACTTCCAAGGACTAGACACGCGGGATTGGAAGGACAAATCCATCCTCCCAGTGCGAGAGCCGAGTTTCCCGGTGTGATTCCCATGAAATCTTTGTCCCAGCACACCCTCTGAGCCTCTCACCTATGCAGGTGTTGCCCTCAGCCGTCAGCTCGTGCCCGGGGGGGCAGATGCACTCAAAGCTGCCGTCGGTGTTCATGCAGATGCCGCCCCGGCACAGCAGCGGGTCCCGCTCGCACTCGTTGATATCTGCACACAACGACATGAAACGTGCTGGCTCAGCCCCTCTCTGCTGCTTTTCCAGGGAAAAAGTGCCTGGAAAGGCACAGTCCCATCGCCGTTGGGACATCCCAAAACACAGGGATGGCACAAATTTAATGTGACAGTGAATGCTGGCGTGGGGCAACTCCTGGTTGGAATCACAACTCTTGCCTTGACCGCGGTCAAGTGTCACATCAGGACTTCACGGCTTTGTCCACATGAGCAACAAGGACCAGAAGGATAATTCCCAGCTCACAGCCCCTCTGTCCCAGAACATTTCCACTATCCCACCAGCAGAGGAAGAATTCCTTGGAAAACGTGCAGCTTGTTGGACAGAAGAGCGACAGCCAAACCTTCCCCGTAAGAGCCTCCCGAGCGCCGGTGGCGGGGCAGTGATTTATTGAAAAGAACACAGAGAGTAAAATACGACAAAAATAAATAAATGGCTTTGAATCACACCCCGGGTTGGAGTGGTTTGGAGTCCAAGCCAAGGCAGAGAGAGCAGAATACTCAGAGTAGGTCAGTGAGACAAGTGAGTCTGGCTGGACAGACGAGGAGAGGAACATGGAATGCCAGGAATTCCAGGACAGCGAGAGTCTGGCCGAGCTGTTGGAGGAGAACTGAGGGACTGAGGTCACTGATGGGATTTCTTTGAAGCTCCAAACGAGAGTTATTAAACTGGAAACAGATGAGACTTTTGACAGAATACAAAAATAAAATGGAATTTAAAAAAAAGAATAAAAACAAGCACTGGGAAGAGCTGTAAGGAATTCTGTGAAGATAAAGGATGATTCAACGGGCAAGTGAAAGGAGCTTTGACAATTATAACTGAAAAGTGAGTGGGGATGGTCTCCCAGAACTTCCCCTGAAGGACTTGGCCCATGAGCTGGAAAGGAGCCTCAGTGATGGTTGAGGGTGGTGTGAAATTATTATTGATTCCCCAAGGAAAGGCGGGAAATTACTGATACCCCGAGGAAAGGTGGGGAATTACTGAGACCCCAAGGAAAGGTGGAGAAACAACAGTCGATTAAATTCCACACAGAAGCAAGATGGTGTTGAGGGAAGAGATCCAGTGGAAAGCAACCCGAGAAAACCAGGATGAATCAACAGGATTCTGAGCTGGAAGAGACACAGCCCATCTCCTGGGGCACCTCTTGCTCTGCAAGGTGCATCTCCACGTCCTCGTGACGTTTGATTTAATGCTGACATTTGATTTAACGTGGCTGGAAATGTGCAGCGACAGCAGGAGGCCAAGCAGTGCCAGAAAGACCAAAGTTTGATAGGTTCTTAATTTAGGAGTGGAAATAAGAGGTTTGCTGATCTCAGCAGGGAATCTAATGATGAAATAACTGCAAAAAAAGCACCTAGAAAAGGGACTAAGCCGCACGTAAGTGGATTAAAATGACTGTTGTGGTGCGGGAGACAACACTTAGGGCAGGTGGATGAAGAAGTTTGGGGAGAGAATTGTGGCATCAGGGTTGGGGCAGCACAGAAAAAAGTTTATAATCCCAGAAATATCCTGCCAGGGTGTTTGGAAATGGTTGAATGCAAGGGTTGAACATGTGGTGTTAATAATGTTTGGAGGTGGAGCGGGAGGGAGGGAGGTGTTTGGAGTGGGGATATTTAAATAACCCTGGACTCCCAGAATGGTTTGGGTTGGAAGGAACACGGAGATCATCCAGTTCCAACCTCCTGCCATGGGCAGCTTCCAGTGGCTGAATTCATCCGTGGCCAAATAAATAATAAATTGGGCAACACGAGGCTGAGGAGGAGGAGAAGAGACGGCACAGAAAGAGCCAAGTGTGTCAGAGAGCTGGGGCTGGCACAGCAACTCCAGGCACTGGCCAACCCCCGGGATAAAGGTGGCAGGAATGAAAATCCCAGGCAGGGCTCCTGTGCCAGCCCAGCGGCAGTGCCAGGCTCCAGCTGCCAGGGGAGGAAAGTTGATGGACAAAAGTTTGGAGCGAGGGAAGGTCCGAGTGGAGGAAGGGGACGGAATGATGAGGAATGGACCTGGCTCAAGGACAAAGATGAAAGAGGGGGAAAGTTCTGGCAGCTTTTTGTGGTCTGTCCTGGCTGATCCAGGTGATCCTCACAAACAGAACACCCTGGGGGAGGGTTTGGGGAAGTCTTCCAGGATCTGTCCTTGCTGATCAAGGAGATCCTCACACAGAGAACTCTCGGAGGGAAAGTTTTGGCAGCGCTGACATGGTGAGGTTGATCCTGCCCTTGCTGAGCAAGGAGATCCTCAAAAATAGAGCTCTCAGGGGGAAAGTTCTGGCAACCTTTCCATGGTCAGTGCTTGCTGAGGCAGGAGATCCTCACAAACAGAACACCCTGGGGGAGGGTTTGGGCAAGTTTTCCATGGTCTGTCCTTGCTGATCTAGAGGGTCCCCACAAATAAAACACCCTGAGGGAGGGTTTGGGCAAACTTTCCATGGTCAGTCCTTGCTGATCCAGGAGGTTCTCACACAAGGAACTCTCTGGGGGAAGGTTTGGGCAACTTTATATGGTCTGTCCTTGCTGATCCAGCAGATCCTCACAAACAGAACTCTCTAGGGGAAAGTTCTGGCAACTTTTTATGGCCTGTTCTTGCTGATCTACAGGGTCCCCACAAATAGAACTCTCAGGGGAAGGGTTTGGGCAACCTTCCCATGGTCTGCCCTTGCCCTGCAGGGCACAGAGCCCTGGGCAGGACACTTGGGGAGCAGCTGTGCAGGAGGGGGTGCCCAGGCCAGGGCCAGCTCCTCACCCATGCAGTTCTTCATCATCATGAAGCCGCTCTCGTAGCCCTCGAAGCACTCGCACTCGAAGCTGCCGGGGGTGTTGACGCACGTGCCGTGGCCACACAGGTCAGGGGAGATGCGGCACTCGTCGATGTCTGTGGGGAGGGACACCGGGACACCAGGACACCAGGAGGAACGGGCCACCACCAGCACCACAGCTGGTACTGGGGTGACAGCTCTGGTCCCACCACAACTGCCTGCACTGCCCCTCAGGCTCCATCAGCCAGGGCTGAGCCAGGGAATCCTCGAGGGATTCAAGTTTCCTGAAGGATGAGGCTGAGGGAAGCCAGGCTGCCGTGAGGAGCGGCCCTGGAACTATCCCTGATTTTGGCTGTTGCTCCTTGGAGACACCTCAGGCTGTGGGGCCAGGCGGGTTCCAGCAGGGACACAAACCCTGCTGTGCCCAGAGCACTGTGCTGCCCCTTTCCCAGTCCCAGCCTGCTCCTTCCAGGGTGGGAATTGGCCTTTCTCCAGCTGCCCTGTGCTGCTCTGCAGGGCCCTGACCATCGAGGATGTGGAAGTGGGAACCTTCCCATCATCTGAGTGAGAAAGGATCTGCTCTATCCTGATGTGGCTCAATGTCACCACACTGCAGACCCGTGTGGTGAGGGGGAACCCACCACCCTGGTGTCCTGAAGGATCCCCTGGGATCCCAAGGGGTACCTGCATTCCCCCAGCTCCATGTCTTGTTGCAGGACAGCCGGGAACTTCTGGCTGCCACAGAGGACCTGAGGCTGCAGGTTTCCAGGCTCCCGGGATGCATGAGGAACATTAACTGTTCCCACATTCCAGGGGAGAATTCAGTGACCAGGGGAGGTGCCAAAGGATCATGGAATCATGGAATGGTTTGGCCTGGAAGGGGCTATAAAGCTCATCCAGCTCTTCCCGTGCCATGGGCAGGGACACCTCCCCCTACCCCAGGCTGCTCCAACCTGTCCCTGATGCTTCTGCTCATGGTCCTGCCCTTGGCCCCTCACCATGACCCAGAAATCCGTGCCATGACTCCTCTGGGAGGCACCACCATGCTGAGCACCCCCCAGGGCAGCAGGATGGGCGAGAGGGGTCCCGAGGGGGTCCCTTACCTGTGCAGTTCCTTTCCTCGGCATCCAAAGCAAAGCCATTGCCACAGATACACCTGAAGCTCCCGATGGTGTTCCTGCAGGTTCCGTGAGTGCAGAGCCCAGAGAAGACCTTGCACTCATTCACGTCTGGGGGGTTGAAGAGCAGCAGAGGGTCAGGGAGGGGACGGACCCGGAGGGCAGAGCCCAGAGGGGCTGAGAGAGGGGCTTTCTGCTCACCTTTGTAGAAAGGCCTTCCCGAGAGCACGTCCCCACGGTTGGCAAAGCCAGGGCCCCGGGGACAGATGGCCTTGTACTCCGGGGATCCCACCTTGGGGCACTCCTCGCAGTCGATGCCCCAGGCCGAGCCCACGGAGCAGCAGCACATGTCCATGCGGTACTTGCCGGGCAGCGGCTCCGTGCACTCGTCCTCGTCCCACCTCATGTAGCACTGCTCCACCCGCACGTCTGGGGACACAGCACAGCTCAGCCCCGGCCTGGGGCACCTGGGGCACCCAACTGCTGCCGGGATCAGCCGGGGCACCCTCTGGGACAGGCTCCTGGAGTGCCTTTGGATGGGGGATCTTCCAGTGGGTCGCTCATAGGATGTGGTCAGTTGGAAGGGACCCCCAGGGATCATCAGTCCCACCTTTAGCCCTGCACTGACACCCCAACAATCCCACCCTGTCCCCCAGTGTTGTCCAAACCCTCTTTGAGCCTGTTCCAGGGCCATTCCAAGAGATCACCTTTTTCTTGGAATGCTCTGAGATTTCATAGCACGGGCATGACCAGCCTGGCATTGCTGCCAACAGGGCCAGAGGATGGACCCTCCACAGATGGGCCCTGGGAAGGGCAGAGGTTTGTCACTGGCTGCTCAGGAGCTGTTTTAGGGTTGCTGGGCTGTGTCATTAACTGATGAGGGCATTTGGCCAACCCTAAAGTCCATCCAGGAGTGTGGCTGCTCTTCCTGGGGACACGGAGCTCTGGAAGCCTCGACTTCCTTCAGCTGCCAGCTTTGGGTGCCCCTCCCAAGCATGACCTGCTACCACTCAGTCCCCAAGAATTCCTGCTGGAGGCCTGCAGAGGGGCCAGGATGGGGGTGAGAGGAGGTGTCCTTACCCACACAGGTCCTGGCAGTGCCATCCAGGGTCAGTCCCTCGGGGCACTCGCAGCGGAAGGAGCCGGCAGAGTTCACACAGCGCCCGTTGGGGCAGACGCCCGGGAACACCTCGCACTCGTTCACATCTGTTGGCACAGAAATGAGAGGGAGGTGTGAGACTGGCACGGGGACAAGTCCAGAGTGGCCTGGAGGGGCTCCTGGAGCAGATGGAAGGAGCCCAGAGCTGCCCACCAGAGTGAAAACTGACGACTTGTTCCATGAAAACCGCACAGCCCCAGCCATGCCCAGCCAGGACGTGGGCAGAGGACAGACAGACAAGGGCCAGGAAGTGCGGGAACAGAAATTCAGGCTGGCAGGAATAGCCTTCCATGCCCTGCAGCTCTTTACCTTCACAGGTGACCCCCTTCATCCTGGCGTACCCCCGGGGACAGGCAGTGTCTGCAAGGAAACACGGGAACGTCAGCGAACAAACGGGCTGTTCCCACCTTCCCAACCTCCCACACAACCACAGTCCCGACTTGCAAGGGACCCATCAGGCTCATCATCCAACTCCTGATGACCCCAACAATCCCACCCTGTCCCTGAGGGTTGCCCAAACCCTCCTGGAGCTCTGGGAAGTGCCCATTCCATGGGGAGCCCAGTCAGTGCCCGACCACCCTCTGGGGGAAGATCCTTTTCCTGAGCTCCGTCCCAAAGCCCCCTGGCACAGCTCCAGGTGGGAATGTCGTGTGGGGCAGGCCCTCACCGATCTCGCAGCGCTCGCAGGGGCTGCCCCAGGCCGCCCCCAGGGTGGCACAACACTCCGACTTGAGCGTGGCCCCGTTGATGTTGACCTCGCAGCGCCCGTCCTGGATGTTGAGCCAGCAGGTCCCTTTCATGCTGTCTGCAGCGACAAGGCAAGGGCTGAGTGAGGAGCTGCCCCATTCCCAGGCTGCTCGTTCCACGGGCAGGGTCAGCTCCCACTGTCCCAGGGTGATCCAGCCTGGCCTTGGACACTCCCAGGGATCCAGGGGCAGCCACAGCTGCTCTGGGAAATCCATTCCAGCACCTCCCCAGCCTCCCAGGGAAGATTCCCTTCCCAATCTCCCATCCATCCCTGGGAAGCCATTCCCTGTGTCCTGTCCCTCCATCCCTTGTCCCCAGTCCCTCTCCAGCTCCGGGAGCCCCTTCAGGCTCTGGAATCTGCTCCAAGCTCTCCCTGGAGCTTCTCTTCCCCAACCTGACCTTGAACATTTCCAAGGATGGAGCAGCCACAACTTCCCTGGGAACCTTCACCAGCCCCTCCCCACCCTCAGAGTGAAGAATTCCTTCCCAACATCCCCCCAAACCCTCCCTCCTCCACCTCACAACCCTTCCCTCCCCCCATCACTCCCCACCCTTGCGATCCATCCCCGCAATTCCCATCCCTGAGGTGGGACCACGATCCCAGGTGCCCGTCCCGGGGAAATGCCCCCCTTACCCACACAGATGGTGCCACTGGGGTCCAGTTTGCTGCCCGGGGAGCACTCGCAGGCGAAGGAGCCGGCGTTGTTGCGGCACACGCCGTTCACACACGGGTTGGACGTGCACTCGTTGATGTCTGTGGGGACAAAGGCACTGTCACCCCGGGGACTGCCAGGGGACACTTGTCTTGGCCACACACCGGGGCAGGTGGGAGGAAAGGACATGGAGAATGGAAGGGTTTAATTAGTTTTTAAAGGACTTTTATTGTATCATTATCATTATCATTATTATTATTATTATTATTAATATTATTATTATTATCAACAATAATTGGTAATAATATCAATATTATTATCAATAATAATTGATATTATTATTATCATTCACTTATTATTTATTATTATCATCACTACTATTATTATCATATTATCACCATTACCATAACAATTATTAATGTTGTCGTATTGTTATATAATTATATTTTATATTCCATTCATAATTAATCAGTATCTAACACCATTCTGTTATTATTAACATTATATAAATATAACATAATTATATAATTATTGCATATAATAATATTTTATAGAAATGTATGAAATACGAAAACATTTAAAATGTTATATAATTATATTATTGTTGTTATTATTATTATTATNCAGCCACAGCTGCTCTGGGAAATCCATCCCAGCACCTCCCCACCTTCCCAGGAAAGGATTCCTTCCCAATCTCCCATCCATCCCTGGGAAGCCATTCCCTGTGTCCTGTCCCTCCATCCCTTGTCCCCAGTCCCTCTCCAGCTCCGGGAGCCCCTTCAGGCTCTGGAATCTGCTCCAAGCTCTCCCTGGAGCTTCTCTTCCCCAACCTGACCTTGAACATTTCCAAGGACGGAGCAGCCACAACTTCCCTGGGAACCTTCACCAGCCCCTCCCCACCCTCAGAGTGAAGAATTCCTTCCCAACATCCCCCAAAACCCTCCCTCCTCCACCTCACAACCCTTCCCTCCCCCCATCACTCCCCACCCTTGCGATCCATCCCCGCAATTCCCATCCCTGAGGTGGGACCACGATCCCAGGTGCCCGTCCCGGGGAAATGCCCCCCTTACCCACACAGATGGTGCCACTGGGGTCCAGTTTGCTGCCCGGGGAGCACTCGCAGGCGAAGGAGCCGGCGTTGTTGCGGCACACGCCGTTCACACACGGGTTGGACGTGCACTCGTTGATGTCTGTGGGGACAAAGGCACTGTCACCCCGGGGACTGCCAGGGGACACTTGTCTTGGCCACACACCGGGGCAGGTGGGAGGAAAGGACATGGAGAATGGAAGGGTTTAATTAGTTTTTAAAGGACTTTTATTGTATCATTATCATTATCATTATTATTATTATTANGAGTACAGTGAAACAGCAGGGACATGGTGACATCGGTGACACGGTGACATCCGTGAGTGTCTCCAGGACTGAGGGAATGGATGTTCTGAGGGTGGTTGGGACAGTAATTTGGGAATGTTGGATTTGGATGTTCCTGGCTGGGATTGGAGCAGCCCCAGCCCCAAATCCGTGTCCACAGCACAGCCCCGGCCACTTCTCACCTTTTTTACAGAAAATCAGCTTTTTTCATTCAATATTTAAGCGCCAAGTGCCACTTCCCAAATCACTGAGGCCTCCGTGGGCAGGAAACAATTTCTCCCCCTCCCAAACAAAACCTTCCCATCCAATTCCCTGAACCTCCCAATTTTTGGTCAGGCCTCAACTCGAAACTCTGGGGGCCCGGAGGAAATTGCTTTGGTTTGCAGCCCAGATGTTCTGGGTTTGAACGTCCACTGCTTTGAACCAAGTGTGAAACTTCACCCTCAGGGAATAAAAAAAAAACCCCAACAACCTTCCACCAAACCCACAAACCCCAAACTTGGAGATGCTCCAGTTCCAACCGCCGCGGTTGAACTGGAACCGGAGGCACGTTGGACTCGGAGCCGCCTGGAGCCTCCAGAGATTTTTCCACCTTTGTGGAGATGCTCCTGGTGCCTCCAGGGCTCCGTTACCTTCACAGGTGTCTGTCTCTGTTCTGAAGACGAAGCCCTTGGGGCAGGTGCAGGTGTAGCTGCCGGGGGTGTTCCGGCACAGCCCGTTGTCGCACAGCAGACGGTTGACGGTGCACTCGTCGACGTCTGGGAAGGAAGACATGAATCTTGAGCCCCAGCACCAGCCCCCACGGAGCCTGGGAGGGGCAGAGATGCCCCAGTGGGGATGTTGTGCCAANCAACAATAATTGGTAATAATATCAATATTATTATCAATAATAATTGATATTATTATTATCATTCACTTATTATTTATTATTATCATCACTACTATTATTATCATATTATCACCATTACCATAACAATTATTAATGTTGTCGTATTGTTATATAATTATATTTTATATTCCATTCATAATTAATCAGTATCTAACACCATTCTGTTATTATTAACATTATATAAATATAACATAATTATATAATTATTGCATATAATAATATTTTATAGAAATGTATGAAATACGAAAACATTTAAAATGTTATATAATTATATTATTGTTGTTATTATTATTATTATTATNGCAGGTGTAGCTGCCGGGGGTGTTCCGGCACAGCCCGTTGTCGCACAGCAGACGGTTGACGGTGCACTCGTCGACGTCTGGGAAGGAAGACATGAATCTTGAGCCCCAGCACCAGCCCCCACGGAGCCTGGGAGGGGCAGAGATGCCCCAGTGGGGATGTTGTGCCAAGGGAGGTTTAGGTTGGACGTTAGGAGGAAGGTTTTTTGACAGAGAGAGGGATTAGAGGTCGGAACGGGCTGCCCAGGGGGTGACATGGTTTGGGTGACGGGGTGGTGTTGGGTCATAGGTTGGACTTGATGATCTCAAAGGTCTTTTCCAATCTGGTTAATTCTGGGATTATGTGGTGGAGTGACTGTTCCTGGAGGTGTTTAAGAAGGGACTGGATGTGGCACCGAGTGCCAGGGTCTGGGTGATGAGGTGGTGTTGGGTCAAAGGTTGGATTCGACGACTTCAAAGCTCCTTTCCAACCTCATTAATTCTGTAATTCTGTGATTCTGTGGTGGAGTCACCATCCCTGGAGGTGTTTAAGAAGACACTGGATGTGGCACCGAGTGCCAGGGGTTGGGTGGTGATGTGGTGTTGGGTCAAAGGTTGGACTCGATGATCCCACAGGTTTTTTCCAACCTCGTCCCATCACATCGTGGCAAGTGGCAACCTGTGGTTTTCCACGTGGGCAAGGCAGCACTGAACGGGGACAGGGCTTGAGGGCATCAGCTGCTGCCTCACCTCGTGCCCCTGGAGCCCTGCCACCCCCTGGAGCCTCCCCAGACTCACCCACGCAGTTCTTGCCCGTGGGGTCGGACTCGTAGCCCAGGTTGCAGATGCAGCGGTAGCTCCCCCGCAGGTTCTCACACATGCCATTGGGGCAGATGTCGGGGTTGAGGGCACACTCGTTGATGTCTGGGGGAGAACAAAGCCCAGTTAGAGGGACCACAGCAGATGGAACCACAGGAATATTTCAGATCTCCGTTGTTCCTTGGTGTCCATGGGCAGCCAGGACATCCCTCCGCAGAAAGAAGAACTCCAGACTGGTTTGGGTTGGAGGGACCCTAAAGCCCATCTTGTTGCCATGGGCAGGGACACCTTCTACTAGACCAGGTTCCTCCAAGCCCCATCCAACCTGGCCTGGGACATTTCCAAGGATGGGGCAGCCACAGCTTCTCCCTCTCCTGTCTCCCCTCCTGGTTTGACCCAGTGGGTCCTGGGGAACCTTGTTCTTCTCCCTCTGGCCCTGGGAATGCACAGGTGACCTCTGAGGGCTCTGAGCTCAGGACGAGGGAGCTGGAGAAGGGATTGAGATAAGCCCAGTTCCACATCCTGGTACACACCTGAGTGCTCTTACAGCACCTTCATCCCAGTGCTCAGCTCAGCCCCTTTAATTATCCCTGGATTCAGCGCCAAGGTGACCCAGAGGGGTGGCAGCCAGGGGGGCAGCCCCTTTTTCCCTGCAGTAGCATCACCCCTCTGCTCTCCTGGTGCCCAGGAGAGAGGCTGAACCCTGGCAGGAGCAGCCCTGGGCAGGGCTGTGTTGTGCACAGCGGTGTCCTCGCTGTGCCACGGTGCCAGATGGCCAAAGGCCCAGGCCAGGGCTTCCCAGACACTGCTGGCCTTTGTCTCCACGCAGTTGGAGTCTGTTCCATCCAGGGAATTGCAGCCCTGGCTGTGGGCAGGGAGGTGCTGAGCAGAGCTTGTCTGACCTCAGTTCCCTGCCTAGAAAGAGCCTTATCATCACCCTGAGCCTGGCTCTGGCCAAGACACCGTGCCCTGGGTGGAATCCAGGGTTTTGCCTCTGGCTCATTCCCATTTGGAAGGTTTTGAAAGGCTTTATCTGGCTGCTTCGTGCTCTCCCTGCTGATCCAAGTGCTGCCCAGAGCTGGCACTGTGACCTCTGGCATCGCTGCCTAATCCAAAGCAGCCCCTTGGCAACTTCCCCCCACCACACTTCTCACCTCCTGGGAGACTCCAAACCCTCCTCTCCCACCCCGGAGGAGCTGCAGGGCAGAGGAGGGACAACAAGCATGAGGATGCAACTGGTCACCCTCGACATTCCCATCAAAGCAGGGAGCAAAGCCAACCCCCGTGTGAGCATCCCCAGATGTGTGAGCAGCTCCCACAGGGTGCCAGGAATCCACCACTCAACCCTCAGGGAGAGTTACCCAACACCAGCTCCTGGTGCTCTGGGGAGGGGGAACAAAACCACGCAGGAGATGACCCCGTGGAATCCAGGAGTGGGCCGCACATACCTCTGCCATCGGCTGTTATCCCGATGCCGCTGCTGCAGAGAGCCTGGAATTCCGCTGTGGAGAAAGGACAGCAGAGCCCTGAGCTTTGCCAGGCACTTCACACAGTGACATTAAGTCTGGCCCGGGCTGGGTTTATTGTTTGTTTGTCAGAACGTCAGTTCTGGGCTTCCCAGCGGGAAGTTTGAGTCCAACAACCCTGCTGTGAGCTCGGCCTCAGATCTGAGGATCCAACCCACACTTGTTGACCTTCCCCCTGTTTACATCTTTCCCATGTTGCTGCCAAGTTGCCAAAGCCACCAGGATGGCACTGAGCACCCCCCTGGGATTTTCCACCCTCAGAACCACAGAACGTTCCGAGCTGGAAGGGAATCCATGGAATCCAACCCTCAGCCCCACACAGAACCATCCCCAGGAGTCACACCACGTCCCTGGGAGCACCATCCAAACTCCCCTTGATCTCTGGCAGCCTTGGAGCTGTTCCCACTCCCCTGGGGCCCCTGTTCCAGCACCCTGCCTGAAGAACCAGTGCTCACCAGAGTTTTTGGCCGGGCAGGGCTGGCAGGGCTCTCCGAAGCCGTGGTCCGGGTTGGCACAGCAACACTCGGATTTGGTGACGGCTCCCGGGAAGGGGCGGGCACAGGTGCCCTTTTTGATGCCCCCGTAGCAGGTGCTGCGCATGTGGGTGTCCACACAGACCCTGCCGTCCACGCCGATGGCCAGGCCCCCCAGGCACTCGCAGCGGAACGAACCCTCCGTGTTGATGCACCAGCCGTTCATGCAGATCCCAGGGGTCTCGCACTCGTCGATGTCTGCAAGAGGGAACACGGCCCGGGTCGAGATGGCCTTGGGCACAAGGAGGCAGGGAGAAGGGTGAAGGACACAGGGAGGGGGTGAAGGACACAGGGAGGGGGTGAAGGACACAGGGAGGGGGTGAAGGACACAGGGAGGGGGTGAAGGACACAGGGAGGGGGTGAAGGACACAGGGAGAAGGGTGAAGGAGAATGTGGAGAAGGGTGAAGGACATACAGGAAGGGTGAAGGACACAAGCAGGGGGTCAAGGGCACATGGAAAAGGTGAAGGACACAGGGATGGGATGAAAGACACATGGAGAAGGGTGAAGGACACAGGGATGGGATGAAAGACACATGGAGAAGGGTGAAGGACACAGGGAGGGGGTGAAGGATGAAGGACACTGATGGAGGTTTCTCTCAGCTCCCCCAGCAATGGGCTGTACACACCGACACAGTAGCGCCCGTTGGGAGCCAGGACAAATCCGGGTTTGCAGATGCACTTGAAGCTGCCGTCCTCGTTGATGCACATGCCATTGAGGCACATGTTGGTGGTGGCACATTCATCGTGGTCTGGGGAGGACAAACGGGACACCTGAGCAGAGCCTGAGAGAGGCAGCAGGACCCACCTGTGCCCAAAACTCCCATCCCAGCACCGAACTGGTTCTTGTGGCACTGGGAGCTGAGCCTCAGGGAAGAGGGTTGGAGCCATGGAGTGGTTTGGGATGGAAGGGAGTTTGAGGAGCAGCTACTCCAACAACCT
Organism: Pitta sordida; assembly: GCA_013390025.1. Lineage (NCBI taxonomy): Eukaryota > Metazoa > Chordata > Aves > Passeriformes > Pittidae > Pitta > Pitta sordida. The sequence continues at coordinate 77,083 of WEKX01023366.1, forward strand.
GCCATTGGCATGGACACCCCCCCACTGCTTCTCCTGGGGGGAAGAAATCCTGCTGCCAACTTTCCTTCCCACATTTCCTGGTAGGAGGAAGAAGTCCCGCTGCCAACTTTCTTTCCCACCTTCCTTGGTGGGAAGAAGTCCTGCTGAGAACTTCCCCAGCTTTTCTGGCGGGAAGAAGTCCTGCTGCATTCCCAGTACTGCCAGTCAGTGCAGGACTCAGACATCCTGGAGCATCTCCTGCTTCCAAACCCAGCCCTGCTAATGCTCCTGGACCCCAAATCCCACGGGAGCACCCCAGGAACACACACTCCTTTATAAAACCCTCCCCGTTTCAATCCTCTCATTTTAAAAAATCCCAGAGATTAAGGGAACACCACCAAGATCAAATCCACATAACCCCAGCTCAGTCCCCAGGGAACAGCAGGAGCCTCACCGACGCAGTTCTTGCCATCGGGGGTGATCTCAAAGCCGGCGTTGCAGATGCACTGGAAGCTGCCGTCAGTGTTGACGCAGCGGCCGTTCCTGCACATCACCCCGTTCATGATGCACTCGTCGATATCTGTGGAGAGAGGAGCACTCCCAGCCTCGTGTTCTCCTCGGGAAAACCAGGCAAGTGCCCTCAGACATGAGAACTCTCCTTGGGGAACGAAGAAAGCTTTTCACGGCTTTCCTTCAGAAAAACACTTTGTCAGAAAGGTGGAAAAATTAAAAATTCAACAGGGAAATTTCAATTTCCTTCTTGTTGACACGGTGGAATTTCCCTTCCCATCATTCCTTTTTTTTTAGGAGTCCTGCACCTGGAACATCATCTTTGTGCTGCAAGACCCTGACACAACAACCTTCCTGGAAATCCCACACGGACACCAGCACGCCTCAAAATCACGTCTTTTGCCAAATAAAAATTCTTTAGAGTTCTGCTCTTGGAAAAGACTCTGGAGGTTCCTTGACTGCCACGAACTGATTTTTAAGGTGGATAAAAATATAGGAAACTTCTCCAGGACAGAGACCTCCCACAGGTGCCTGGAGGTTGGGTGGTGATGTCTCTCACTCGGTTTTTCCTTTCCAACTCTTTTTTTGTTTTGGTTCCCAGGGCTCTGACATTCCTGCAGCTCATCCCCAAGGGAGTGGGACAGCCCTTACCAATGCAGGCCTGCTTGGTGGGGGTGCTCTGGAAGCCCTCGTGGCACTTGCAGTGGTAGGAGCCCGGGGTGTTGACGCAGTCGCCGTGCACGCAGGGGCTGCTGGAGCATTCGTCCACATCTGCCGGGAGGAAACACCAAAGCTCTGAGGCAACCAGGACATGCCACCAGCTGCCAGGATGGGCACAAAGGCTGGTGAGGTGCTCAGCCCCCTGTTTAACCCCAGTGCTGAGAGCACGGCCAGCAAGGCCCCTCAGGTGGCACCACCTCAACTTGGGTCACCTCAACATGGACACACTTCAACGTGGATCCACCTCAACGTGGATCCACCTCAATGTGGATCCACCTCAATGTGGATCCATCTCAACATGGACACACCTCAATGTGGATCCATCTCAATGTGGAGCCACCTCAACATGGACACACTTCAACATGGATCCACCTCAACGTGGATCCACCTCAATGTGGATCCACCTCAATGTGGATCCATCTCAACATGGACACACCTCAATGTGGATCCATCTCAATGTGGAGCCACTTCATCAACAATATCAACTTTGGCTAAAATTCCATTTCCATAAAGACAAGGAATCCTTTCTATCATCCCACCTATCCAGTCTCTTGTGAGGACCTCTGGTGGGATCCCAAAATATCCTGAGCGGGATGGATCATCTTATCCCTGCACAAGACCCTCCCCATCCCTGTGAGAGCATCAAATTCCCCCTGAGCTCTGGCACCTTCGGGGCAGTGCCCATTCCACAGGGATCCTGTGAGGGAAGAACCTTTTCCAGACATCCCACCGGAGCCTCCCCAGTGCCGTGGCAGCAGCTGGAGGCGCTTTAGGAGCAGAGGCCACTCACCAATGCACTCCCCACGCACGTCCTGCTTGTAGCCCATGTTGCACTCGCAGCGGTAGCTGGACGGGGTGGGGATGCAGCGCCCGTTCAGGCAGAGGTTCGTGAAGTGTTTGCAGATGTCGATGGTCTGGTTCAAGGTGGCGGTTCCTGGGGAGCGCAGAAACAGGATCAGGGAGAGGATTCCAACAGCCTGGGCTGTGCCCAGGGCTCTGGGTTGGTCCATCCAAGGCATGGACACACAGGGATGACCCAGCACAGCCACTGGCTCAGCTGTCCCCGCTGGGTGCTGGTGTCCCCCCACCCCACTGACGTGCTCCCTGAAATAAGGTGGGAATAGATCCCAGCCTCTCTGAAATGAGGTGGGAATCGCTATTTATCACCATCCAGAGCACTCCCAGAGGTCTCAGCCCTTGGCAAGGAGGTTTTGGGGAGGGGCACATCACAGGGAGCCCAAGGCAGTGGGGGAACAGAGTGACGTGAAGGCCTCACTCCTATTTGGTAATTATTTGGGAAGCTTCATTCCTGTTGGATAATTAGTGAGAAACCCCAGCCTGGAGCCCACCCTGGCTCTGTAGCTGCACCAGGAGACACTGTTTGATCTGGATCGTCTGTGGGCTCATCCCACTGTCACATCCCATCACCCCCCAGCTCAGCCGCTCTGTGGGGTTGTCAGGAACACTGTGCAGGGCTGGGAGCAGCATTCCAGCTGGCAGGAACACGCCCTGCTCCCAGCCCAGGGGGGTCAGCACAACCAGAAAGGCCTTTAATTACCAATGCTTGAACTTCCTGGGCCCATTCCAGGCAGGCCGGGGATCCCGCCTTGTCCGTTCGCCCCGTTTGGTCCGATGCCTCCGGGCCCGTTGAGTCCCGGCCCGACCCCGTTGGGCCCGAATCCAGGAATTCCTGGAAAGTTCCCAGGGAAGCCTGGCACGACTGGGAGTCCCTCGATGCAGAGCCTGCGGTACTCATCTGAAACAGAGGAGCTGCTTTTCCAAGAGTGCCCCAATCCCAGCGCAGGGAACACGGGGATGGAGATGGATCCGTGAGGGGCAGAGCGGGCGGGTGTGATGGGCATGGAGAGGATGGATGGGGAGGCCTTTACCACCCTTCACCCCACAGCAGATGGGGAGACTTTCCAGGGTGTTTGGCAGCAGATTTTGGGGTGCAAGGGCCAGTTGGCACCGTGGGCTCCCTTGCTGCCAGGAAGGGTTGGACACTGCCCTGCTCCAACTTAGGGAGGAAAAAAGAGATGGAGAGAGTTGGATCTCCATCCCTGGGACTCCTCTTGCTGCCCGGGCTCACCCCTCACCTCAGTTATGGTGGAGGCCAAGGAGAGCAGAGGGAGGAGGAGGAAAGGGATGAATTCCAGCCTTGGCTCAGCTCACCTGGATCAGCTCCAGGCAGAACCAACACCCCAAGTGACCTTCCCCGAGAGTTACATTGAGGGGGGTTGGGATTTGAGAGACACGACAAGAGGAAAAGGCCTCAGGTTGTGCCAGGGGGGGGTTGGCTTGGAAATTAGGGAAAATATCTTCATGGAAAGGGTGGTCAGGAGTTGGAAGAGGCTGCCCAGGGAAGTGCTGGGGTCACCACACCTGGAGGGGTTTAAAAGCCATGGGCAGGTGGCACTTGGGGACAGGGGTTGTTGTTGGGGGAATGGTTGACTTGATAATCCTTGAGGGCTTTTCCAATCACAGAATCATGGGAAACGTGGAGTTGGAAGAGACCCACAAGGATCATCAAGCCCAGCTCTTGTCCCACCCCATCCCTGAGCATCATCCAAACCCTCCTGGAGCTCATGAGGAGCCCATTCAGTGCCCGACCACCCCCTGGGGAAGAACCTTTCCCTGCCACCCCACCCAAACCTCCCCCAGCATTGCCCCCTGTGGTACCCCAGGCCTGGGGGTGGCAGAGCAGTGGGGTGGCACTCACCTGAGCCCCGCACTGGGCACATCTCCGGGGTCTGGCCGATGGCCCAGCAGCGGCCGGAGTCACAGCAGCACTGCATGCGGCTGGAGTGGCCCGGCAGGTCCCCGGCACAGCGGCCACCGATCAGCGCCGAGAAACACGTCCCGATGCGCTGGTCTGGACACGGGGACAGCACAGGGGACATGGTCAGGGCAGGGACAGCACNTCAGCTGTCCCCGCTGGGTGCTGGTGTCCCCCCACCCCACTGACGTGCTCCCTGAAATAAGGTGGGAATAGATCCCAGCCTCTCTGAAATGAGGTGGGAGTCACTATTTATCACCATCCAGAGCATTCCCAGAGGCCTCAGCCCTTGGCAAGGAGATTTTGGGGGGGGGTGGTGGCACATCACAGGGAGCCCAAGGTGGTGGGGGAACAGATTTGTCTGGGGGAGGCACAGAGTGACGTGAAGGCCTCACTCCTATTTGGTAATTGTTTGGGAAGCTTCATTCCTGTTGGATAATTAGACAGATACCCCAGCCTGGAGCCCACCCTGGCTCTGTAGCTGTGCCAGGAGACACTGTTTGATCTGGGTCATCTGTGGGCTCATCCCACTGTCACATCCCATCACCCCCCAGCTCAACCGCTCCGTGGGGTTGTCAGGAACACTGTGCAGGGCTGGGAGCAGCATTCCAGCCGGCAGGAACACGCCCTGCTCCCAGCCCAGGGGGGTCANCCTCCTGCTGCCCGGGCTCACCCCTCACCTCAGTTATGGTGGAGGCCAAGGAGAGCAGAGGGAGGAGGAGGAAAGGGATGAATTCCAGCCTTGGCTCAGCTGGATCATCAAGCCCAGCTCTTGTCCCACCCCATCCCTGAGCATCATCCAAACCCTCCTGGAGCTCTGGCAGCCCTGGGGCCGTGCCCATTCCATGAGGAGCCCATTCAGTGCCCAACCACCCTCTGGGGAAGAACCTTTCCCTGCCACCCTACCCAACCCTCCCCCAGCATTGCCCCCCATGGTACCCCAGGCCTGGGGGTGGCAGAGCAGTGGGATGGCACTCACCTGAGCCCCGCACTGGGCACATCTCCGGGGTCTGGCCGATGGCCCAGCAGCGGCCGGAGTCACAGCAGCACTGCATGCGGCTGGAGTGGCCCGGCAGGTCCCCGGCACAGCGGCCACCGATCAGCGCCGAGAAACACGTCCCGATGCGCTGGTCTGGACACGGGGACAGCACAGGGGACATGGTCAGGGCAGGGACAGCACGGGGGACATGGTCATGGGGGACAGGACAGGGGACATGGTCAGGGCAGGGACAGCACAGGGGACATGGTCAGGGCAGAGATGGCACAGGGGACATGGTCACAGAAGGGATGGAACAGGGGACATGGTCATGGGGGACAGCATGGGGCACATGGTCACAGCATGCCACCACCTCGTCACATCCCAAGGGATTATTCCCAATGGCACCTCTTCTGGATGTTCCATATCCCTGCTCTCCCTCACCCTCCCAGGCCGGGAGGTTTCTCACCTTCCAAAAAAACTGGATTATTTACAGGAGTCTCGCCTCTCTCTCTGAGCTGATAAGAGACGCCAGAGGCAGATGGGACACTTCCCACTCCCTTCCAGTGTTCATCCACGATTCCCACCACTGTCCAGTGTGGTCCTGCACATCTCAGAACATTCCCAGAACTGTCCCACATCCCAGGCTTCTCACGAGGAAGCTTCCCCTGTCAGCTCCCAGTGCTCCCAATGATCCCAGTGCTCCCAGCACCTCTAATGCGGCTGCTGCCAACCCCACACCTCTCCAGCCTGTTTGCTCCCATTCCCAGCACATTCCTGCTCCAGGCCATGGACTGAGCTGGGAGGAGAAGGAGCCCTGGGTGGTGATCCAAGCCCCAGACACGGAGCGGGATGTGTTTGGCTCCTGGACAAGACCCAGGAGACTGAGGGTCTTTCACAGGCTCCACCTGGCACCAAACCCTCCAGGAAAACCTGGAATCTTCCACTCCTTCATTTCCCCTCCTTGTTTCTGCAGGAAATTAATGAGGGGGAAAGTCTCCTGTGATTTGTCAGCTGTGCCTGTGGGTGACATCAGCCAGCACCGGGATATAATTGGAATTAATTGCCTGGAGCTGTTTGATCTGTGGGCTGTGGTTCCAGTCCTCGCAGAGGACACTGACCCCATTAAAAACCAGCAGGTCCTTCCTCAGGCACACCCCTCCCACCCCTCAGCATCCACTGCTCCCTCTGGGGACGCTTCAACCACCAAAGTCACGCTGGGAAAAGGGAAAATTGAGAGAGGGGGTTGGATGGAACTCTGGAGGAGCATCTAATCCTGAGGATCCAGGAGGGTTTCAGTCAATCCTAAAGATCCAGGGGTGTCTGAGTCAATCCTAAAGATCCACGGGGGTTTGAGTCAATCCTAAGGATCCAAGGGTATTTAAGTCAATCCCAAGGCTCCAGGGGGTGTTTGAGTCACCTCAAAGCCTTGATCTCTGGGAAATGCCCACACCCCTGAAGGTTCCAGCAGGTGCTGGAGGGTGGGAATAGTGGGTTTCCATGTGGGAATCAGCTGTTGCTTGGTGTCAGTGGTTTCCAGGAATTCATCACAACAAGGGTGGATTGACAGAGAACGGATTTGGATCAGAGATGAAGAAGAAATTCATCCCTGGGAGGATGAGGAGGGGTTGGGATGGATTTCCCAGAGCAGCTGTGGCTGCCCCATCCCTGGGAGTGTCCAAGGCCAGGCTGGAGCACCCTGGGACAGAGGGAGGTGTCCCTGCCCATGGCAGGGGGTGGAATTGGATGTTTTAAGATCCCTTCCAACCCAAACCATTCCACAAATCCAAACCCAGGCCTTTGCAAGGCTAAGCCAGGCCTGGCTCTACCCAGAACTGGAGGCTGGAAAATCTTGTGATGCTTCCCAAGAGGAGATAAATCCCAAACCTCCCCGAGCTCTGCTGCACTGAAAAGCCATTTTCCCTCATTCGCAAACCATTTTTTTTGGAGCTGTTCTTCAAGAACAACCCAAGGTACCAACCAAATTCCCACTCCAAACCCTCCCAGGCCGCTGGAACGGATCCTTCTCTGCCTGCAGAGCTCCAAGGCTGGATTTTCCAGGCAGGAATGGAAGGAACTGTTACGGACACGTGTGGAATTGGAGCCTCTGTGTCAAGCCCAGGTGGCGGAATCGTTCCATAAAATTTCAAACCATGACAGAGTTTCTCCAGTTGCTGCTGGTGGGGTTTTACTGGGAAGGGCAGTGAAAGG
>WEKX01023366.1:84339-132557 GCA_013390025.1 Pitta sordida
AAATAAATATATCTATGAGATACTGGGGTCACCTCCACTCTAAACACCCCAGAATCACCAGTGACACAATCTCAGCTCCTCTCTCCCGATGCTCATCACGCTTTATGCGCCCACATCATTAATTAATTCCCAATTTTACCCACCATCCCTTTGATTGATTCCCCACAACATAAATCACCACCAGAAACCCTCAAAAAACAAGCACCAAAAAAAAAAAAAACCCACCAAAAACCCCCCAAACCAAACTCCTCCAACCACAGGACNCCTCCCACCCCTCAGCATCCACTGCTCCCTCTGGGGACGCTTCAACCACCAAAGTCACGCTGGGAAAAGGGAAAATTGAGAGAGGGGGTTGGATGGAACTCTGGAGGAGCATCTAATCCTGAGGATCCAGGAGGGTTTCAGTCAATCCTAAAGATCCAGGGGTGTCTGAGTCAATCCTAAAGATCCACGGGGGTTTGAGTCAATCCTAAGGATCCAAGGGTATTTAAGTCAATCCCAAGGCTCCAGGGGGTGTTTGAGTCACCTCAAAGCCTTGATCTCTGGGAAATGCCCACACCCCTGAAGGTTCCAGCAGGTGCTGGAGGGTGGGAATGGTGGGTTTCCATGTGGGAATCAGCTGTTGCTTGGTGTCAGTGGTTTCCAGGAATTCATCACAACAAGGGTGGATTGACAGAGAACGGATTTGGATCAGAGATGAAGAAGAAATTGCTCCCTGGGAGGATGAGGAGGGGTTGGGATGGATTTCCCAGAGCAGCTGTGGCTGCCCCATCCCTGGGAGTGTCCAAGGCCAGGCTGGAGCACCCTGGGACAGAGGGAGGTGTCCCTGCCCATGGCAGGGGGTGGAATTGGATGTTTTAAGATCCCTTCCAACCCAAACCATTCCACAAATCCAAACCCAGGCCTTTGCAAGGCTAAGCCAGGCCTGGCTCTACCCAGAACTGGAGGCTGGAAAATCTTGTGATGCTTCCCAAGAGGAGATAAATCCCAAACCTCCCGGAGCTCTGCTGCACTGAAAAGCCATTTTCCCTCATTCGCAAGCCATTTTTTTTGGAGCTGTTCTTCAAGAACAACCCAAGGTACCAACCAAATTCCCACTCCAAACCCTCCCAGGCCGCTGGAACGGATCCTTCTCTGCCTGCAGAGCTCCAAGGCTGGATTTTCCAGGCAGGAATGGAAGGAACTGTTACGGACACGTGTGGAATTGGAGCCTCTGTGTCAAGCCCAGGTGGCGGAATCGTTCCATAAAATTTCAAACCATGACAGAGTTTCTCCAGTTGCTGCTGGTGGGGTTTTACTGGGAAGGGCAGTGAAAGGAGTTAATGAGGTTGGGGATCAACTCAAGCTCTGGGTCTTGCTGTTTCAGCTGTAAAAACTCCAGGAGATTATTCAAATGGAATTGAAAAAAAAAAAGAAGGTGTTTACTTGGCTAAAAAGGGGTGGGAATGTGGCAAGGCANACAGGAGCAGAGTTTGCAAAATGTGCATCCCAGGGCAACAAGAGCCTGGCAAAAAACTACGAATTTGGCCAAAAAACCCACAGGCTGGCCCAAAACGTGAGGGGCCAGCAGCTCCTGGGAGCTCAGGGATGACGTGGGGAAATTCAGAGTCGCTGCAGCTTAAATAAGCCCCGGGACTATTTTTAACCGTGAGCTTTCTAATTTTACGGAGTTGTCACTCCTCGAAGCGCCTGGTTTCAAGGAAAGAGGGGAAATGTCCCTGTGACTCATCCCTCACACTCCCCCCCCCCGGGGCTCGTGGCAGGGAAACGAGGAGGGGAAGAATTTCCTCCTCCTGCAAATCCATCAGATTCCCAAACACCACGACTCGTCCTCTGCTCCTCACTCACACTTGACAACATTTTTCTTTCTGGAACTGGAATGGAACATTTCATTTTACTCCTGGTTCTGTTGGTATAAAAGAACCCGGAGCTGATTTTTTATATTTTTTTAATTTTCCCTGTATTAATGTCCAGGACTTCCAACTCTACCCGACATCGCCAATGATTTTTGCCTTTTCTGGCACGGCTCACTCCCCAAATCCTCCCATCCTCATCTTTCAGGAGGCAAATGAACTCTGGGAAGGAGCGGGGAAAAATCCTGGGATTCATTTTGACTAAAGCAAAGGAACAACAAACTTGATGTGTTTGTCAGGACTGTTGCCTCTCCCAAAGGGAAATGGAGCATCAAGTGTCTCCAACTCCTCGGGAAGGAATTTCGGGAAAGATTCGCTCCAGGCTCTGGGCTGGGGAAAACTCACCTGGATCCAGGTCAGTTTTGGGAAGAGACTCTGGGATATAGACAGTTGGAGCCAAACCCGTGGAGTTGGTGGGTCACCACCATTCCCACCTGGACAACCCTCTTGCCTCCTCTGTGGAGCCACATGGGGAACGTTCCGGTACCGGAGACATCCCAGCTCAGACCTGAACCTGGAGCTGACTCCCACCTTTCCCCCCCACCAACCCCCTGATCACCTTGGAAATTCAACAATTCCTATTTCCCGACTCCTCCCAGTCCTCCAGCTCTTTAACCCCCTACAGACGGTGCCAGTTTTACCCCCCTCCCTTCCCACCCTGACCACCCGCCCTGTGCCCGGCCCAGCCAAGACTCCCGTGGGTCCCGGGGGGTGTTTGGGGTCTCACCGATGCATCGGGAGCCGTCGGGGCTGGTCATGAAGCCGCGGGGGCAGGTGCAGACGTAGCTGCCCGCGGTGTTGGTGCAGTCGCCGCCATCGCACGCACCCGAGATTGCGACACACTCGTCCACGTCTGCACAAGAGAGAGAGAGAGAGCACACCCAGAGGGGCTGAGCTTCCAAACCATCCACATCCCATCTGATCACATCCAGATCCCATCCACATCCCATCTGGATCCCACACAGATCCCATCCAGATCTCATCCAAATCCCATCTGATTCCATCCAAATCCCATCCAGATCTCGTCCGGATCTTGTCCAGATCCCATCCAGATCTTGTCCAGATCTCATCCAGATCACATCTGATCCCATCCACATCCTATCTGATCACATCAGATCCCATCTGGATCCCACACAGATATCATCCCGATCCCATCTGATCCCATCTAAATCCCATCTAAATCCCATCCGGATCCCATCCAGTCCCAAGCCATGGAAGGCAGGAGCAGCTGTTCCGGGTGGGAACGGGGTGTTTGGAGTCACGGGTGGGTCTCTACAGAGAGTGAGACTCCCCCAGAGGGTTTCATGAGTTCTCCTCTTCCAAGCCAAACCAGCCCAGGATTTTATGGAGCTGAGTTAATGGTGATTATAATCCTCCTTTACAGGCACCATCCTGCAGTGCCTGCACTGTGACAGGACACAGGGAATGGCTTCCCAGTGCCAGGGATGGATCTTGGGAAGGAATTCCTCCCTGGGAGGGTGAGGAGGTGCTGGGATGGAATTCCCAGTGGCTGCCCCATCCCTGGGAGTGTCCAAGGCCAGGTTGGATCACCCTGGGACAGTGGGAGATGTCCCTGCCCATGGCAGGGGTTGGCACTGGATGGGTTTTAAGGTCCCTCCCAACCCAAACCATTCCACGATTCTGAGAACAACCACAAAGAGGAAGACGAAAACTGAAGCTGAGACATAAATTCCAGGTGGAATTTACAGATTTTCCTCGATGGGTGGTCACAGAAATCACCTCCAAGCTCTCCCTGCTCTCACAGCCCGGTACAAACACGACTCTGTTCCACTTTGGCCGCGGCTCAGCCTCGAGGAACCGAGAGAAACCTCAACTTCAACAGCCACAAAATTAAACCCAAGTGCACAGGGCAGGTTACACAGAGTTTATCCTGTAATTAGGAAAAGCTTCTTCCCCCACAGGGTGGTTGGGTACTGGAACAGGCTCCCCGTGGAATGGGCACTTTCCGAGGCTGCCAGAGCTCCAGGAGGGTTTGGACAACGCTCAGGGACAGGGAGGGATTGTTGGGGTGTCCTGGGCAGGGCCAGGGGTTGGGTTTGATGATCCCTGTGGCTCCCTCTCAGCTCAGGCTATTCCATGATTTTATTCTGTGGTTCTATTCTGTGACCTGTGATTTTATTCCAGTAAAAAGAGGAAGACACTTTCCCGCTTGGCTTTTTTAGGACTAAAATTCTGCTTCCAGGCCCCATCTGAGATGTCCCCTGAGCCCTTGGGGAGCTTTTTGATGCCCAGAGTCCCTCGGATGGACCAAAAAAAACCCCTTCAAACCTCCGGAGGCAGCAAAGCAAAAGGACAGAAAACACTTCCCCCACCTGGGCCCCTGCAGGGAAAAAGAGATTTTATCACTCCAGCCTGTCCTTTAATTACAGCCCTGCCTTGGGTTACAATCCACAGAGCCCTGGAAGGAAAAGAGCTTTAGGAAGCCGGTTGTATTATTAGGATTTAAAAAAAAGACCCAAAAAAACTGCTTAAAACTTGGGTGTAGCTGTGCTGGAAGTTGTTGCTCCAGAGATGTGAGGTCAGACCAACCCCTGCCATCCAAGGAGAACATAAACCCACCAAATCCATCCCATTCTAAAGGAAAAACACTGAATCCAAGAGGTTAAATCCAACCGGAATTTTTTTTCCCCTCCTCCCTTGACAATCCCAGGGAGCAGCAAAAAGAGGCCGTTTCTCAAGCTGGGCTTTGAAAAGCTGAGCTTTGTTGTTGTTTCCCTTGTTCCCCCCGCCACGTTTGGTTTTCCCTTTGTCAAGTGTCTCCGGGAATTTGGGACACCGTTGGATGTCACGAGTTGGGACGGTCACATCCACCTCCCATGAACACCCAGGGCTGGGCAGGGGCAAAATTCCAACCCAACCTGGCTGCTCCACAGACTTTTCCAGCTCCCTGTTGAAAATTAAAGCCCCGTCCTGCTCAATCTGCTCCTCAGACAATGGAAGGATTCAACGCAAACGTTGATTTTGGAGCCGCTCGCCGAGCCCTGGGTTGGAGCCTGAAAAACGTCGGGAGCCAAAGGCTACAGAGCTCCAGGAGGACTTGGAATCTGCAAAGCCCATCCAACGCGGTGCCCACAGACGTGTGGAAGCCCCAAGTTTTCCGTCTGCTCCAAAATAAAACCCAACAAAAAAAACCCTGGGAGTTGATGGAGGAAACGTCTCCGTGTCACGTCGCAGAGAGGTCACGAATCGTCGACCCTCCGACATCTCCCCTACCCCCAAAAACCCACCCGGCAGAGGGTTGGAAGGCTCCAAACCACACCAAATCCATGGGAATGAGGTTTTTATTGGAGCCAAACAATGAGCTCTGCTGTAACTGTTTTGGAAGAGGGGTTGAAAATTCCCTCAGAAAACAACTCCGGGGTTCCAGCCCTTGGAAAAGGAAAAAAAGGGGGAAAAGGTCCCACACGAGTGAGAGTCACCAGAGCCAGAAAATTGGGAATTTTAGTGGCAAAGCCTTGGGAGACACCAGGAGAACTGAATTTGCTAAATAACACAAGCGAAAAGTAGTTGGGATTTGTAATTAAAGGTCGTGGGGTTTTTTTTTCCCCTTGGTCAAATCTCTTGGAGACGCCAAAAATGGTCGGAAAGGATCTGCCCTGGATGGGTTTGAGCAGTGCTTGTTGCCCCCAGTGGGCTCAGAAGCTTTTCACTCCCTTTCTTGGTATTTTTCCAAGAGGTTGTGTTTTTTTTTTTGGTATGTTATCACCCCGACCCAATTTGGGCTGTAAGACATTCCTTCAGGAGCATCCTGGCATCGCCTCGCTGATAACAGCGGCATTTGGTGATACAGCAGAGGAAGGGCCGTTCAAAGTGAAAATTCTTGGCAGGAAAAAACCCCAAACCCCCAACCCTGGAATTATGGCAGGAAAAGGTTTGGGCAGCCACTGATCCCGCCACGGAATTGGTCCCTTCAGGGAGATTTTTTTTTTTTAGGGCTGTTTCCAGGAGAATTTCTCAATGTCTCTGCTTGGAACAACCCCCTCCCCTCCTCCTTCCCTGGGGGGAGTTGAGGGGGGGATTTTTATCAGGAGGACGTGGCTGAGCTCAGCTTTGATGTTTCCCCTCTCCAGATTCCACCAGGAGCGTTTCCTTGTGTCCACCTCCAACATTTGTTCTTCCAGCAGCAAGAAGGACCCGGCTGGATGTAAATCTGCCCTTCTCACACACTTCTCACTCCTCTCCAAACCTCGACAAATCCTGGGTGGGGTTTTTTTCCCCATTTTTCCCCATAAACCAGGCCAATTCATCCCTCCTCGCTCACCTTTTTGCACAATAAACCCGTAATTTTCAGCGCTTACAAAGCCGGGTTTGTCTCCAGCCTGGGTTTAGGGAGCAGCTCGACCCTTCCCTACCCCAAATCCCCCTTCTCCACGTTTCCCAGGCTGCTCATATCCCACAGAAACTCGGTGCCAGCGAGTTCTCATTGTACATCGCACAGGAACTCCTGAGCCCCGCAGCTCCCGGGGAATACAATGAACAAAGGAATAAAAACAGCCACTCTGGAATAAAAGGAATAAAACCAGCCACATTCATCAGGGATGAGCTGCAGGAACTGAGCAACGCTCAGCTTGGAGGATATTCGGATACAGATCCAAACCTGAGAGAGAGGGGGGCGGAAAACAAGGACCTCGTTTTCCTTCTGGGTTTGACCAAAAATCCCTGAGGAAAATCCAGCTGCAGCCCCCCGGGATTCCTGGGAGAGCAGGGCCTCTGTTATCAGCACGGGATATCTCGCACGAGAAAAGCATCTTTATTCTTCCAGGGATGTGGGGGGGCTGGAAATGGAGCCTCAATTCCAGCCCCAGTTCCAGGTGCTGGTTGTACCCCAGATAAGCATCACTCTGGGAAAACAACAACAGTCCCCTCTCCTCCTGCCCGTTCCCACTAATAAAGGGCTCCGAGGAGATTAGTGGCACATGCTGGTGGCATTAATTAGGGGCGTCATTAATCAGTGACAGGCTCTGACCTTTGCCTCCAGCTCATTCCCATCTGCTGACTTGTGTCCCCAACAGGAATCTCCTGGGAACCAGGGAGGAATTTGCCATGGAAGTTTAACCTGGGTTTGAGGTTTCCTGGCTTGGAGGAGGGATCTGAGAACCAGAGGGGGAAGCAGCTCCTCTTCCCAAAGAAAGATGGAGCACGTGGAGAAACCCCGCCTTTCTCCAGCTCTAAAATGAACACCAGGACTCAACAAGGAGCCTCTGACAAGGGAGTTAATTGAGTCAATTAACACAAGGCTGGGTCCTGAGGGTTTAGGTTTGGAGCACACCCGCAGGAAGAATAAACAGAATAAACAGATCCTTTTATCCCCAGGGTTGTTATTCGGGTTAAATCTCTCAGCTCAGGGAGGAGGAACCTCGGGTCAATATTTTGGCACTTCCAGCACATCAGGAATTGGGTGCTCTGGCTGCTGGAGCAAATTCCTGATGTTCCAAAGCACCCAGAAAAAAAAAACCTCTGGGAGGAGCTCAGCTCTTCCCACATTATCCCAGCAGAGGAACCCCTGACACGATGCCGGGTCTCTGTTCCCCAATTTTTAGGGAATCTCATGGGGTACATTCCTCGGGGAGAACAGTTGTACCCCAACAAAGGTGATCCCACTTTCCTGGGATCACCCTCACCCTCTGCTGGGATGTTCTGGGGATCCACATCTGGGAAACAAGCCCTCAAACCAACCCCGAGCCCATCCGTGCAGAGCATCCCTCCTGCTCATGGCATTCCCAGATCCATAAATCCCACCTCTTTTGGTGGCCCCCTGAGCAACTGAGGCAAGAGAAGGGATGGAACAACCCCTGTGGATGCTGGAGATGCCTCTTTATATGGAAATCCCGGAAGGAGAGTGAAAGGAAGTCGTTTATGGAGCTTGAGGGACCCACGAGAGGCCCCTTCACATCTGGATGACAGATCCAGACAATGGATTGTTTTTAATCTTGGGAGACAGGAGATTCCAGCTAAACTGGTTTCAGATGTGCTCCCCAGGCTGGGGGAGGCAAGAAGGACCTTGGGTTGTCCTCTGTGCTTCCAGAGCAGGGTAGGTTTGGCCAAACAAATTTCACAGGACATCCGAGGATTCGGGCCCTTCACCCAAGGCACAGACAAAAAGATGGTTTGGACTCTCCTGCCTGCAAGTCCTTGGGAGTCAGAGCACTCCAAGGAACCTTTCTGATGGAATTTCAGGGAGATCCTCATGTCCTCCTGCCAGGGAGGATCCACGGGTGTCTTCTGGAGACACAACAACCCCAGGACTGAGCTCTGGAGCTCCTGTTGCGCTTTGGAAAAGAACCCAGGACATAGAATCATGGAATCACAGACTGGGTTGGGTTGGGTTGGGTTGGGAGGGGCATTAAAGCCCATCTTGTTCCACAGGGACACCCCTCACTGTCCCAGATTGCTCCAAGCTGGCCTTGGACACTTCCAGGGACAGGGCAGCCACAGCTTCTCTGGGCACTGGGGATTACTGGAATTATCCCAGTAAGGAAAATCCCTGGATTACAGAAAGTTGGGGGTATTACAGGAACAGTCCCCTGGGAGCAGGGATGAGAAATAACTACTGGGAGAAAGCCCAGGAACCAAGGAATGCCCTCAGACCCATGGAAACAAAATCCATGTCAAAGATCTGGATTTCAGGGCTTTCCTCATCCCTTGTCCTGGAGAGGAATGAGAGGGAAGCGAAGCTCCTGCAGCCCAGGAGGGTGGGACTCAATCCCCCCAGCACAAGGAACACGTTTTCTCCCTAAAACCAGCAGGGTTTCATTAGGACACGTGGCAAAGAGCTTTACCAACCAAGGCAGGAAAAGTTGAACGCTGTTTTCCTTTTCATTTGCCAGATGTTTGGAAAACACAACTGATTCATTCCCGGACTTGGGAGGGGTACAAGGTGTGTGTCTGAGCCACGGGAGCTGCTGCAGGGCTCTGACACCTCTCTGCCATGTCCAGCAGGGATAAAGGGGATGATGGGGCCGGAATTTGGGGAACTGGGGCCATTCTCATGGAGAGGTTGGTGACACTGTGGATTTCACCTCACCCTGTCCATGCAGGATGGAGAGGGACTGGATACGAGGGCCTGGAGGGACAGGACACAACTGGCCTGGAAATGGTTGAATTTTCACAGCCCAAATGAAGACTCTCGAAAATAAAAGGCTTTGAGTTTTCAAAACCTGGTCAGACCGAGCAACCTGGTTGAGCTTTGAAGGCAGCAGAGACCTAAAGCTTTGCAGAGCTCCCTTCTGCCCAATCCGTCCGTGTTGCCAGGAAAATATCCCTCAGAAAACACCTCCATGAAAGAACCAAACCACTCCTTTCTAGTTAAAGAGAAAATCAGACAAGCTCTGTTCCTCATTTCCTCGCCTTGGCCTCTGGGAAGGAGATAACCAGATTAAAACCTCATTTTTCAGCGCTCCCTCCTGTTTGGGGGGGTAGGATCAAGCCTGGCATCGAGTCCTCTCCCATTTCTCCTTGGGAAGTGCCCTGTGAGCAGAGACATCCTCGAGATTTCCATCCTGTGCTCTCAGGACATGGGGAAGCTGAACATCCTGATCAATCCACACGGGGCTGAGCCTTCCTTACCTTCACACCTGTGGCTGGTCTCGCTCTGTTTGTGCCCTGCAGGGCACTTGCACTCGTAGGAACCCACGGTGTTGATGCAGTTCCCACCTTGGCAGAGGCCAGGGATGGCCTGACATTCGTCCACATCTGTGGGAAGAGGAGCAAAGACGTGAGGAAGGGCACGGGCTCCATGCCACGGGTCCAGCCCGGCGTGGTGGGAGGGCCGGGAGGGAAGTTCTCTGCTCCAAGGAGGTGGCTCACATTTCATAAACCCTTCAGATCGCACCAGAGATAAGGTGAAGGACAGGAAATGGCCATAAATGTATTCCTGGCTCATCTACACAAGCAGGAGGCAGACAAAAGTCTTGGAATGCTTTCCAAAGAAAACACCGGCGTGTCCATCCCCTCGTGGAAGGCCGGAGGTTAATTTTAAACCCGGAGAAACATCAGCCTGGTTCCCCACGTTGTGTGGGATGGAGGGGGTTTGAGAATTACAGCACGGCCAAATCTTTAAGATAAAATAATGTTGGATGATCCCACAGGATATCCAAGGCCTATGGTGCTGCTCTGGGACACACAGTGATGGATTTAGGAAAAAGGGTTCTCTGGTTTGGGGCTCTGTTCTCTATTTGGGGGTCCTGTTCTCTGCATTCCCTGCTTTCTGTATCCTGTTCTCTGTACTCCTTTTCTTAGGGCTCTGTTTGGCTCCCTCTTCCCCATGTCCTGTTTTGGGTCCCTGTTCTCTACATTCCTTGTGTCCTATTTTGTATCTCCATTCTCTACATTCCCAGTTTTAATTCTCTGTCTCTCCCCCTTTTCCCGTGTCCTCTTTTGCATCCCCATTCTCTACATCCCCAATTTTAAGACTCTCTTTGTGTCCCTGTCCCTCATGTCCCATTTTGCATCCCCATTCCCTCACTCCCAGTTTTAATCCTCTGCCTCTCCCCCTTTCCTCATGTCCTCTTTTGTATCCCCATTCTACACCTTCCCAGATTTAGGGCTCTGTTTTTGTCCCTGTTCCCCGTGTCCTGTTTTGGTTCCCTGTTCTCTACATCCCCAATTCTAAGGCTGTGTTTGTGTCCCTGTCCCTCATGGCCTCTTTTGTATCTCCATTCCCAGTTTGAAGTCTCTGTCTCTCCCCTTTTCCCTGTGTCCTCTTTTGTATCCCCATTCTCTACGTTCCCAGTTTTGTCTCTGTCTCTCCCCTTTTCCCTGTGTCCTCTTTTGTTTCCCCTTTCTCTACGTTCCCAGTTTTAAGTCTCTGTCTATCCCCTTTTCCCCGTGTCCTCTTTTGTATCCCCATTCTCTACATCCCCAATTTTAAAGTTCTCTTTGTGTCCCTGCCCCTCATGTCCCATTTTGTATCCCCATTCCCCCCACTCCAGTTTTAAGTCTCTGTCTCTCCCCCTTTCCCCATGTCCTGTTTTGGTTCCCTCTTCTCTACATCCCCAATTTTAAGGCTCTTTGTGTCCCTGTCCCTCATGTCCCTTTTTGTGTCCCCATTCCCTCCACCCCAGTTTTAATTCTCTATCTCTCCCCCTTTCCCCATGTCCTGTTTTGGTTCCCTCTTCTCTACATCCCCAATTTTAAGGCTCTTTGTGTCCCTGTCCCTCATGTCTATTTTGCATCCCCATTCCCTCACCCCCAGTTTCAATCCTCTGTCTCTCCCCCTTTCCCCATGCCCTGTGCCCCCATTCCCCCCCTCTCCCCGGCTGCCTGAGGGCACTTCCCTCAGGGCACCGACCTTGGCAGGCCCCGGTGCGGATATTTGGGATGAAGCCCCGGCGACAGGGATGGGGCTGGGCCGGGCACATCTCGCAGGGGTGACCCCAGGCGCGGCCGATGGTGGCACAGCACATGGTCTTGGTGCACACGATGCCACTGAGCTGCCCCTGGCACATCTGGTTGTTCACTTGGCTGAAGCAGGGACCCGTTCGATAATCTGAAGGGAAAAATAAAATCACAAAAAAAATCACATCTAAGGGTTAGATCTGGGCACGAACACAAGGATTTCGGGCTTCAGGGGGAAAGGCAACAAGTTCTGAGGGAAAGGCAACAAGTTCTGAGGGAAAGGCAACAAGTTCTGAGGGGAAAAAACCTTGGAATTAAGAAAAAAAAATGAAGGCTAAGCTGAAGATCAATGCTGCAGGTGGTGGTAGGCCTGAAAATGGACTCCAGATAAACCAGGGTTCTGAGGGGATAAAACCTTGGAATTAAGAAAAAACAAAGGCTAAGTTGAAGATCAATGTTGGAGGTGGTGGTCTTCAAATGGACTCCAAATTAACCAGGGTTCTGAGGGAAAAACACCTTGGAATTAAATTTAAAAAAAGGTTAAGTTGAAGATCAATGCTGGAGGTGGTGGTGGGCCTGGAGATGGACTCCAAATAAACCAGGCAACTTTCAGGGCTGAGAGTTCACCTTTTCCTTGGAATTGCTGGGGTTGGCAAAGAAATCAAACTTCATTTTGTTTGGGGGCAAATACCCGTCCCTGGGAAGTGTCCAAGGCCACGTTGGAAAGGGCCTGGAACAACCTGGGACAGTGGGAGGGGTGGAACAAGGTGGGTTTTTTAAGGTTCCTCCCAACCCAAATCACTCTGGGATTCTGTGTCACGATTAATTTCTTCAGTTTAACTCTTAACAACCCCCCTGACAATTTGAATTTTAAACCCCAGATGCTGCAGAAACAACCAACGTGTTTCCCCATTCCCCAACTAGGATCCTTCCATCCCTTAAAACCTTTTTTAAAAAGGGCTTTTTTTTTTTTTTATTCCCCCTTAAGGAATGTGGGTTTGCCACTGTCTGGGCTCTGGTGACCCTTGATTAGGGAGACATTGGCCCAGCAGGAAACGAAATTCTTCAATAAGGAGGTTTTGCCTTTTTTCTGGGAATGGATTATTTCATGTCAGCCGCTGGAAAAAAAAACCCCACACACAAAACCTTTAACCACAGTCGTTGTCAGCCCAGAAAATTCCACATGAAGTGTCTGAGGTGTTGGTCAAAGAGTCTGGTTGGGATTTGCCTGTGGAATTTCGAGGCTGGAGAACCCAGTAATTAGTGATTGCCTGTGAACCCAATCCTGTTAACCCCCAGCTGCTTTTCCAGGGGAAATATTTGGATTTCAAGTGTGAAAAATTCGTGTGGAAGGCGCTTCCAACCCGAATGAGGAGCCACAGGCACCCCCCAGGTCAAATTTAACTTGTGCTCTGACTGTCCCGCCAGGATCAGGGCAAGGAGAAACCACGTGGAAAACACACGAGGAATCCTGGGAAGGAGCCAATTAGTGCAATAATTGCTGATTTCCAGCTTAATGCTCCCTCTGATTTGTGTTTCTGGGGCAGTTGGGAGCACAGCGATATTTCAAATTAATGCTGATAAAAGTGGCACGAGAAGTTGGGCCTGTGGGCGCCACCAAGGTCTGAAACAAGAAGGATTTGAGGCACAAAAAAAGTAATTATTTTGAAGCTACATTGGTGTAAAGGTGATGTGAGCTCAGAAAAAATGCCTTTTTGGGAGGGAAATCTGTGCAGAAACACGAACAATGTTGGTGAAAGTGAGTTACCAAACTACAACCTTATTTTTTTTTCAGACCCAAATTTTATCAAGGTACCAAACCACAGTTTGTGCCTCAAAGGAACTCAGAGAGTCAAATTAACACCTTAAAAGGACCCAGAAAATCAGATGAATAAATTTATAACCCCAAATCCATCCAGAAAAAGGGGGGGACCTGCACTTCCCACCTCCTCTGGAAGAAGTCCTGGAGGTGGAGAATGAAAGCACAATTGTGAGGAGAACACCCCCTTGGACAAAAATAGATTTTCATCTCTCGATGACTCCTCTGGAGGGAATGAAGCCAAGGAAATTTGCAGTCTGGAGGCCAGGAAGCCTGGCTGCCTTCCAGCTCCCATCTGCTGCTAATTTGAATGGTCAAATTATTAAATTTTTAATGAGGCACCAATCAAATTTTACGAAGGAAATGCGGAGCCTTAGGAGATGCCTCCAGCCCTTTTCCAGGTCTACGGGATCCCATCTCCCAGGATGGTTGTCCTTCAGAAATCTGGGGTTTTCTTGGAAAACCAGAGGTGAGATGTTTTCTGATCATCACATCTGACAGAGCCCCACACACGACTCTCCTCCAAGGGCTCCCACAAGGACACATGGGGATGGTGGTTCCAGAGGTTTGGGGAATGTCTGGGAAGGTGGGAGTCCTGTCTCCCATCCTGGGGGTCAGAACTTTGGGAAGTGCAGGGATGGAGGTGCTGGAGGTGGCACCTTGAGAGCTCCAGACTCTTCTACAGGTGGAAAACTTGGATTCTCCAAGTGCTTTGGAAGAGACCCTGACTATGGACAGGCTCCTGGAGAGCAGGGAAAAGAGGATCTGGAGATGGTGGCTGGGATGTGGCTGGAGAGGGGGATATTCTGCTTGGATATCACAGAAAAGAGGATCTGGAAATGGGGGGGATTCCTCCTGGATGCCATGGAAAAGAGGATATGGAAATGGTGGCTGGGATGTGGCTGAATTAGGGAGGATTACTCCTGGATATCACAGAAAAGAGCATCTTGAAATGGGGGGGGATTCCTTCTGAATGCCATGGAAAAGAGGATCTGGATATCTCAGGATATTCCCTCATTCCCAGCTCCCATGTTTGGCAGGTTGTCATGGCCATCGTTAGGATCTCCTCTAGTTAAGGAATTCCTGAGGATCCCAAGCCACAACTCCTTGGGGTGTTCCCAGGTGGGATCCTTGATCTTACACCCAGCCCCAAGATCCATGATTGTGAAATCCTAGGTGGGATCCATGTTTTTACACCCAGCCCCAAGATCCACGATTTTAGGATCCCAGGTGGGATCCATGTTTTTACATCCAGCCCCAAGATCCACGATTTTAGGATCCCAGGTGGGATCCATGTTTTTACACTCAGCCCCAAGATCCATGATTTTAGGATCCCAGGTGGGATCCTGCTCTTACACCCAGCCCCAATTCCTGAAATTATCCCAGCAGGCATTTTTGAATTCCCTGATTTGTGTGTCCAGCATGTCAGTGCAAGAACCTTCCCCTGTGGCCATGTGCCTTCACCCATATCCTGCTTGGAGTCCTGTTGGGATCTTAATGTCCCATTCCTCCAAATTCAGCCAAGCCAGCACTAAAACTTGGGAGTTTTCCCACTTCCAGCACTTGGGATGCTGCCCTGGCTTTGCCCACCCTCCTTAAGCCCAGCTCACCTTGCCAAAACCTGTCTCAGCTCCTACAGCAGCTCAGAAACACCAACTCCCTGCCATAATTCATCCCAGAAAAGCAGCTTGGACTCATTAAAAAAGAATAATCAGCCTCAGACTATTTAAAATTACCACTCACACATCGACGTGCAGCAGTTGGGAGGCCCCTTCTCCAGTCTCAGCTTCCCAGTGCTGAAGGAAAACCAGGGATATCTTTGGGAGGGAACGTTTCCCTGGGATGTCCAGCAGAATTTAAGGCAGTTGTTTGGCATGGAAAGGTTCATTTCAGCAGCTCAAACTGATTTCTTTGAAGGAGGGAACAAACGGAGCGGAGTTCTCACCAAGGGCATTTTTCAAAGGTTTTGTAGCACCTGAATTGAAACTGGATCCGAAGCCGAAACATTTACGACTTCATTTCATCCCCAATTTAAACTGGAGATGAAATGCTGGGTTTAAAAGTGGATTTGAATTACCACTTTGCTGTGGGGGGAATTAAAAAAAAAAAAAAGGCGTTTAAAATTACAATTTTACTCCTTTTTTAACTGGTTCTCACTGTCCCCCGGGGAAAACCGGGAGGTTTTGATCGAGAACATTTGAAGTGAAAAGATTCCCGAGGAAAAAAGCAGAGTTTCCTCCACTTTCTACGACATCCACTGAGCCAGGAGGGTGTCACTGAGTCAGTGAATGCTTCCAGTGGGGATTCACATCCCTGAGGATGCAGAAGGAGGAACAACGACACGATTTTCTCTGCTGTTTCAAACAGTGGATGCAGAGTCCAGGCTGAGGGAAGGTGAAGGGACTGATGCTCCCACCCCTCTTCCAGCCTCTGTCCCCCTGGCACCATTTGGCTGGAATTCCCTCCTGAAATGGGCCCTGGGCTGGGTGAATTCCTTCCTTCCAAAATAAACAAACAGAGCAGGGGGAGAAGAGGAGATCTTTTTTTTTTTCCCCCTTTGCTAAAAATCGAAATCCTTCTCACAATAAACAACACTTTCCCCACAGGCTTTTTACTTAAAACACCAGAGAGGACAAACGATGCCTGTAAGTCATCCCTGGGGATCTCGGGATCCTGCTGGGATGAGGTCATCCCAACACATGTCCCAGCCTTTGGCAGGAGGCCACGCTGAGCTCGGAACGCTCCAGCAACAGGAACAGGAGGGAAAAGGCCACGGAGATCCAGCCCAGGATCTGATTTGTCTGATTTAAGGGCTGATTTCCATCTATAGGGGGTTTGGTCCCCCCTGTCCTTTCTGTCTTTGAGTCTGGCAGGTCCCTTGGAATCATGGATAGAACCACAGAATATCTTGGAAGGGACATCCAAGGATCATCAATCCGATTCCTGGCCATGCCCAGGACACCCCAACAATCCCACCCNAGAAAAGAAGATCTGGAGATGGTGGCTGGGATGTGCCTGAATTGGGGAGGATTCCTCCTGGATGCCATGGAAAAGAGAAGATGGAGATGGTGGCTGGGATGTGGCTGAACAGGGGGGGATATTCCACNTAGGACCCCAAAAGATTCCCACACCAACCGTGGGTGGGAATGTTTCCTGAAGAACCCCTGGAGAAGGTTGGCTGTGCCCTCCAGGACCTGCTGGGAATGCTGAGAGCTTAAAATGAAATGTTTCGTGAAGAGATGGATGTCCAGACTGGTTTGGGTTGGCAGGGATCTTAAGGACCATTCAGTGCCACCTCCTGCCACGGGCAGGGACACCTCCCACTGTCCCAGGGTGATCCAGCCTGGACTTGGACACTCCCAGGGATGGGGCAGTCACAGCTTCTCTGGGAAATCCATCCCAGCACCTCCCCACCCTCCCAGTGAAGGATTTCTTCCCAACATCCCATCCATCCCTGCCCTCTCTCCCTGTGTCCTGTCACTCCATAGGGGAACACATCCCAAAGCCACCAGCCAGAACCCCCCTGGGAGAACCCCAAACCCTGCGAGTGTTTCAGTGCAAACACAGAGATTTTCCAACCCGGATCGTGGCTCCCGATCCCAAATCCCTGCTCAGCCTCTCAGCCCGAGCTGCTACGTGACAGCTCTGGTGGGAGGGAGGGGGGGATGCAGAGGGAACAGCTCGAGGGTCTCCTAAAGGGCTCCTTTCTCATGGAATACTTTCTCCACCTAGTCATTTCCTTACCTCATCCAAACACAGCCACATTCCTCATTTTTTAACTGTTTGGACTTTTGCAGAAAAGAAAAAGCTGGCTGGGGCACTTTGTAAGGCCAGACATTCCAAGTGCTGAAACAACATATCCAAAGGAAATAGTAAAGGGAGACGGTTTTTAAGTTTTCCTGTCCTATTTTTACAGTTTCCTGACAAAGTCTCAGCCTGATGAAACCCGAGACAGAGCCCCACACACGACTCTCCTCCNAAGATGGAGATGGTGGCTGGGATGTGGCTGAACAGGGGGGGATATTCCACCCGGATACCATGGAAAGGAGGATCTGGAAATTGGGGGATTCCTCCTGGATGCCACGGAAAAGAGAAACATGGAGATGGTGACAGGGCTGTGGTTGAACTGAAGGGATTCCTCTTGGACACCATGGAAAGGAGAAGGTAGTGGGTGGATGTAGGAGATATTTTTGCTAATCTGGCCTTTATCTCTGAACCAAAAATCCTCCTGGGTGGCTCAAACTACAGAAAACCCATGGAGAAATAAAACAAAACACATCAGGAAGAGGAAAACTCCGACACAAAGGCACTCCATAACTCCCCTCAGGGTTGGAGAGGCCGCTCTCCATAACTCCCCTCAGGGTTGGAGAGGTCGCACTCCATAACTCCCCTCAGGGTTGGAGAGGTCACACTCCATAACTCCCCTCAGGGTTGGAGAGGTCACACTCCATAACTCCCCTCAGGGTTGGAGAGGCCACTCTCCATAACTCCCCTCAGGGTTGGAGAGGCCGCTCTCCATAACTCCCCTCAGGGTTGGAGCGGCCGCTCTCCATAACTCCCCTCAGGGTTGGAGAGGTCACACTCCATAACTCCCCTCAGGGTTGGAGAGGCCGCTCTCCATAACTCCCCTCAGGAGCGGGGGCTGGAGAGGCCTTGCAAGGAAGAACAACAGGACATTCCACAATATTCCCAGCAGCTGGAAATGCCAGTGGATGAAAGTGCACTTTGTGCTGAGACAATCCCGAGATCCATCTGTGTGTCCCACGCTGGAGTTTTGGATGCTGTGTCCTGTTTACACATGGCATGGGGTGCCTGTCACCAGAGGAGCTCCAGCTGGAACGGGACGGATCCAGCAGGATTTATCTTCCCCTCACAGACAAGATTTGACCGGCAGGATTAGCCCAAAATCCAAAGGCTCCAGTTCTTCCAGTGCTTAAATACTGTTTCAGGATAACGGGTGAGTGGAGAGTGAGAAACTCCACGGAATTAGGAGACAAGCTGTTGTACATCCAGATCTTTGGGGAGCTGATAAAGCACAGAAAAATGTGCTGATCTGGGGACTTGAGTTCCTCTGACTCTCTGGTAATGGAGATTCCTTCCAGGACTGCAACTGTAGGAATTTCAAGGAATTCTGAGTTCACAAGACCTATCTCCTCCTCAAAAACATCAAAATCCTTTTGAAACTTTGAATTTACAGACACGGACACGTTGTCGAGGCTCAGAAATGCTCATCAAAGGGGATCCTCATGTTTTGGGGGTGTTAAAATATAACAAACTATATATTGATGGAATTAGAGACGTAGAAAAAAACCCACATGACATGGACACAATTCCTTCCAAGGCTCCTGACGGGATTTGGGAATAACTACACAACTGGATTCCAGCACAGCTGGAAGTGTTTGCCCTGACCTTGTCGGTTGAACTTTTGGAAACCACGAAGAGGAGAAGACACGGAGCCACCCCAAGGCCCTTCTGGACCAGACAGATCATAGGAGAGGGGAGAACGTTACTCTAAAAAGCCATTTTTCCAAATTAAAAGGAGATCTGCTTTCATGGAATCCACAGTGATGACTCTGGGGATTGGGGAAAAAAAACCAAACCCACCGCCATCAAAAACCCCAAACAAATTAAACCTCACCCTTGGAACACAGGAGGAGCCTCAAACCCACCTGAGTCAAATGCAGTCACTTGTTACACCTCATTTTTTCCTACTTGAAGGAAGGTGAAATCAGAGACATGACATCAAAATGTTTCATTTTGCTGTAAAACTATTAAAAAAAAATAGGAAAAGAAAACTTGGCCTCTGTCCCCACAACTTCATTTTTCCTGTGCTGCAGCTTTTCCTCCCACACTGATGTAATGGGAGTCGATGTTCCCAGAGGCTGCTGGGCTTGTACAATATATTCATTAGTTCCTCGGCCCCGAAGATGTCCAGAGGAGGCAGGAAATGATGCCGAGGTTCTGGGAGTACCTCGTTATTGAGGTATTTCCCTCTCAAGTGGAGCATTTCCTGAATGAAGTGTGAAGGTGCTCACGCTGCTCCCAGTACAAAGCGGCCTCTCACTGGAGCCCCACGCTGTCGAAACCGGCAGCGAACTGTTCTTGATGCCCAGAAATTCAGTTTATTCTCGTTTCAAAGTGAAGTTATTAATTTTAATTCCCGTAGCAAAATAAAGATAAATGAAAACCCTGAAATAAACCTGATATTGGATGGACTGGGGCTTGCCAGTCCAAAGTGATATTCCAGGTTCCCGGAATAGTTGGGGTTGGGAGGGACCTCTGGAGATCATCCAGTCCAACGTGGAGATCTGGAGATCCATGGAGTCCCACAAGGGACCTCTGGAGATCATCCAGTCCAACATGGAGATCTGGAGCCCATGGAGATCCATGGAGTCCCACAAGGGACTTGTGGAGATCATCCAATCCAATGTGGAGATCTGGAGATCCATGGAGTCCAACAAGGGGTCTCTGGAGATCATCCAGTCCAACATGGAGATCCATGGAGATCCATGGAATCCAACAAGTGACCTCTGGAGAGCATCCAGTCCCCAGGCAGGGTCACCTGGAGCAGGTGACACAGAAGCCCATCCAGGTGGGTTTGGAATGTCCCCAGGGAAGGAGATTCCACACCCTCCCCGGGCTGTTCTAGGGCTCTGCCACCCTCATGGAAAGAAGTTCTTCCCCATGTTGAGGTGGGACTCGTTGGGTTTAGTTTCTGTAGAGAAGTCCATGCCTGTGGCACAACTGATGATCCCTCATCCCACACATGATCCTGGCCAACAGGCTGAGGATTCAATGGGATATTAAGGAATTCTGCTGATAAAAAAGAATTAGGAGGAGTTGTTGACTCCCTCCAAGGCAGGGAGGCCCTGACGAGAGACCTGGACAAATGAGAGGGTTGGAAATCACCGTTGGTGTGGAATTTAATAAAGATTCCAGCAACTGGACAGACTGGGGCAAGAGAGGCTGGAAAACAGAGCCATGGAGCAGTGAGAGGACCCAGGGAATGGCTGGAACTGTGTCAGGNGGAGTCCCACAAGGGACCTCTGGAGATCATCCAGTCCAACATGGAGATCTGGAGCCCATGGAGATCCATGGAGTCCCACAAGGGACATGTGGAGACCATCCAGTCCAACGTGGAGATCTGGAGATCCATGGATTCCAACAAGTGACCTCTGGAGATCATCCAGTCCAACACGGAGATCTGGAGATCCATGGAGTCCCACAAGGGACCTCTGGAGATCATCCAGTCCAACATGGAGGTCCATGGAATCCAACAAGTGACCTCTGGAGAGCATCCAGTCCCCAGGCAGGGTCACCTGGAGCAGGTGACACAGAAGCCCATCCAGGTGGGTTTGGAATGTCCCCAGGGAAGGAGATTCCACACCCTCCCCGGGCTGTTCTAGGGCTCTGCCACCCTCATGGAAAGAAGTTCTTCCCCATGTTGAGGTGGGACTCGTTGGGTTTAGTTTCTGTAGAGAAGTCCATGCCTGTGGCACAACTGATGATCCCTCATCCCACACATGATTCTGGCCAACAGGCTGAGGATTCAATGGGATATTAAGGAATTCTGCTGATAAAAAAGAATTAGGAGGAGTTGTTGACTCCCTCCAAGGCAGGGAGGCCCTGAAGAGAGACCTGGACAAATGAGAGGGTTGGGAATCACCGTTGGTGTGGAATTTAATAAAGATTCCAGCAACTGGACAGACTGGGGCAAGAGAGGCTGGAAAACAGAGCCATGGAGCAGTGAGAGGACCCAGGGAATGGCTGGAACTGTGTCAGGGGGATTTGGGATGGATCTCAGGGAAAGTTTCTTCCCCCAGAGGGTGGGAGCTGGAACAGACTCCTCATGGAATGGGCACTTCCCAAGGCTGCCAGAGCTCCAGGAGGGTTTGGACAAGACTCAGGGACAGGGTGAGATTGTTGGGGTGTCCTGGGAAGAGCCAGGAGCTGCACTGGATGATCCTTGATCCTTCCAGGATTCCAAGATGAAACTCATCCTTCCTCCCTATGAAACCAGTGGGTTTCAGGCTGAGCTTTGAACTAATCTTTCCTCAGGAAAACCTTCAGGAACAAGAACTAGAGCTAAACTGAGAGCCGTGGATGATCCACTTTGCTTCCAAGCCTGTTACTCAAGTCTCCTGTCACCAGAGACTCCCATGGATTCCCATAAACTCATCAAACACTGGTTTAAACAGAGAAACAAGACAGAAACCCAGCAGTGGTTCTGTCTCCCATAAACTGGTGCTCAGGGACTCATCTTAACAAACCTCACGATGGAGCAGGAATCCACCTTCTCCTTTGGAAGGGTTCAGTTGTTCCCTGCCACGCTGATTTTTCTTGGAAGGTCATTCCCAACCACCTCACCTGGCTGCAAACTCCCAGCCCGGCCGGCCAGGAGCCTCTTTGAGAAGTGTAACTTTTAACATCTCTCAGCAGAGCGAGGCCTCTGTTTGTCTTGGCAGGGAAGAGCTGTGTGTACACAGCTGGAGAGCTTGTTTTGTCTCTGAGTACAAGTCTGGGCTAAGCCAAACCTCTGAAGGCTTTGTAAAAATGCTCTCTTTATTTAAAGAATTTTATACATTACAAGATGTCTCCAAAGTCTGCCCCTGCTCAGACCCCCTTCTTTCCCTTCCTCTTCCCCTCTCCACAGTCAGGACAGTTGGAGGTTTCAGCCCTTGCTGGATCCAGAAGTTTCTTTGAGGAACTTCCAGCTTTCTGTTCACACACAGCCAATTCTGTATCGATTTATGAAGCTCAACCCTTCAGATCCTTGTGATCTTGGACAAGAAAAGGAGCTCTGCAGACACAGTCCTGGAGTTTGGGATTAGGGGGTTTTTTTGGGGCGGGAGAAGGAATTTTGCAAGGAGCCTTCAAAAGAGAAACATAAAAACTTTCCATGCCTAAAGCGGAGCAAAGAGAGGACTCAGGGAATCTGTAACTGCAGCACCCAACCAAGATCTGTGTTTGGAGTTGGCCAGAGAAGTCGTGGCTCCCTCATCCCTGAAAGTGTCCAAGGATGGGGCTTGGAGAAATCTGGGAGAGTGGAAGGTGTCCCTGCCCACGGCAGAGGGTGAAACTGGACGGGCTTTAAGGTCCTTCCAACCCAAACCATTCTGTGATTCCACGAAGAAGGAGACTGGAACAACGACAAGTTACTTCAGCAAATGTGAGTGGAGGCTTTTCAAGAGCTTTCCCTTTCTCTGCAGCCAACAAATGTGAGGCTCAAACCACAGTAGAGGCCTTTTATGGGGCACCTGCACCGTGAGGTTCAGGAGACACTTTGGCAAAGCAGGGAATGCTGCACAGCCCTGTGGAATTATGTGTATTTCTGCTGGCTCGGGTTCAAGCAGGGCTGGCTGATGCCTGGGCTACCAGAAACCAACTGTTATTCCTATCTCACCCTCTAAATCACCCTGCCAAGAGTCCCCAACATGGAAAAAAAAACATTCATCAAGGCAAGAACAGCCCAATCCTTGGCCACAGAGTTAAACAGAACGAGCCCAATCTCGGGGCCAGAAAACCAGGCTGTTCCCAGGGTGCTTTGATCTTAATTCTGGGAGTTTGCAGGTCGGTGTTTCAGTTTCATTTCCGAGCTGTGCCACCCTGGCCCCTGCCAAAAATCATATCAGAGCGGTGCCTGAGATGTCCAACAGGAAAGGGAGAAATTTCCTGTCTCAGCCAAAACCTCCGTGCCCCAAATGTAAACCCGATCCAGGCGCTCAGCACATGCTGGTGGAGGGAAACAACAAAGCCACATGTCCCTCCAAAGTGAGAACTGCTTCCCAACGGAGCTGTTTCCCGCTGGGCGAGCGGTTGGCATCCAACCACGGGAGGTTTACAACCAACCAGAGCTGGCTTGTGTTTCCCTTTGAAACATACTGGACTGAAACAAGGTTCTTTCATGAAAAACTTCATGTTCTGGTCATCGTTTTCAAGGTTTCTCGAGTAAATATTGTACTAAGACATCAAAATCATTTTAGTACAAGAGTATTGACTCTGGATTTTTTATTGACTTCCTATTGACTTGTGGGGTTTCAGGTCCATGATCATTTGACTCTTGACTTCCTATTGACTTTTGGGGTTTTAAGTTCCATTGGCCATTTTTGACTCTTGATTTTTTACTGACTTTCTATTGACTTTGAGAGTTTCATATCCATGATCATTTGACTCAACTTTTCTTGACTTTTGGAGGGGTTTCAGGTCCACCATCATTGACTCAATTTTTTATTGACTTCCTATTGACTTTGGGGGTTTCAGGTCCGTGATCATTTGAGTCTTGACTTTTTATTGATTGGGGGGGGGTTCAGGTCCCTCATAATTTGATTCTTGATCTTTTTATTGACTTTCTCTTGTCTTTGGGGGTTTCAGGTCCAAAGCTATTTGACTCTCAAGGCTGCAGAAGTGCTGCTGCTGCTGGGGAAGCTCCGAGCTCTCCCAGGGAGCTGCTGGCTGCCTGCTCCTGGTGGAATTCCTGTGCCAACTGGCCAAGTCCTGCACAATTTTCCATGTGGTCCCTGACTGTGGGTGGTCCCTGACTCCTCCAACATCTCTCCTCTGCCAGAGCTGCCCTGAGTCGTCCTTTGGATGCCACAGGACGTCACGCTCACAATAAAACCCCAAGGAAAGAAGGAGAAAGGTTTTAAGACCTTATATCTCCTCTTTTTGCTTATTGCCTTGAGTTTTTGTCTTGGCAAGTCATGATTCCACGTGCTGAGGTTCTGTTTCCCAGGAACTGGCTGGATATCGTTCCACTGATGAGAAGTAGCGGTTCAATTCCTGATTTTGCTGCGCTACCACACACAGGTTTTGGTCTCTTTATTACAGTGGAGATTAAAATGGGGACACCAGCCCAATCCATGTCCCTGCCTGACTTCCATCTATGTTCCATCCATCCCAAGGTGTCCCCTTCTCTTTATCAGGAGCTTCCTGCAGTTCCTAAGCCTCTCCCAGGTCATCAAGACAACAAACTGGGACATGCCCAAGAGGAAAACACACTTTTTGCTCCCAGCACGGGGGTTTAATGATTAGTAACAAATCAAAGAGGCCTCATGTGGAGAAGAGGATCCAGAGACACCTCACAGGGAACTGGGGTTTCTCATCCCATAACCACAAAGTGCTTTGGGATTGAGTTTGCCATTAGAGGTCTTACCATCTGAGCAAAAAATTCACATAAACTGAGTAACTTTAATATGCAGACTTAAAATACACATCTCATGATGACCAACTCCAATGTAAAATAAGGGAAAATTGTTCCTTACCCCTCTCACACTGGGGGCCGGTGAATCCGTAGACGCAAGCGCAGCGGTTGGGCCCAATGCATCGCCCTCCATTCTGGCAGCCGTTTTCACAGACAGCTGGAAGGGAAAAACAAGGAAAAATCAGGATTTTCTCCTCCCAAAGTGAGGTCCAGACACCTCTGTGCTGGCAGGACTTGGGAGTGTCACTTCCATCATGTTGTTCACCCATCCAGAGCCTCCTCCATGCAGCAAACACTGAGAAAAGTCTGAGGTTTATTCCCTTGGAAAATGATTTCCTGGTTGTGAATGAGCCCATTTATGACAAGGCTATAAACTCTTATTTCACTTGAGAGGATTTCCTGCGCTCTGGAATCTCGGTTCACTCGGGTCAGCGCCGGGATTTAAATGTCAGGGCTGAGGGGGGATTTATACAGATGAGAAAATGCACAAGGGAAAATGTGTAAGGAATGACAATGAGAAATGCGAGGGGGAAGAATGTGAGGGAAATGTGAGGGGAAAACATGAAATGTGAGGGAAATCTGAGGGGAAAATGTGAGGGAAATGTGAAGGAAAATGTACAGAAAATGTGAGGGAAATTGTGAGGGAAATATGAGGGAAGTGTGAGGGAAAATGTGAGGGAAAATGTGATCCCGTGGGAGAGACAAATGTGAGGGAAATTTGAGTGGAAAACGTGAGGAAATGTGGAGGAAACGTGAGTGAAAATGTGCGAGAAATGTGAAATGTGAGGGAAATGTGAGGAGGGGAGACGAGTCAAGGACTGAACCCCACATTCCCAGAGCAAAGAAGGACCAGTCTGGTCTTACAATACGGACTTAAAATATTCCTTGATTTAAAACTAGACCTGCAAAAAAACACAGGGAGTGATCTAGGAGTCAAAGGAGTAGACTGGTGATTAAAACAATGGAACGATAGAATATCCAGACTTGGAAGGGACTCCCAAGGGGACCCTCAGCCCAACTCTTGGCCCTGCACAGGACAACCCTCAGTGTGTCCCTCGCTGCTCTGTGCCCAGCTCAGCGCCCAGGTGCCACCTCATCCCAAAGCCCAACCCATCCCGGAGCCGAGGCAGCCGGAATCTGTTCCTTTGGGATGCTGCCAGTGGGACTTTGTGTTGTTCCCACCCTCCCAGTGATGTCCTGCCAACATCTGAACCCTCCACTGAGGACATTCCAGGTGGGAGCTGCACGTAATGAAGGTCTCCTGGCACGTTCCAGTCCAAGCCCTGGGTTGCTGTTACTTCTAATTTTCCCGAGCTTTGGCTGTTCGGGATGAAATTTTCCATCTGGTGCCTCTGCCTCCAGCTGAACTTTGGGGAACGTTTCGGCCAAAACAAATCAAGGAGAGCTGAGGGGAAGTTTGGGGGGAATGTGGTGCTTTGCCCGTCCTTTAAAAGTCCTCGTTGACTTTGCTGAGAACTTCAGTGATTCCCATCAAACAGCCCATGCCCAAAGAAAATGCTGTTTACAGAGGACTTACATATTATTATTACTTATTATAGACCAAATATATATTGCATATAAAATATAAATAGATATTATATATAATGGTATTACATATAATATCTATTTATATTTCATATTTTTCTATGAGCTATTATTATTGCCAGCAGCCTCTCCATCCAGCCTTTTGAATCCAGCCTTTTCCTCCTGCTCCCTGCCCATCCCAGGGTGTCATCCTGGTGTCCTGGTGATCTCCCCATCCATGAATCCCTGCCCTTCCCAGGGTGTTATCCTGATGATCTCCCCATGAATCCCTGCCCATCCCAGGGTGTTATCCTGGTGATCTCCCCATCCATGAATCCCTGCCCTTCCCAGGGTGTCATCCTGGTGATCTCCCCATCCATGAATCCCTGCCCTTCCCAGGGTGTTATCCTGGTGATCTCCCCATCCATGAATCCCTGCCCATCCCGGGGTGTTATCCTGGTGATCTCCCCATGAATCCCTGCCCATCCCGGGGCGTTATCCCGACACTTACGCTGCCCGCAGTAGGTGCCGGTGAATCCCTTCTGGCACAGACACGACTCCTCGCTGCAGCTCCCGCCGTTCATGCACCTCACACTGCACGTTTGGACTGTGGGAAGAGCAGGGAAACGTCACCCAAGGATCCCCCAAATTCCTCCCGTGGGATGGAGGTGGAAGGATTGCCTGGAGACTGAGGGGGGTTGGAAGTGTCCAGGTTGTGGTGGTTGAACCATCTGCTGTTGGGTGAAATCAGGGAATATCTTCGGAAGGGACCCCCAGGATCATCCAGTGCGGCTCCTGGCTCTGCACAGGACATTCCAATGATCCCACCCTGGCCCTGAGTGTCATCCAAACACTCCCGGAGCTCTGGCAGCCTTGGGAAGTGCCCATTCCATGGTCAGTGCCCGACCATCCTCTGGGGGAAGAACCTTTTCCTGAGATCCCACCTAAACCTCCTTCCACCAAACCTAAAGGAGCCCATCCCTCTTTCCAGCAAGGAATTAAACACCTCCAGCTTCATCCTTCCCACAGGAATTCCCAACAAAACCCCCAGGACTGGGAGCAAGGGCATAATTCCTGATATCTCCCCTCCTTTGGAAATTCACTCTGACCAAATTTTTCTTTTAGATACTAAACATGCCCTTTTTATTATTAATGTTTCAGCTTGTCGCTCCCTTTTAAACACTTTTCACATCCTGGGCTGTCTAATTTTTTTAATTCCCCTGGATTAAAAGTCCTGAGAGATGTCTGAGGAGAGAGAGGATTCCTCTGGTGGAGGAAAACAATCAATTTTCAGGACATTTATCACCCTTTTACAATCACTATGTGGCCTTGCTTGGCTGCAAGAAGGGTTGGGGTTTGGTTTTTTTTACAGAAATCCTTAAAGAAAAGCACGTCTCATCCATTCTTCCCCACTGGATTATGACACACTGGATGTGACTAAAGCCCTGTAGGAAAACAATAGCAAGAAACCAGTTGGGAAGTTTGATTTAAACACAAGGCCAGTATTGGCTTTAATTTGCTTTAACCACTTCATCCCTCCCCAACGAGTGAGAAATGTGATTTTATTGCTGAAGAGCCCTAAACAAAAATTAGGCTTTGTGCTAAATATTGAGTTGCAAACACAGGTCAACCAGCTTCCAACCTGTCCTGAAACGCCTGGAACGACACATCCCTCCTTTTGGAAGACGTGACAGCTGGAATTGCAAGTGCCTGAGGTTCGAGCAAGTGGTTTTCACATCCAAAATAATGAAAAAAAAAAATAAAGGATGGAGAGCACAGAGAGAGGAGGGGCAGCTCCAGAGGCTGGAAAAGGGATGTGGGAAGGGATGCTCAGCTCCGTGCATCCAACCCCAATTCCAACTGGGAAGAGCTGCCCATCCAAGAGGCAGCAGCAAAGCTCACGAGTGTCCAGTTGGGATAACGAAGCGGTTGATGCCTCGTTAGGAATCCTGGAAGGCGGGAGGGGAGGGATGGGAAGTCTCAGGGCTCCGTGTTCCAAGTGCTCGGCACATGTGCTGCACTCGGGAGCCGGGGGGTGGTTTGAATTAGTCACGATGTCTCCTCGTCTTCCTTCTGCTCCACGGCCAGGGATCAGGCCAAATTTAGATGGAAGCTTAATCCTTAAGGAAACTGAGCTCCAGGCTTCAAAGCATTGCCCGGATCGTCAGATGTGAGGTCGGGCTCTCTGGGAAAAGGCCTGGATTCCGGGACATGCCTCCCCTGCACCCCTCACCTCAATTAGTCAGCCCTGGGAAAGCAATTACAGGCACAAATCTGGGAGGGCTGCCCGGAGACGGAGGGAGCTCGGAAGTGTCTGTCTGTCTGTCAGGGCTGTCCATCCCTCAGGATTCCTCCCGACACATCCCAAACCCTGCAGGCGGCACATGGGGGATGGGAAATCTGGGCATTTCAGGGGCTGGGCATAACGAGAGGCCTGATGTTCATCCAGAAATTCCACATCCCGTTTCTTTTGCCTGTCACGATCCCAAAAGCCCTGAGGACCCGTCGCCATCTGATTTATCACAGAATCCCAGGATGGTTGGAGTTGGAAGGACTTTAAAGCTCGTTCCATCCTGTCCCCTGGACACCTCCCACTGTCCCAGGTGGCTCCAAACTGGAATTGGGACATTCCCAGGGATGGGGCAGCCACAGCTTCTCTGGGAAACCTGTGCCAGGACCTCCCCACCCTCACCCAATCTCCCATCTAAACCTACATTCCCTGTGTCCTGTCCCTCCATCCCTTGTCCCCAGTCCCTCTCCAGCTCCTGGAGCCCCTTCAGGCTCTGGAAGGGGCCCCAAGGTCTCCCTGGAGCTTCCAAGGATGGAGCAGCTTCAGCTTCTTTATCCAATCTGTGCCAACCCCCACCCAACCTGGAATTGTCCTGCTCAACCCCCAGCACATCTGGAACGCAGAAGAACATCTTTCAACCAGGGCTTTAAAGGCCTGTTGTGCTTTGTCAGGGTTTTCCAGGGGAGCAGAGCCCAAAGCTGGAGGGAAAGGGGAATGACAGCTCTCCCTCGTTAACTTCTCCCGTGATTGGCTTGGGCTGGATTAATCCTACAACTGATTTTAAGGGCTCAGGGCTCTGCCAGAGGAGTTTGAGGGCAGGTTTTCTCCCTCCTCACCGACTCCTTCATCCAAACAACCACCTGCAAATTGCTCCTAAAACATCTTCACTCCCCGAATTAGGAAACGCAGCTTTTTGTTCCGCCCCAGCGGCTTCCATCGCCTCTGGAATGCACAGTTTGTCTGTTTTACCTCCCCTGAAGAATTCCTGAGAAATACAGCCCCAATCAGCCCCTCAATGAATCCCAGATCGGAGCCCCTGCAGAGGAACCCACCCCCCTCTGGAAATCCATCCCCAGGCTCCCGGGAATGCCAGCCCCGTGCCCGAATGTACACACTGCTCCCGGCATTCCTGGCATTCCTCCCTGATTGTTTCCACATGGACCCTCTGCTCCCAGACTCCCAAAAACTTCTGTGGCTCCCGCATCTTCCCCTTCCCAAAGGTCTGACCACGCTCTGCTGCATCCCGGGGGGATTTCCAGGGATTTCTGGAGCACAACGTGGCACTTTGGAAGCAGATTCGGTGAATTTTCTCCTCCCAGTCCCACCCTGAGCGTGGGTTTGAGGTTTTTTGACCTGCAGGTCACGTCATTAAATTCATTAACAATAGTTCATCTCCAGCGGGGCAAGACTGGAAAATTAATTTCTGGGGTGTCTCTTTCCATCTGAGACCTCCAGTGACTCGATAAAATCCCATTTATTTCTGGATTTTACACGAGGCAGCAGCAAAATCCCCCTTTTTAAAACAGCTCTGAGCCACAGCTCTGAGGTTCTTTTGCTTTTTTGGCTGGTGGGATGTTGTCACATAGGGATGGACTGAGGGATAATCAGGGATAATTTCCTCTCCCAGAATTGTTGGCCACATTTAGGCATCTCCAGGGCAGGAAAACCCTTGTCCTGGCTTTAGGAATCCCTTTGGGGCAGAGGGAACTGCTCTGGTTCCCTGTCCCAGCGCTGCCTCAGCAAATCTCCTTCGTGCCCCAAAATCCCCCATCAGAACATCCCAAACCGGGACATCCCAAACTGGGACGTCCCAAACTGGGACATCCCAAACTGGGACATCCCCAGTGGCAACTCATGGTCACCCACCTCTGTCCCGTGATTGACTCCACCATCATTCCCAGATCCTTTCCAGCAGTACCAACCCAGTGGGAAAAGGGACACAGAGGAGGAATGATTCCCTTCCCCAAAGTGCCAGGAACTGTCAGGACTCAGATTTCCAGGAGAGTTTTCCAGGCAGAGCCTTGTCCTGCGAGTTGCAGGATCTGCTCTTGGAAATATCCTGCAGGAATCCCCAGAGGGAAACGGGAATTGCTTCCTGAGTGTCCCCCAGAGTTTGGTTTTCAGACCCCCCAAGCCACCCTGGAATGTTCCAGGTGTTCTGGGAGAGCTTTGAGACGGAAGAACGAAGCAGAAGAAGTGGGAATGTCGCGTTCCCAGCTCCACCAGTAACTCCCCAGTGTCACTGCAGTTTGCTGGGCAATCCCTCACATCCAAACCACAGCCTCAGGAAAACGTCATCATTTTTCCATTGGAAAAAAAAAATATAATATTTATTGGATTAGCAAAAGCAGTGACTGCTTTGATCCCACTTCAATCCTTGGCCCTCACTCTTTGCTGCTCCGGAGGATTTTTCACCCCAGAATTCACGAGCAGGTGACACTTCCCCTCAAGTTATTGAAGTGGAGGGGGAAAACAAGGACCTTTAGGAAAAACACCTCAAACCCCACAAT
The DNA here is from genome assembly GCA_013390025.1 of Pitta sordida. Classification (NCBI taxonomy): domain Eukaryota; kingdom Metazoa; phylum Chordata; class Aves; order Passeriformes; family Pittidae; genus Pitta; species Pitta sordida. Next base: position 114,953 of record WEKX01023366.1, read on the forward strand.
ATTTTGTGGCCTCTGCCCAGCTCAGGTTGGAATGTGGCTGCCAAACCCCCGAATATTTTGGGGGGAACACGGAGAAAATCCCCCGGGTGTTCTCTTACCTCCGGCCGAGCCGCAGTTGGGCGAGAGTTGCCCGTTGGAGCACGTGCACATGTTGGGCCGTGAACAGAACCCATCGCCACAAGAATTCCTGCAGATCGCTGGAGGGAGAGAAGGACACGGGGATCAGGATCATGGAATGGGAATTCATCGGCTGGGGATTCACCCCTTGGAGGAATAACTTGGGAAGGGGCTGGACGGGATCCACTTGTTGATCCTCCCACCTCACTCTGCTCCTGCCACCGCTTTGATTTTCCATATTTTACTGCTTTTCCCAGCTAAAAATCTTCCTCACAGAAACAAGTGACATCACACTGAGCCAGGGCGGGATTTTCCTTTAAAAAAATCTTGGGTTTCCACAAAGTCTGTGGGCTGGGATTAAGGTTCCTGAGATGGGAAGGGCCTCCTAAATTCCGAAGGGGCTAAGCCTGGGTCGGCCACAGAGGAATCAGCAGGATTCCTCCCTGTCAATCCCAACTTTTTCTTGCCTGGGATCCCTGCTAATCCTCCCCTTTCCGGTGCCACGGGAGCTGCCGGTGCTGGCCCACCTGTGTAAGCAGGGATTTTATGGGAGCCCCATGGAAGCCTCTTCTACAAACACAATTCCACGGGACCTCCAGCCCAGATGGAATTTTAGAGCGCCGGGAAGAGCCTTGATGTCCCCAAGATGTCACCAACCCCACATGCCAGCAGCAGGGATCCAGCTGGGAGCTCCTTAACCCTTCCCTGCTCCCAGCTCCAGCCCCGGATCCTTGTGGGAAATCCACACAAGGGATGGGGAGGAAGATTCAGGGACTCTGTTCTCAGGGAGAAAGGAGAGAATTCCATGTCTCCCCATCACCTGGATGTGTTTAACCCCTGAGATATTGTGGCTTTTTATTGACTTTTTTTGAGGGGGGGAGTAAAATACCCAACTCTGGGGCTGGTTCCTCACCATGAGCAGGGACCTCAGTGGCAAGAGAATATTTGGTGTTCCAGGCTCACTTTTGGATATCTGAGGTCCCAGACAGCTCCATATTAGGAAAAAACACGGGACAGTTTTCCACTGTGAAGGTGGAATTACTCCTGGAATGCGACCTGTATAACCCCAGAGTGGTTTGGGTTGGGAAGACCTTGAAGCTCATCCAGTTCCACTGTCCCAGGGGGATCCAACCTGGAATTGGACACTCCCAGGGATGGGGCAGCCACAGCTGCTCTGGGAATTCCATCCCAGCCCCTCCCCACCCTCCCAAGGAGGAATTCCTTCCTCACATTACGGGGGAGATCCCACCACCAACCTGCCCTGGGGGGCCACTGAAGGATGCAAAATTCCTGCTTGGAAACCCATTTCCTGCCACCACATTTGCAGTGTTGGCATCAAACCGGGGTTCCAGCAGCTGAAATATTCCCTAAAATCCAACAGCTCCAAATGAACTTGGTCAGGAGCCTCCTTTGGGGCTCATGTCCCAAAAATGGCACACGAAGGGTCCAGGAACGAGGAGCACTGGGACAATCCGGCCGGAAATTCCAGGAGATGTATTTGTTTTATCCCAGTTGGAGCTTCCCTGGTTCGATGGGGGACTGGCAGAGAATTCCCAGCAATGGAATGTCCTGGCATTCCAAGGGGGAGCTGGGCACACAATCCCCAGAGCTCCCAGGGGGACGGGTACTCACGGACAATGCACTGGTTCCCTCCGGGCAGCGTTTTCCAGCCAGGACAACAGTAGGAATGGAACCTCGAGCCGCAGACGTTGGGCCTGAAAATGAAAAACAATCTTTTCCCTCTGGTTCTGTGGAGAAAAATATCGGAAAATCCCGTGTGTGCCACCACTGCAGGAGCAGAATGGATCCTTGGGGGGTATTTTCCTGGCAAACTCGATCCACGCTCAACGGGACGAGCCACATTTAATTCCCACCCAAAGGAGCCACCAAATGTTATTTTAATAATTGATTTCTGAGCTCGTGGTTTGAGTTAAAAACTGAGGGTTGATCTGTTTGGGGTGGTTTTTTGTTCTGACTCATCCCTGAGCTTCAAGATCAATCAATAAATCCCAGTTTTAGGGGATTTGGTCTCATTTTTTTCCAAATTTTCCCAAACGCCAGACCATTCCCAGACCCAGGGGTATTCGGGGCAGCTGTTGCTCCTCCTGTGCTCTGACATTAAAAGGAGACTTTGAAGGCAGAGCTAGTTCTGGATTAAGATGGAGAAGCAGCTCCAGTTGGTTTAGGTTGGCTAAGACACAAATTTCGCTGCTCTCTGTGGATATTCCAGGATAAATCTCCACTTGAGAAGCAGAAAAACACCTTGGCATGGGCTGGGAAGAGGAGCTGACTGGGAGCAGATGGAGATTCTTCTCCCTTCCAGCCCTCACACTCCCAGCACAGAGACATGGAGGAGCTGCTGGGGTTGGGGGGTTTTTTTGCCACAGATTCTCCATGAAATGTGTGGGCACCCCGGAAAACTGAGCCAGGCACCACATGGTGCAGCTTCACTTCCACCTGGGGCTGGTTCCAGCACAGGAATGGGAACAGCTCCAGGAGGAACCTGGTTTGGACATTAATGTTCCAACAACCATCAAAGCCTTGATTGAAGTTCGAAGGCCTCGGGATCCTTCAAACCTTGGGGAGGGTTAAAGGTTATCCAACCATTTGATCAGGAAAAGGACTAAAAGGGGGTTAATTTGGGGAGATTTTGGTCAAAATGAGTGAAGGAACAGGAATTTGGCCTCGATCCCATAGACAAGACGGGAAGAAGTTGAACGAAATTGAGTTTTTAGTCATGATGGCACATCCCACCCCTTCCCAGATAAAATCCAGCCAAGGATCCCATCGAACTCCACGCGGGGATCGTGGGAGAGGCCCTGGGCATCTTTTCACACCGAGGGTGAAACTCCAGATGCCAAAACCCTCTTCAGCATATGCTAAAAATTAGCAGAATTTCCAAACAAACCACGGGGAGAATCCATTTGAATGGGCTGAGATGGATGGTGGCCCAGGAATGACCTGGAGGGGACAATGAAATGGGATTCCAAAGCAATAACTCCACAAGGAAAATTATGTTTTGTAAGGGAAAAAAAATACAAAACAACCTCAAAACAATATTGTCAAATGTTGGGGCGAAATCGCTTTCGAAATTAACAGTTCTGTCATTGCTGGGAAATAAGAGTCGGAATCCCACCAGCAAGAAGGTGGGGATGGCAGGAATCAGGGAATTCCAGGAGGGTTTGGGTTGGAAGGAGCTTAAACTCATCCCATCCCACCCCCTGCCATGGGCAGGGACACCTCCTGCTACCCCAGGCTGCTCCAAACTCATCCAACCTGGCCTGGGACAATTCCAGGGATGGGAATTTAACCATTTAAATTGAAAAATCGGGATTTTTTTGTTTTACCCTCCTCACTCTCATCTTTATCTCCCTGCTACCACGGGGGGCTGATCCAGAGCGGATCCAATCCTGGAGTGTTTTTCCGTGGTTGTGCTGTTGAGGGGCTGCCAATGCCCACGGGATTTTCCTTTGGAAAGCCGTGGAGATAAGAGGTGACACGTTTCTGCTGAGGGGAAAAAAGGCTGGAAGGGCTCAGCTGCTAAAAACAAGGTGGAATGGCCCAAAAATGGGGAACACGACACTGGCCACGGCGTTTGTCCTCTTGAAATAAAAAAAATGGGATCGTAAAGATAAACAAGGACAAAGTCAGCAGGAATTTCAATGGTGGGAGTTGGGAAAGAAAAACCCAAACCCCGAGGCCGTGGGATGGGAGAGGCTGTTGGCAAGAGGAGCCTCCTCCCAAATCCACAATGGGCTGGGAGACATTCCAGAGGCTGGGAGCGGGTGACACTCCACACAAGTGGCATCTGGATGTCGGGAAAGGCAGCCCAGGGCACCCAGGGGTTGTTTGTGGGGTTGGGAAGGATTTGATCCCGCCAGTCACTGTCAGGGACTCCAGGATTGGGTTCCTGGAGACGGGGACAGAGTCCAGCGAGGGAATTCCAGGCTGGGAACACTCTGCAGGCTCAGATTCCAGCCAAGGTCACCTTAAAGTCACCAAATCACCCTGAGCTTCCTCACCCCCCACATCCTCCAAACACACAAAGGATTCTCCACTCCTGGGAGACAATTCCCAGCTGGAAGGAACCATCCCAACCCTCCTCACGAAACATCATCCCAGTGTCAGCTCCAGTTTAACTGGAGGCCCAGAGTCCCAGCCCATGGTTTTCCTTCCCCATTGAATCCAAGCTTAGGGAAAGGATGGAGACTTCACCACCATCATCACCCCTCAAACTCTGCACTTCCTTCCCTCTCCATTCCTCATCTGGAAAACCAGGAGGCGTCAAAAACCTCTGGGAGAGCAGCTGGAAATTCCTCCTATTCCATTTTTTTCCCCCCCCAATTCATTTGGACACCTCTGTCTCTTCCCCATCAGCCATAAGGAATCCCTCTCCCAACTTCCCCTCCCCATCCATCTTCTCAATTGCAGCGGCCACTTCCTAATTAACGGGCTTGACATAACGAGGCGTGTTTAAAGTCAGGTTATAGCTGGGCCTTTATCCTCCCATGAAGAAAAAACCCCCCAAAACCCCCCAAGCAGCCTTGAACTTCCAGGAAATTGTAGTGCCAGCGCAGAGCCCAGCTGGCTGCTCACTAATCATCCCTTTGTTAAACACATTCCTGCCCTTGGAAACTGTTCAATAGTTCATTAAACTAATAATCCCACCCCGCCAATGGATCTGTCAGGGCTGAGAGTTGAAATTGTCCCTCCTCTAATGAGTTTAAGGAGGGATTAAACCCTGCCTTGGCCTGTGATTTATTGCCCCACGTTGTTTTATTAATTGTCAGTTGTGAAAGCCTCGGGAGGGGTTTTGGGGGGGTTTGTTTATTTTGTGTTTAGGCCAGGCTTTGCATTTATTTTTTTTTTTGTTCCCCTTTTATTGAAGGAGCCCAGGATGGGAACGGAGCTCCAAATAAATATATTTCCAGCAGAAAAACACACACAAAACATTTTGGCCTGAATTGCTGAAGCCTCTTTTCTCCGCAACCCCCCTCTTGCACAGACACCACCGAGAGCTTCGTTGGGGGTTTTGATATTAAATTATTCTGGGCGTTTCCATGAGGATTCATTGATTAAGACCTCACACCAAGGCAGAGCAGATTTCCTGGGCTCACTCAGCTCTTTTCCTGGGAAATATCCCCAGCCCTGCAAGTGTTCCAGGCCAGGCTGGAGGTTTGGAGCAGTTTGGGGTGGAACTGGATCGTTTTTAAAGGTCCTTTCCAACCCAAACCACTCTGGGATTGTACAAACTCCACTGTGCTACATGTGGGGATAGAAGGTATTTAAGATAAAAAATTAAGGAATATATTTAATTAATACATTTGGGGGGTCGATTCTTCCAGAGTTGGTCAAAAAAACCACGTCAAGACACTTTCCTGTGCTGACCCAGTGAGAGTTTCTTGCCCAAACTGGGATATAAACCAACCTAGAGCTGGAAGGAATTCATGGTTTCCACTCAAACAACAGAAAAAGATCTCAGAGTCACCAAGGCTGGAAAAGTCCTCCAAGATCACCAACACCAACGTTGGTGTCGTTCCACAACTGGAACTCTCCAGATTGTTTCAGGTCAGAGAAGGAAGAACCAGCCCAGTTTGGGGGAATCCAGAGCAAAAAATCAGGGGGATTTTGGGCTCCCACTGGCTGCCAGACCCACCTGGTGACATCTGGAACTGCTTCCTAAACCCCACACTCGGATTTCTCATCCCAAGGGGTGCCCTCTGCTTGGAAAACAGGGATTTTTAAAGGGAGGGGTGGCTGAAGGGCTGGAAATGCTGAGATTTGGACCCAAACCCATCGGGGGTCACTCGACACGGAGCATGGGAAGAGCCTGGGGCAGCAGCTCCAGCCACCCCAAATCCCTCCCTTGGAACAAGTCGGTTCTCCCAAGGGTCAGGAAAACAATGATCCTTCAGTTGCCTTAAATTCGAGCTGCTCAGACTTCCTCACACTTCTCCCAGGGGGGACTGGCTTTTCCTACAGGGCATGAGGGAAGGAGGAGGAGGAGGAGGAGGAGGGAGGAGTGTGGTCCTGAGCTCCCCGCGGGGAACTGGGACCAGACACTGGGAACTTACACAACCAGTTTGGTGTCGCTTTGCTGAAATGTTGGCCCGTGGCTGACGCTTCAAAGGGGGTTTTCAGAAGGAATTTCTGCCTTGGGAATCTGCCCTTCATTTTTAAAGCACACTTGGGGTTTGGAGCCTCCAGACTCAGCAGAAGTCAAAGGGATCGAAGCCGTAAATAATTTGTGAAGTAGAGTCTGGTCACTGAAGTCATCCAGTGCCATCAGCCCAGTGACCTTTTGTTTTTTGGGTGCTGTGAGCAATGGAATCACTTATTTCCTTGCTCTGCCCCTCCTTCCCCTTCCCAGACAACATGATCCATGCCCACACCAGCCTCTCCACCCCCACGGTGAGGGATCAGCCACACACAGCCCAGGCTGAACGAGGAGCTCTGGAGCTGCCAAACCATCCCTGCCTGTAAAACAGCCTCCATCCCCTTCGCTCCCAGAACCAGGGAATGGTTGGGGTTGGAAGGGTCCTCTGGAGATCCTCCAGTCCGACACCCACAGTTGGAAAAGTTGGGGATGGTCTCTCTTGAGGGTTAAATCTCACGGCAAAAGTATTCAGGGATCATCCTGGGGGAGACACAGGGTTTGAGCCAATGGACCCCAGGACAATCCTCATCCACCTCTCCCAAATCCCTCCTCAGCCACCTCTCCCAAATCCCTCCTCAGCCACCTCTCCCAGTTCCTCTGCCGCAGGAAGGGGAGGCCACGCGCGCTGGAATTCCAGAAGCACATTCGGAGCAGGGGCCAGGCTCAGGCTCCAGCCCCAGCACAAACACGGCCCCGTTGGCCCGGCTGGGTTGGGATCTCGGCTCTCCAGCCCATTCCAGCCGCATTCCCAGCGAGTGCCGAGGACTCTGGCGCGGCCCCGGCCCCGCGCGTGGATCACGTTCCGCGCTGCTCCTGCCCACTGACGCTGCAACTCCTTCCAAGAACCGCAGCCAGACAGACTTAAAATAACCCACAACCAGCGCCAGGGCCAGGAACCATCTTGAGAGCAGGAAACTGAGCTGAGCTCAGCCCAGGGAGGCTCCGCCTGAGCCCCGTCTCCCTCCTCAGGTGGAAAACAGGGGCCGGTTCTCGCATGGATTTATCCAGGGTGAGACCACACAAGGCACACGGAGGGACTGAGGGGCACCTTCCTGTCACAAACACTCCAGGGAAGCAGCTCCCAGGGGCAAGAACCTCCCAGCACAGCCCACAGCAACCGGGGGCAGAGCCCAAGGCAGCAAATCCCAAGGTGACACCATCCATCACATGGAAGGGACCTTAAATCCCATCCAGTCCCAGGGGCAGGGGCACCTTCCACTGTCCCAGAGTGATCCAGACTGGCTTTGGACACTTCCAGGGATGGGGCAGCCACAGCTTCTCTAGGACACCCATCCCAGCCCCTCCCCACCCTCTCAATGAAAGATTCCATCCCAACATCCCATCCATCCCTGCCCTCTGGCAGTGGGAAGCCATTCCCTGTGTCCTGGCCCTCCATCTTCCTCTATTTCTGGAATTTAGCGCCGGTTCTTATACTCAGGATGGGAGAAAAGCTCTGTGAAATGTTGTTCGAATGTTCTTTCCAGGGAAACAAAACCCTCCAAGTTCTAGCGAGGACATCCTGTCCGGGACATGAAACTGGAGGGAAGATCACAAAACCTGGGGCAGACAAAGCCCAAAATCCCCTGGAGACGCTCCAAGGGGCAGAGCTGAGGGATGAACAACTTTGGGATTGGATGTATCCATGAGACACCGTAATTGATTCGATCTGAAAAGGGGCTGCAGGTGCTGGAAATTCCCATTATTGACCAGCTCTTCCCTTTAACCTTGTCGGGAAAGGTTCTTCCCTCATTTTAAGCCCCACCAGGGGAAAGCCAATTTCCCCCCATCATTTCAGCCTTTTTCCCCTCATTTTAAGCCCCATGAGGGGAAAGCAAATTCCCCCCATCATTTTAGCCTTTTTTCCCTAATTTTAAGCCCCATCAGGGAAAAGCCAATTTCCCCCATCATTTTAGTCCTTCTCCCCTCATTTTAAACCTCACCAGGGAAAAGCCAATTTTCCCAGCCGTGCCAACCACCCCAAACCCTTCCTCGAGCAGCGAGGGGACACGAACACTCACCCTCGTAAGGAATCCTGGCCTCTCCTCCTCACTCTGCTGGGCGGCCTCTCCTCGTAGGCGGCGAATCTGTCGCTCTGCGGGTCACCCTCGAAGTGCCCCCGTGCCCGTTCCACGGCCACCACCGCCGTACATCCCAGCACCAGCCTGGCCAGCCACCACACCCCCATGGTGGCCCCGAGTCCCTCAGCTGGCCCCGAAGCTCCTTCCCCGCTGCCCCCGCCGAGGATGGATGTTGGCAGCGGCTCCCGAACGTGCCAAGGTGCCCGTCCTGCCCTTCCCCCTTTCCTGGCAGGGGAAGAGGAAAGAAAAAAAAGAGACGCGCGGGTGGGTTTGAGATGGTCCAGGGCAGCCCCTCCCTGGGGCTGGAGTTTGGCCTCAAGCCCCGCCAGGGCAGGTCCTCAGCCCCCCCCCAAGTGACATTTTTTTCCATGATTAAGCTCCTTCCTGGGTAAATATTCTGGGAAACAGGGACGTGGGCGGCTGGGGGGCAGGGGAGCAGGAGCCCAGGGTGGTCTCTGGCGTTTGGCTCCTTGCACACGCAGCCAACACCTTCCCCCTGCCGTCCCCTCCCGCTCCGCTGCCAGATCTTTCCTCCCCAAGAGCTTGGAGGCTCAGGTGGGATGTCCAGGAGTCACATCTATTTCCCTGCCCTCCTGGTGGAGAAACTGGAAGAGGGAAAACCCCTCCAAGCAGGAGGAGAACGTCAAGGAAGAGCAGATCCTGTTTTATGGATCATCATTCCCAGCTCTGCGTCACTGCAGAGCTGCCATGGCACAGAGATCCATTCCCAGGCGCTGGAAAAGAGCTTTCCCAGAGAATTCCGGCTGCCTGAGGCAGAGTTGTCTGCTGGGAAACCCATCAGGGGGACATGCACACCAGTACACACCAGTACACACCAGTACACACCAGTACAGGGACACCAGTGGGGCAAAGGGGTCCTGGAGGACTGGAGTGAGATGGAAAACCTCGAGCTGGGACCAGGGACTGAGGGATGGTGCCCCGGCTTACGTGGAGAGGGAAGGGGCAGAGGAGAGGGAGGAAGGATGTGGAGGAGCTGCCGGGCTGGGACAGGGAATGAGAAGCCCCAGGGAAGGGGATGATCCAGGGCCAAAGCTCCTGTGGAGGGCGGGAATGGACCAGTGGAGGCAGGAAAGAGACCCCTCACACCTCTGGGTTTGGGGGAAGCGTGGAAGGAGCTGAGCTCCCGCAGCTCCTGAGCAGGGAACAGCCCCAGAGGTTGGCCCCAAACAACATCAGGACAGGTCCTCAAACCCACGGAGAGTTTTTTGGCAAAACCCTTCCCAGGAAAACCTTCTGGGAAATCAGGGACATGGCAGAGGGTCCCGGGGGCAGCTGGGGAGGAGGAGGAGCCCAGGGTGGGCTCTGCAGCAGCTTTGCCTTAGAGCTCACAGGGGGGAAGCCCTGACCCCCCCTGGGGACCTCGGTGACATCCAGGGGCTCCCTGGGGTGGCCACTGGCACCTGGGGAGGGGCCGGGGGGAGCAGGGGAGGGGCAAGGCTGAGCTCGGGGGTGCTGAGAAAACCCAAAGAAAAGGGGCTGTAAAACGATCCCACTCCTCACCCTGCACCCCCTTCTTCTCCCCCCCATCACCCCCCAATTCCCAAATCTCTCTGGCAGCAGAGCTGGGGAGTCCATCCTTCCCCCTGCACGGGCAGGACGCACCTCTCACCTCCAAACCCCCCCAAAATTCACATTTGCAGGGAGGAAAATCCTCCTGGATCTCCCCTTTTCCAGCCCAGAGTGGAAACAAACCGGGGTGGAGAGGCCCCGGAGCCTCATCGGGGAGGGAAAGGGGCCCCGAGCCCCCCCTGAATGTCCCCCTCTGCTTTCCCACAGCAGCTTTCCCGTCCCAGCCCGGCAAAGAAAGAAAAAAAAAATCAGCCCAGACAAGGAAAAAAACGTGTCTGAAGCCAAAAAAAAATTAAATAAACAATAAATTTTGGAAAGACTAAAACAAAAGTTATTCAAAATTAATTAAAAAATCTCAATTTCTCTCGCTGCTTTCCCAACTGGGAATGTCTCAGCTCTTGAGTGCAGGAATTTTTCAGGCTCTTAATATTTCAGGGAATGAGAAGGGAGAGTGGGAAGGGGAAAAGGCAGGGCTGGGAGACAAAGAAACTTTCCTTCCTGCGGCTCCGAGAGCTCGGACTCGGCTGGGCTGGGGTCCGGTTCTCGCAGCGAGACAAAAGGGAGAGTGTTCCCAAATCCCAGAGGAACGGGACAGATGGGAAGGGGGGAAAAAAAACCAAACCAAAGCATCAAGTTGGAATTTCCAGCGCAGAAAATCCAGCTGCATCCATTTCCTCCACAGGGAAACCTGAGGAATGATGAATCCCCGGGACCCTCGGAGCGCTCGCACAAGTGTGGAAAAGTCATTTACAGCAGCGAGAGAGTTAAAATCGGAATTAAAAAGGAGGGAGGAAAAAGAGTTTCCAAAGTTCTTCCAGCGCTGAAAAACCCACCGACCCCAACTTGGGCGAAACATAATTAAACCCCCCCAAAAAATGCGATTTTTTTCCGACTGGGATGGAAAATCAGGGGGGGGAAAAAAAAAAAAAGCAGGAAAACATTCCCCAAGCGAACCCCTCGGTGCAAATTCCCTCCATCCCAGCGCAGGGAAAGCGAGACAATGAAAGGAGAGTTTAAAAAAAAAAAAGCTTTAAATAAAAAGTACCTTTTTTTTTAGGTCCTGCGAGCGGGGCCGTGCCCAGAGCTCCTTTGTTCGGCGGAGATCTGGGCAGGAAAGCCGGGAATAAACCCGGGAGTCGCGAAGGAAGGGAAGAAAAGGTAGAGCCTCATCCAAATTGGACGAGGGGGAGGAACCGGGGCAGGGAAAGGGGTGCAGGAGGAGTGGGAATCGCGGCGGGACAACCCAACCGCATTCTTGAGCCAAGAGGGGTTTTTTAACTCCGAGGAGGGGCTGGGGAAGGTTGGGTTTAGCAAAGGCTGACTGCAGACGTGATTATCACCTCCAACCACTCCTGGGGCACTTAATTAGGGAAAGGCTTTTTAAGTCCAGCTGGATGCGGGGCCGGCCGGTCCCAAATTTCGGCTGGAGCGGCGGGAAGGGATTAGTTCCAGTGGTTTCACATCAAAGGAGATGGGGAAAGGTGGTGGGGAAGGAGGATAATTCGGGTTTAATTTGGGATTTATTCCTAATTTCGGGGGGTTGAGGAAGGAGGAGGGGGGGGTTGAGGGGAAAATAAAATAATTCGAGTGAAAAGTGTCTTTTTTTGGCGGATGGTTTTGCTGCGTTTAGGGGGAAAGGTGGATCCTCGGGTAGGTGACCCAGGACCTTCACGTTCCAGAGTTACCTTGGCTCCAAAGGTGGAAAATCTTGGAGTTAAAAAGCGTTTTCTCAAAAGAAAGATATTTTAAAAAGTAATAATAATTTTTTTTAAAGCACAGTGGTGGTGTCAGTTTTTCACTCAGGGAGAATTTTGTTCTTCGTGCGTTTAATTCCGCTCTTTTTCCTCCAAAAACAAAAGCCCTAAAAACCAACCAAAAATCAGGAATCCTCAGTGCCACCTTCTCTTTAAACAACCCAAACCCGCCCCGAGATTTTTCGGGAGCTGGAAGTGCCTCGATGTGTCGGAATCGTCCCCGAAAAACCCAAATCCAGCTGTTTTCCAGGCCCAACGAGAAGGGGGTGTGAGGATCCCTCCCCAGCCACCATCTGTCAGATCCCTCCTCGAACATTCCCAGAGGGGCAGGAATTCCAGGGAGAACTTTTCGTCCCTCCTTTGAACCCTCCCTGCCCCTCCTTTGTTCTTCAGGCTCGTCCTAATCAACCCCCCGCCGGTTTTAGGGGATGCTCGGCCTAATTAGAGCCGCAATTAGATCAGCAAAGGGCAAGAGATCGCATTTATTGGATGAGGGAGATATTGAGAATTAATAAATGATGACGCCCCATCTTAGTATATAAATAATAAATGTCATAAAGTTAATTGATAAAAAAGACGAAATCCATAAATTGATGGTCTGTAATAAAGAGCTTGAAATAAATATCAATAAATTAAAATAGAAATAAAGTCAATAACTTAAAATAATGATCAATAAATTAAAATAGAAATAAATTCAATTAAAATACACATAAAGAAAACAGATGGAGAGTTTTCATGTTTCTTTTCCCAGGTGCTAAATCCATCCCAGATCTTGGTTTTGGGGAAGCATTTTTAATCCCTCTCAGGTTTTATTTGGGGTCCAGGCTGGTCAAGGCTGTTCCTCGTGTGCGGAATTCCTGTTATCCCACATTTCACCTCTTCCATGATCCTGCTCAACCCACTTCCTCTCTTAATTCCACTTTAGAGGCTTGAGAAGCGTTTGAATCCTTCCCAATTCACGGGAAACCCTCCGGACACGCCGCCTTCGGCTCCTTCCCCGATTTCCTGGAGCTTTTCCAGGGATTAGGGAACAGCAAAGCCCAGGAAGGGGGAGGCACAGCAAGATCCCTTCCAAAATCTCCTCCAAATTCTCCTCCAAAATCTCTTCCAAAATCTCCCCTAGAATCTCCACAATCTCCCCCAAAATCTCCCCCCCAAATCTCAAAACTCTCCTCCAAACTCTCCCCTAAAATCTCCCCCAAAATATTTTCCCCAATCTGCCCCAAAATCTCTTCCAGAATCTCCTCCAAATTCTCCTCTAAAATCTCTTCCAAAATCTTCAAATCTCCCCCAAAATCTCTTCCAAAATCTCTTCCAAAATCTCCTCCCAAATCTCCTCCCAAATCTCCAAATTCTCCTCCCAAATCCCCCAAATCTCCTCCCCAATCTCCTCCCTCCAGGCCTTCATTCCCAACCCTCGGAGCCGTTTGTCCCTCTGTCCCTCTCCGTTTTTTGGGTGTCCCGGGGTTATTTCCCTGCACCACAATTCCTCCATCCCGACCATTCCCGGGAATCCCCAGGCCCAGCCCACGAGGAGAAGGGAGTTGATTCTCCACATAAAACTTTGGAAAACCTCTCCAGGATCGTTGAGTCCAAGGGTTAAACCCATCGGGGCCACTCCTAATCCACATCCAAGCGCCACATCCGGCTGGTTTTTGGGGATAACTCCAGGGAAGGTGATTCTTGTTCCAACGCCTCCCCACCTTTTCCATCGAGGAATTCTCCCAAATTTCCCACCTAAACCTCCCGAGGCCGTTTCCTCTCCTCCTGTCCCTCCTTCCCTGGGAGCACAGCCTGACTCCCACCAGGAGCATTTCCTTGGATCTCTGGGCCCATCCCAAGACTTGGAGTTCCCATCAGGAACATCCAGATCTCAAAGATCAAATCCAAACCAGATCCTCCCACCAGGAGGATTCCCTTGGAACATCCAAATCTTGAAGGTCAGATCCAAACCAGATCTTCCCACCAGGACGATTCCCTTGGATCTCTGGGACTTTGAATTCCCATCAGGAACATCCAGATCTCGAAGGTCAGATCCAAACCAGATCCTCCTACCAGGAGCATTTCCTTGGATCTCTGGGCCCATCCCAAGACTTTTGAGATCCCATCAGGAACATCCAGATCTTGAAGGTCGGATCCAAACCAGATCCTCCCACCAGGAGGATTCCCTTGGATCTCTGGGCCCATCCCAAGACTTGGAGTTCCCATCAGGAACATCCAAATCTCAAAGATCAAATCCAAACCAGATCCTCCCACCAGGAGGATTCCCTTGGATCTCTGGGACTTTGAATTCCCATCAGGAACATCCAGATCTCGAAGGTCAGATCCAAACCCAAACCTTTGGAAGCGACAGGAAGATCCGAGTGACCTCAAGGTCGGGACACAATCCTCCCTTCCCTCTGCAATTCCCAGGGCTGGAGGAACATTCCCTGATTTTCCACCCAAGAATTTTATCCTGGGGAGTGGAGGGGGGGGGATGGAATTGGGCCGTGGATTGGGAATCCAGAGCAGGAGTGGGATCCAAACCCAGGTACCCCCTCAACCCTCCCGCTCGGCTTTTCCAGCCCCAGACTTTGGGAGCACAAGTTGCAACATTCCTTTTGTTTTCTAGGAATTCGACTCCACCAAGGAGGGGAAACCACAGGGAAATTGTTTCAGCGTGCGGGGAAGGGCCGGGATGTAGAACACACAACCCCAGAGCCAAGATGGTTAAGGAAAAACACAACTTTTATTTCAAACTTCAGGAAAAAGAAGCTTTTTTTTATTATTATTATTATTTTTTTCCCCTCTCTCTTTTTTTATTTTGGCAGGCAGGGGAGGCCCAGGCAAGTGCAGATCAAAGGCGGCCCCGAGGCTGCTGGGGAAAATCAAGCGCCGGACATTTATTAAGATTTTATTCCTTAAAAAAATAAAATGAAAATAAAAAAATATAATAATAAAGGCGCGCGGTGGGATTTGGGATTTCGCTGTGGAACTTCTGACACGGGGAGATGCCGGTTTGGGGGGGGGTTTAGTAGGAAAATTGCTTCTTTCTCCTGGCAGGAGAAAGGTGATCCTTCCATTTCCCGTGGAATTCCCAGCAGGGATGAAAACACCTTCCTTGTCACCCCAAATTTTACACAGAAATTTTGTCCTCGGGGTGTTGGGGGGGATGGAACTGGGATGTGGATCAGGATTGAGAGACCAAATCCACCCCCAGGTCCCCCCTCAGCTCATTCCCTGGGTGACTTTTCCAGCCCCTTTTTCCTGGGGATGGGAATCTCCAGCCCCACACGATCCCTCTTTTCCCCCCTCTGTCGGAATTCCAAGTTCCCCGTTTTCAAACCTGTTTTTTTTTTTACATTGCTCCCCTTTTTTTTACTTTTCTCCCCCTTCCTGAAATGTGCAGCACAGAAGTTGAACTTGGCAGCGGCGCCGGAGCAGATGGAGAACTCTGGCCCCTCTCCCCAGATCCCAGGAATCCTCCTGATTCCACGGGCAGCATTTCCAGCCACCGACTCCTCGGACCTGCCAAGGCAGAGCCTAAAAAAAACCCTAAAAAAAATCCCCCCCCAATCTTCGGATTGAGGAGCTGGAATTGTCTTTAGGATGTCAGGGAATGTCCTGCCCCCAAAGTCTGTGAATTCCAGGGAAAACAGGAGGATAATTTTAGGGGAAGCTGGAAAATCCCTTTGTGGAAATGCTGGTGTGGTGGATCCACAACTGGATTAAATTAATAATAAATTAAATTAATTAATGACTAGATTAAAGCGGACCAGAGCTCTCCACCTGCCTCTCCAGCACTTCCAGACATTCCCGAGCCCTGCTGGAAGCAATTCCCACTTTGGAGTCATTTCCCATGGGAGAAAACATCCTTCTCTTGTCTCCCAGAAGGAGGAATATGGGATAGAAAACCCTTTACCATCAGGGAAAACAACCCCCATGAGCTGGATGTCAAATCTAGGGGATTAAAAATGAGAAATGAGGAGTTTGAGCAGCTCCCCGGGCTGGGGACAGGTGTCCCTCCCGTGTGGAATGGGATGAGCTTTGAGGTCCCTTCCAACACAAACCATCCTGGGATTTTCCAGTGCCTCAAACATTCCCAGGAAGTCGTGGATTCCCCAATCCCTGGCACCCCTTGAGCAGCTCTGGGTGTTCTGCAGGAGGAAATGGAAAATGCCCCAATGGCTGAACAGCCTCAGGAGTGGCAGAAACGGCAGGAATTGTGTCATCCCTGAAATCCATGAGGTCACTGCCCGTGAGCTCATGTCCCCTCTGTCCCCATGGCAATGCCACCACACCTGCCCAGCCTGGGGGGGACGATTCCCAGTCCTCACCCAGGCCATAAAAATGACAATTTCTGCTAAAAATACCCCAAAGCCTCATTTCCCCCCGGGATTCCTCCTGTTTCCCTGGCAACTCCTGCCCCCAAACTTCCCGTCTGTTATTTCAATCCCAGTCTAAGGCCGGGCTCAGCAAAGCTGGGCTTGGATCCCAGACCTGCCAAAGGCCGGGACTGGCCATTCCTCCTTCCTGGAGCTGCTGGAGACTCTCCAGGGATCCTTTCCAAGGATCAACCTCCTCATTGAAGGAACAACTGGTGGGTTCTGGACACCCCAGAGACCCTCTGGGTCCTCCAGGAGGGGAGGGGGATGTGCTTGGAATGGATGGATCCACTCCAGGGGGGATCACTCTGGGCTCACACAACTCCAGGGAAACCCTCACTTGAAGTCCCACTTCGAGCAACAACATTTTCCCCTCTTTTCTTTCCCCCTGTGGAGTTTTTACTCCCCCAGTTCCCCCCAGCCCAGTGTGGCCATTCCTTCAGGGACACAACCCCATNTCCATTCCATGGAAGTTTGTGCCTTTCCTGCAGTTTCCTGGTGCTCCTCACTTGAATTCCCACTTCGAGCAACAACATTTTCCCCTCTTTTCTTTCCCCCTGTGGAATTTTTACTCCCCCAGGTCCCCCCAGCCCAGTGTGGTTGTTCCTTCAGGGACACAATCCTGACCATTGCACGGGATGTTCGTGCTCTCCCTGCAGGTTTCATGGTTCTCCTCACTTGAATTCTCACTTCCAGCAATGAGCCACAGGATCACTGTTCCCTCTTTTTTTCCCCACTGAGAGTTTTCTCTCCCCCAGTTCATCCCAGTCCAGTGTGGCTGTTCCTTCAGGGACACAATCCCATCCATTCCACGGGAAGTTTGAGCCTTTCCTGCAGTTTCCTGGTGCTCCTCACTTGAATTCCCACTTCGAGCAACGACATTTTCCCCTCTTTTTTTCCTCCTGGGGAGTTTTCTGTCATTCAGTTTCCCCCCAGCCCAGTGTGGTTGTTCCTTCAGGGACACAATCCTGACCATTGCACGGGATGTTCGTGCTCTCCCTGCAGGTTTCATGGTTCTCCTCACTTGAATTCCCACTCCCAGCAGTGACATTTTCCCCTCTTTTCTTTCCCCCTGGGGAGTTTTCTCTCCCCCAGATTCCCCTCCTTCAGGGACACAATCCCGACCATTCCACGGGAAGTTTGAGCCTTTCCTGCAGTTTCCTGGTGCTCCTCACTTGAATTCCCACTCCCAGCAAGGAACATTTTCCCCTCTCTTTTTTTCCCCTCTGGGAGTTTTCTCTCCCTCAGTTTCCCCTCCTTCAGGGACACGATCCCATCCATTCCACGGGAAGTTTGAGCCTTTCCCGCAGGTTTCCTGGTGCTGCTCACAGGAGACATGAGTTCATCCAGGCTCCCTGTGTCTAATCACTTACAGACATGGAAAAAACCCCCTCACACACCCAAGGAGAACATAAACATCCATGGGATGTGCACAAGCCTATGGGAAACACATGGTTCCATTTTAATAAAAACTTTTACATTTCCAGAGGTTTTTTTCTTTTTTTTTGGGGGGGGAGGATTTTTTTCCCCCTGGTTTTTATGGCT